>JAOTAZ010000008.1:33752520-33764142 GCA_025629785.1 Erythroxylum oxycarpum | reverse complement strand
CAACAATATGCCTATTCACACCTATATCACCTTCAAGGGTACATATCCCCATTGGGGTGAACCTGTATCTATCATACAAAACCAAATACTATTTCTCATTTCCAAGATGTCCATAAACCTTTATTTTCTCGCATTCTGTCAGATCATCAATTCTCTCAATGCTTTTAATCGCTCAGACTCTTAAGTAAATGCTTATGCATGTGACTCATATTGGGGATCAGTTGTCGCAATCTGGTATGACATGACTACTATGCATATGCATATAACTTGACACATATTTCAGAATGCCCACATAAGATAGTACTTCTGGGCTCTGATACCATATAAATATAACACCTCACTCATGCAATGACCCGAACCCGACATCGTGGGTGATAACCAAGTTCGTGCCTCGCGACGATGGCGTGCAGAGGCATTTAATCTGTCCGAAATTGATATTTTTTTTTGAAAACCACATCCTAATATATAGAAATCGATACTCAAATTGGGCCCACATTCATTCATAAACATTTGCAATTAGTCCTTCGGGCCCTTTCACAAATACAAAACACTTGAGTGTCATTTCGAAAATACAAATTTATACAAAAGTTTGCGGAATATACAATTCAATACAAAAATAGTGAAATGCAATGCAGACGCGAACTGATCCCGACCTCTATCCTTCACTTGAATGTTGTAGGTATACTCCTTTTGGCCTAACGGGGTATTCTTCTGATCCTAAAAAATATTTGCAAATTTTGGGTGAGTTTTGCGAACTTAATGAGTGACCATCATCGATGGCTCACCTAGTCACATAACACATAAACCATATTCACATCATTTCAAATTCAATACATCTTGAACATTCATATCATGCATATGCAGTGCACATGAGACTCACTTTCCATTTGTTACTTTGTTGTGACTGAGTGCCAATTACTTACACAAATACTGGCCCATAAGGCTCAGTCAGAGCAGAGTTCACGGAACATACCTCTATGTGCAGAATCAGAGCTCATGGAACAAAGCTCTACGTGTAGAATCAGAGATCACAGAGCAAAGCTCTACGTGCAGAATCAGAGTTCACGAAGCAAAGCTCTACGTGGAAACGCTTCAAACTAGCTACTCAAGTGACAACGCCTTTATCTGAGCATGCATTTTCTGAAATGCATCACATACTGATCATGTCATATCACATATGATGTTAAATCAGAAACTCACATTCATATATCATCAAACTGTAGTCCGGCATTCAACATTAACATTGAGCATCACTTTTTCATCTAATTCACATATAATGAGCACTTCAATATTTCATTCATACATCACATTAATTATACCTTCTATCTGGAAACCAACACAATCAACCACATGTATAATTATTCACGAACACTCAATTCATAATATAAACAAAACAAACAATAAAGTAAGACCATCTAGGTCTACTCACAGTGCGCTCTAGATTAGCATTTGCTTCTAGATTCTGGGAACGCCTGAGTATGGACACTTGACCTACACAACCCGTGTATGCAAAGCACACATTTCACACTCATCAATAATTGCACACACATAAGCCTTTATTTATGTACAATTGTATAAATGGACTATGTACAATGCATACTCAATGACAATCCCGGGTATAAGTTCTAAATCACATATTAGGCTCATTCTCATTTCATAGTTCATATGTGTCGAATTGAACTTAGACTTACACTTCATTTGTACATGATCATTCCAATATCTCCTTTCAATTTTTATCCTTTTTATAAGCTCACACCTCAAGTGCACTTGGTTACTCTATATCGTAACTCAATTTCTCGTTATCTCTTTTCTAACCTCACATGATCTCATAATATCCAATTCCCATTCATAATTTAGCAATTCAACTATATATACACACTTAGTCACATCGCCCATTTACACAATAACCATAAATATATCACCTACCTAGTTTGCTTCCAAAACTTCAAGTCAAGATTGTCTTTCCCTTTGTTCTTAGGTAGGATTCTCCTGGTTTCCTAAAACAAACCAAATCTCATGTAATAGGAATCCACTAAAAAATTCCACAATGCAAAATCACTAAAATTGATTCTAGAATATTTAAACCCAAGCATTTTCTAAACTCCATGAACTAAAATCCTTCCAAAAATTCAAAAGATTCCAATTGGTCTTACCTTGATTCTTCACCAAATAAAGAGATCTTTAGCTCAAATGGAAGCTCTTTTCTTCCTCTTCTTTTTCTCCTCTTGGACAAACTTCAAAATCTTTCTTGAAGATTTTAAACCCTAGCTTAACTCTCTTCTTTTCTCTCAAACCACAAACTATTTTTCACAAATTTTCGTAAATCACTGTTGCTTATCCTCCCATTCACGTTTT
This sequence comes from Erythroxylum oxycarpum, assembly GCA_025629785.1. Taxonomy (NCBI): domain Eukaryota; kingdom Viridiplantae; phylum Streptophyta; class Magnoliopsida; order Malpighiales; family Erythroxylaceae; genus Erythroxylum; species Erythroxylum oxycarpum. The sequence continues at coordinate 33,761,787 of JAOTAZ010000008.1, read as the reverse complement.
TCCTCTTCATTTATAAGCAAGACAACATTTCTTTTTCCAATTATGCCTTTAATGATTGAGAATTGTCCCATTTGCCCTTCCATTTATGCCTTATGTCTTTTATAGTTAAGTGTCTTGCCAACAATACCCTCGATCCAAAAAATGTCCCCCATTGTCTTAAGTTGCTAATGCCTCCAAAATCATTCAAATACTATACACAACTTCCATCAAGAACTTGAACATCTTAGAGACTGAATTAGATTCCAATTTCTTCATACCATTTGTAGCTACATGTCTCTAGTTTGTCAAAAAGCAGAAATCATCTCATTAGGAGCTCTATCGATCCAGAAATCATCAAAATACTGAAGTATATTCAGTAGAATAACATCAGTTTATAATACTTAAGAGCACACTCACTATACCCGTCCCACCTTTTTCACTCAATCTTTCTCAATTGAATTGAAAGGGCCATGATTTTTGGTAGGGATGTATAGAAATGTCTTACGAGTCCAATGTTTCAAGAATCAAGTCATTTGGGTGTCTAAAGAAGGAGTTGTGGCCAAAAGAATTCAATTTGTTTATGCCCTCACTCATATTGTACATGTCTTGGCGCAACTGCTATAACTTTTGCTACTGATGTCTGATTGATTTCTTGTTTGGAAATTTGAAAAAGGACTTCATGATTCATGGAGACCTTGAAGATAAATTCTATCGTCTGAAGGGTAGAAAATGGAACAGACGATATGACGTCATTTTAAGACGAAGTGACGTCATCAGACAATACAAGGTTAGGAAAATTGCCATAATTTTCCCTACAGATATCGGATTAAGGTTTTCTTTAGATGGTTTGAAAGAGGAATTCAAGAGATACAATTTTTATGAAGACCTTGGAAACAAATTCTATCATTTGAAGGGTCAGAAATAGGAACAGATGATATGACATCATTTTAAGACGAAGTGACATCATTAGATAATACAAAGTTGGGAAAATTACAATAAATTTCCCTACAGATATTGGTTTAAATTTTCTTTTAATGGTTGGAAAGAAGACTTGAAGAGCTACAACTCTCATGAAGACATAGAAGACAAATTCTATCATCTGAAGGGTCAAAAATAGGAACAACGTATATGACGTCATTTTAAGACGAAATGACATCATTAGATAATACAAGGTTGGGAAAATTACCATAACTTTCTTTACAGATATTGGATTAAGGTGTTATTTGGATGGTTTGAAAGAGGACTTCAAAGTTATAACTTTCATGAAGACTTAGGAAACAAATACTATCATCTGCAGGGTCAAAAATAGGAACAAATGATATGACGTCATTTTAGGATGAAGTGACGATATTAGACAATACAAGGTTGGAAAAATTACCATAACTTTCCGTATAGATATCTGATTACGGTTTTATTTGGATGGTTTGAAAGAGGACTTCAAGAAATACAACTTTCATGAAGGCCTAGGAAACAAATTCCATCATTTGAAGGGTCAAAAATAGGAACAAATGATATAACATTATTTTAAGATGAAGTGACCTCATCAGACAATACAAGGTTGAGCAAATTACCATAATTTTCCATGAAGTTATCAAATTGAGGTGTTATTTATATGGTTGGAAAGAAGACTTCAAGAGCTAAAATTCTTATGAAGACCTTGAAGACAAATTATATCATCTGAAGGATCAAAAATGGAACAGAAGATAGAAGATAAATAGTAACTAAGACGATAGGATGAACAGTAACTTCGTCTTAGATGAACAGTAACTAAGACGACGTGGATGAACGATAACTTCATCTTATATGAATAGTAACTAAGATGAAGTAGATGAACAATAACTTCGTCTTAGATGAACGGTAACTAAGACAAAGTTTTCTTTATTCATTTGCATCGTCTTACTTTTGTTTCTCCAGAACATCTCCACTTGTAAGGATCATAACTTTCAACTTCGATGTCCAAAAATTCCAAACTATATACCGATGGAAAGATAACAGAAAGATCTACAACTCTTAGGAAGGAAATTTTGCCAATATCTATCTCGATCAATCCAGAATGTCCCTTGAATTCAGAACACAAATTTACTTTCATCTCCCAATGTACCTCACCCAGTTCTCAAATTCATGACAAATTTTTAGATCCTTAGAGATAGAATTGCAATTCAATGTCTTCATAAGAAATGTAGCCATATGTTTCTAATTTAATCTAAATTAAGAATCATCTCCTTTGGATAACTAGAGAAAAATTTATGGCTAACAGACCGAAGCACACTCAGCAAACATTTTTCTAGACCGCTACCAAATTTGTTTCTAAATCTTTTCTTATCACAACTCATACCGAGATCGCTTTTTCTACTCCCTCTACTTCTCATTTTCAATAAAATCACATTTAACATCAATTATACTCGGAAGTTGTCAATGAATGCATGTACCACTTTTTTATGTGCAAACATTCAATATTTATGTGCATATATGCTAACATTATGCATGAGCAAGAAAATGCATTTCTTTAATCTCTCTTTGAGCTCACATGTACTGAAATTTCAAGTCCTAGCCCTTAATATGGGGACGGGATGTTACAGTTGTTCCTTTGTTGGAACGTATAGGAGAGGGAGATTCAAGCTACTATGAGAGCGTTGGAGGAACAGACGAGAGCTCGTGAGGAGATGAGCTATGATATGTTGGTGCTCATGTGTGCAATGGAAAAGCACGAGACGGATGTCCAAGTGGAAAACACTATGGTGAAGATGCGAGAGCCACAATTTTTCGATGGCAAACGGAATGCCAATTAGCTCGAAAATTTTATGTGAGATATAGAGCAATACTTTGCAGCGGCAAAGGTGACGAACTCAGAGAAGATGTCAGTCACAACCATGTACCTGGTTGGTGATGCGAAGCTGTGGTGGAGAACGAGAACCTCCAATGACATCAGTGCAGGTAGACCTCCCATTGACACTTGGGAGAAGATGAAGAAGGAGCTAACGGACTAGTTCCTACCCAACAAATCTTTATGGCTCGCGAGGGAGGCTTTGAAAGGTTTGAAGCAAGACGGCTCGGAGAGGGAGGACGTGAGGGAGGTCACATCGGTGATGTTGGACGTGCGGAACATGTTGGAGGAGGACAAGTTGTTCAACTTCATTAGTGGCTTGCAAGCCTTGGCACAAATGGAGCTTCGGAGGCAGAACATGAAGGACCTCCCTAGCGCAAAAGCGGCGGTAGATGCCTTGGTGAATTTCCAATTGCCACCACCAATTCTAACTTGCGGAGAGGGCAAGAAAAATGGTGGAACGCGGGATGGCAAGGAGAAAGGCAAAGAGAAGGTGGGAGAATCTTCTCAACATAAGAAAAAGCAATCGAATGGACAAGTTGCATGCTTCATCTATCAGGGGCCGCATTTTGCTCGAGAATGCTCGAAGAGGAAAACGGCAAGGAGCAAATGAACTCCGTAGTCATGAAGGACAAAGAAGGGAGCGATGAAGATGACTTGGGAGAAGGAGCCATCAACAACATCGCCTTTATAAATTGTATAGGCCTCGTGGAGGAGCGCCCATGCAAAGATAAACTTGACGGAAAGAGGAGATGGCACGAGAAAAAGGTGCCATTGAAAGAGAAGGCTTGCTCTAGTCTTCGACAGTTGGTGAATGAGTCTTCAAGGGAACCGCTCGTAGAGGAATGCCCACAGATTATTTTGACGAGGGTGTTGAATTCTTTTATTGGGGGTGGTTTGTTAGACCCCTAAGTCCAGACTGCGGAATCGTACGAATGTTGGCGAGCCTTCGTCAATGCTTGACATGCAAATCAACACGAGGAAGGCGTGTTGACGAGGGAACAAAGTAAAGTCTTGCGAGTTGGCGAGTAAAACCCGAGGAACTTGCAAAGTAGATGAGGGATGCGAGAAGTATCGGCATAGATCTCAAGAGTAGGCGAGATTCAATACACATGGGCACGCGTAGGCGCGTAGTTATGGAAATCTTTGACGAGACATAAGATTCGGATACAAGGCCATGCGGAGTTGGAAAACTAAGTCATGCGAGACTCATGGGCGTGCGAGAAGGCGCAAAGGCATGTATGACCCCGTAAGGAAGCGCGTAGGCATGCAAGTACGACGAGGCGCTTAAGCACTTAACTTCAGCGAGGCAGGTAGAAGGTATGTGAACTGTGCGAGGTTTTATGCTAACTCGGTTTGTGACTTGTACTTAGTCATGGAGTGACGAGACTACACCATGAGTGAACTTGATCATAGAAGATGGACTTATTCATGGACGTGCATTAATGGACTTATGGGCGGATAGGCTGTGGTGACGACACATCAAGAGTGACATGGCAATTGTGGATGATATGGCACATGATGACGTGGCGGATGAGATCACAGTGGATGAACATCATCTTTAAGAGATGAAGATCAAGTGGAAAGATCATTTGAAGATAGAGGAGATCATTGTGGATAAGGATAGTCATTCTTAGATAGGGTGTAATCTTTTAAATGTGATGTAACTTAATCCAATGAGATAAGATAGGATAAGATTGTGATCTTTGCTAGTAGAGTTCTACTAGGAATCTTAGTTAGCTGGAAGAGCCTATAAATAGCTCATTAGAGTTGAGACCTATTCATTCACTCATTATTGAGAGAAATCACTCAAATGAGAGAGTTTTGAGATTTGAGAGCTTTTGAGGGAGAGTTCTCATTATAAGGGCTTTGAATAAGGAATTCCTTGTAAGGGATTTTTAGTAGGGAGTTCCTTGAGTGCTTCGAGTAAAAGATACTCGTGTCTTTTGTTTACATTTTGTTGAGAGCTAATGAAAGAGGTAGTTTCGGCTACATTTAAAAATCTCTTGTTGCTTTCTTTACTCTGTTATACTTGTGCTCTTTTTTTATGTGAGGGAAACACTTAAACACTTGTGTGTGTGTGAGATGTTCGAGGGCTAACGGAATTGTTCAACGACATTTACGTAAGAAGGCTAAATTTTTGCTAAAACAGACCTAAGTGGGATTGCCATAAGAAGGCGGGCGTGACTTGCGATAGAAGTTCTAGTCTGAAGAAAACCTTTGTGACAGACAGGATAGCATTAGACAAGCTTTTCGTATAGAAACAAGTCCTATAAATGTCCATATCATGCAAACAACTAGAAGTGATATATACAGCCCCAAAGTTAACTAAATTGACGGGTCTAACGACTGAACCTAAATTGACGAGTCTAACTTCTAACTTTGAGTTAGACATAAATTACCAACCTAACCTTTCATCAAAAAGTGATGTTTTATTACAATTAACATAGTTTGGTCTGTTAATTTGAAGACATGCATACGACGACGCTTTGGCAGTAGCCCCAACCCGCTGCACAACATATCCACAGTCCATCCGAGCTTTAGATTGAATCCATATATGTAGCGAGCTTTAATGCATGCCTAGACCGTATGTAAAGGGCCAGATGCGGACTCAACCTGACCCAACCCATTGTCATTTAGGAATAGTGCAAGTCAATAATTCAATGATCATAACTTTCATTGACTATAAATCACAAGCAGACTTTCGCCACTTAAAAGATATCCCGAAACACAGCAGAGTATGTATATTATCAAGGGGCTCAAATCTCCATGCTTCTACATAAAGATTCAAACTTCACTCAAATAGCACTTAAACAGGGACAGAGAGAACAGTTGTATTTATTGCAACATTCAGGCGCAGCTAAAGCAAGGACAAACAGGTAAATATAATCATTTAGTCCACCACTCGAGGAAATCTTTGCGCCTGTTGATCTTTTTCTGCAGCTGGAGTAGTCCATAGAGCAAGGCCTCAGCAGTTGGAGGACAACCTGGAACATAGATGTCAACTGGAACAATCCTGTCACAACCACGAACCACAGAGTATGAGTAGTGATAATATCCACCACCATTTGCACAGCTTCCCATAGAAATGACCCAACGAGGCTCTGGCATCTGGTCATAAACCCTGTAAACAACATTAGAAAAAAAAAACTTGTAACTAAATCTAAACCCTTTGGGCTGTAGATACTTACACACAATCTTATAAGCATGACCAGAAGCACCCAAAGACAACTAAATGAATATGCTATCCACTTAAAAATAGGTACCCCAACATCATTCAAACCTTACATAAAGACTTCATCATCAGAAGTTTGATGTCAAAGAAAACAGGATACAAACTGTTTAGGTAATAGAGTAGATATAGACAAGATCATTTACAAGAGTCAGGTTACACAACATTACATGGCTGGTAGAATGTATTTTGCTTGCATACATCATTAAAGATGTAGAAACCCAAACTAGCAATAGAAAGGCACACATTTCTCCAACATATCATCCTAATACTCTTAAGTTAACAATCTTCCTCCGTCTTCAAAGGCCCATAATTGTTCCATACTTTCCAGATCCTCATCTCTGTCTTTCATAATTTAGTGTACTGACCATAAATCGAAGAAATAAATTGAACTAGGGTAGGACCTGATCACTAAACAACTAAGTAAGCATGCTCAGGAAGTAGAATAGTGTACATTGATAATAGAGTTTGAAATATAGTAGCTCAAATAAACTACAATAGCAATATGAGAAATGCAGCAATACACAATATAGTATCCCCAAACCTGGCTATTTGAGAGGCCAATACTCTCCCCATCCTATGGTTCAATCCTACAATGATTCTCCTTACTTAATCTTTCATTTCTCCTAGTCTTATTATTTCCTATAATCCTTTCTATACCCTACCCCCCTGATATCCAACATGTCACTCTGCCAATGCTATAGAATCTTCCATCCGCTCCCACGTAACCAACATTTCCCCAAGTTGATGTCCAAGTGATCCCCTGCACTCACCCCTAGTCCTTCTATGATACAATTTCGTGACTGGATCTGCCCAATAGGTCTTCCACTCTCAGGTGCTTTGTTACCTCAGTTCTCTCTGCAATTTGAACTCGCCATTGAGCTGAAGGAGGGCCCCAGAGGAGCAAGAGATAAGCCACCCGTCGAGTTTGGCTTGCTGTCCCTGCCAAGAGAACTTTATTATTTGTTAGCTCCCATTTCACCCCACATTATCAAATCGTCAACCCCAAGAATGACATCCACAATCCCTAAGGAGAAAGGAAAATTTTCTTGAATAACCTCAACCTCAGACCCTTGCAACTGATGCTTCACTTCTGGTTTGAGATTTGGCTAATTTTTCATTGCCACTAGTCGTATTCTTTCCCATAACCAAATCTATACCCTACCCACTCATATCCAGACATGTTTCACCCTGCCATAGCTATAGAAACTTCCATATGCTCCCATTTAACCAACATTTCCCCAAGTTGGCCCACGTGATCACCTGCGCTCACCCCTATACCTTCTACAGTACACCTTTGAGACAGGAGATCTAACAAACTAATACAACATCTAAAGCTAACCTCGTTGGATAATATCATAATAAACAAAGCAGATGAATGTGCTATAGCAGCCTCCTTAGCGAATGTTACCACATGATACTACTCAAAAACAGGAGAAAATACACAAGTTTTGCTCCAGTAAACTCTTATAAAATTGAAATCCAAATCTGAATCCCAAAGCCTATTTTGTCAAAGTCTCAAATCCTGGGAACATGACTGGCACAAGTGTTGGACCACACTAAGGTGAACCTAACCCAGGCACAATATACAAATCTAATGAAATTTTGGCATGAACTCACATCTTCATAAAGCCACATTGAAGATGGACCTCAACCATTTCTACTTCAATATCAAGCAACCAAAAATTAGAACCACAAAAGCTCCACGTATAACCCTCTACATAACACACACATGTCCTTGTGCATTTGTAAAATCATGATACATAACCAAACTTGTAATGTAGCTCCCGCAATCAAAAACCAAAGGATGTAATGAAAATGAATGCCCAGCGGGGCCCTAAAAACAAAGAGAAACATATACATGGTCCGAGTGGAAAGAGCAACTAAGTGAACATGGTAAGGGACTAATTAATGAGGACAAACAAAAACTTAGAAATTCTAATTTAACCTCGCATCCAGAGAAAGCACACTATAGGGTAATAACTATTAATAGTTTTGCACACAGAGACCACATTACCAAGTTAACAAGTTGACAAGTACCGCAGAAAAACGTGCCAATAGCCCAAATAAAGATGTAGCCAGAAAGGAGTAGCGCTAAAATCCTAATCTTATCTAAAACTAGTTGAATTGCATAAATATCCACAAATTAAAATATCCATATACCAGAGCATATAATAAACAAAGTAGTGACCAATGTCAAGGGGAACAGAATTCGTCCACCCAAAAAAAAAAGAAAAGAAAAGAGAATTTATGACAGAGATCCAAATTGAACAGAAAAGATGACGACCCTGGAAGAAGCACAAGAAATAAATAAACAAAGAAACATCGGAAACCCTAGAGCTATTAATTCCAAAAAAACTTACCTCCGGAGAGCAGGAGCCATCTTATTGGTAAGAGTACCAGCGACAATCATACAATCGGACTGACGAGGGCTAGGCCTGAATATGATGCCGAAGCGATCCAGATCGTAGCGGGCGGCGCCGGTGTGCATCATCTCAACGGCACAGCAAGCAAGGCCAAAAGTCATGGGCCAGATGGAGCCGCGGCGGGCCCAGTTCATGAGATCGTCCACCTTCGAAATCACGTACTCCGCCGCCTTGGAGAGGCCGGGCGGGGAGGACGTTGAAGGAGGAAGTGGGCGCCCATATGGAGTGGGTGTGGCTGCCTCGGGGGCCAGGGAAGGGACGTTAGTGTGGAGGGAAAGGGCGGTCGTGGCGCTGCGGTGGAGAAGAGGGAGGCGTGAGGCGGTGCTCCGGGTGATCAGACCCATCATTTCTTCGTTACCGCTGATGGTCTTGGTAGCTTCTACTTAATTTAATTTTAGGAAAATAATGGATGTGTGGCATCTGAGTCGCGTGTCGCGTTACGGACTGCAGGATACGACTTTCAATCTGCAAAACCGAGAATGAGCCCAGCTCAATAGACAATACTTACGTATATAACCAAAGAAGAGAACTATCCGTAATTGTAACTCAAGTTTTTAATTGTTATTTAAAAATAAATAAATAAGGAACCGTTTGGTTCTACTTTTATTTTATTTTTTTTGTTTTTTGTTTCTGTTTCCTGTTTTTGATTTCTGTTTTCTTCCCTAAAAAAACAAAAACTTGTTTGGTTGAGATCTGTAATATAAAAACTGAAAATAAAAACCTGTTTGGTTGAGATTTCTAATAAAAAATTGAAAACATAAACATGTTTGGTTTTATTATCATGTTTCTATTTTTTTTGTAATTAT
>JAOTAZ010000008.1:33695271-33712065 GCA_025629785.1 Erythroxylum oxycarpum | reverse complement strand
GCTCCATTTATTTAATTAGGTCACAAATTTAAATGACTACTAACATAATTCATAACATTAACCTATTAACTTAGATCAAAATTAGTAGAATAGATTTTATTAAGTTACAACTTTATTGATTTGATTTTTAAATTTTGTATTAATTTGTGACTAAATTGATTATTGGTTCAGTCTGAATCTGTTGGGGCTGGACGTTGCTACTTGGATCCATAATTCTGACAGATCTTGCTGTTGAATACCTGCAAAACAATGGAAGGCACGTCGAGGGTTGACTGCCGGCAGGCCTTTCTGACGCTCAAGTTAGTCTTTTTTAGAGGGTTTTGGTTACTGAGAACGAAGAAGATTAGGGTTGTAATCTCATACCTATATCATGGTGAAATAGTACCTTATATATAGAATAGTTGCTAGGTTTAGGTCTTTACGAATGCATGGGAGGTTACCAACTGCGAATGGGCTGTTGATGCATGGGCCTTGGACCGGGCCTAGCGTGACCGACCCAACCATAAGCCCCTACTCCTCGAGTCTGATCCAAGAGAAGGGTCGAAGGAGTATATAAGGATCATATAGCATGTCTTTATGGTAGCTCGTGCTAGGCCCGATCAATCGATTATCGCATCTGGATCGACTGATCGGGTATAATGACACGGCAGATCAATCAAGAGTAAACACGGAACTGATCGATCGGCTATATCGATGGGGCAGGTCGATTGGGTGAGCATAGTGGTAGATTGGCCATAGCGGTATGGCGGATCGATCGGGCGAATGTAATGGTAGGGCCGATCGATTGAGCGTCGAGGCTCAAACAAAACGCTAGGTGTAATCATTACTGGCGGTTCACATCCTTTGACAAACTATCATGTACGTCCTTTTAACTACTGTGCAGCTGTCATATGCATCCTATTAGTTGTTCCGCCGTTTCGGGCCTTTAATGACTCTAATTTACAGCAGCTCAGATTTTTTCACATGTTCAACCTCGGCTCGGATTTCACAACGTGTTCAACGTCGATTGGTACTCCCGTTCAGTTGATACTATAAATTCTGGAATTGACGGTCTTTCTTCACTCTGTGTAGTTTTTCTAGTTTCCATTCTCTGTATTTTCATCTCTTTGTTTGTAGTCATCGGAGTGTACCTTCCACTATCCTCCCAATTCCAAACTTCAGTCACTAACTAGGTACGTCCTTTTTTCCTCTCTCCATCCGAAAGTGACTTGCCAGTAGTTGGGCCACTGGAGATGAAGCGAAAATGGTTGAGGTGCCGGAGACTGTGAGGGACAAGCTGAGGGTTGAGAACAGGCTAATGGAGTTGCGAAGTTCTATCAGGGGGGAAAGGATTAACGCAGTCAAGCGGTGGAAGGAGCGGCGCCTAAATGAGAAGCGCTTAGAATTCGCTTGTGATTTGCCTCTTTCCCTTTTGAGGAATTGCCACGGTGTTTGCGTCACTGACGGGTCGGATGGTCCGTCATTTGAGGATTATACCGAGCCATTGCTTCCATTCGAGCTCGGCCTTTCTCTGGAGGAAAAGAGGGAGATAGCCGAGAGAGAACGAGAGGTAGTTCCAGATGAGGACTTGCTGTGGTGAAAACTGTGGGCTTGTAAAGAATTTGGCTGTCACAGGACTTGTCAGCACAAATATATCAGAACCTATAATGGACAGATTGTTTGACTTTGGCATGGAGAAGCTCATTGATGATACTTGTAGTAGACTGGGTAGGAGAGATAATATTTCTAAGTGGAAAAGCTCATCTGATCGACCTTGTGACCAGGACAAACTTATTGGAAATAAAAATTTTTATTTTTATCCTTCATTGTCTTTTTAATTTTGTTGAATGAAACTTAAGACTCTCGCTAGTTTCGTGTGAGTGATTGCTTTTCAAACAGTAAGGGTATCGATTACTCAAACGATACTAAGGCCGAGCGATTTAAGATTTTGGTTCTTGGCATCGCCTGATTCCAAGATCTTGTTTGGGAACCTGGCCGAGCGATGCCAAGATTTTGTGACTTGGCATCGCGTGGTTCCAAGATCTCGTTTGGAAACCTGACCGAGCTGTGTCGAGGGCGAGCGATGTCAAGATTTTATGACTTGGCATCGCCTGGTTCCAAGATCTCGTTTGGAAACTTGGCCGAGCGATGTTGAGGTCGAGCGATGCCAAGATTTTGTGAGTTGGCATCGCCTGGTTCCAAGATCTCGTTTAGAAACCTAACCAAGCGATGTTGAGGCCGAGCGATGCCAAGATTTTGTGACTTGGCATCGCCTGGTTTCAAGATCTCGTTTGGAAACCTGGTCGAGCGATGTTGATGGCAATCAGTCTGTTTTTTCGTTCTAGAGCATTCCGTTCAACTTGATCGCTCGACATTTGCTTCGAGGACATCATTGGATTTCTGAATGCTAGGTCGGTCTAGCCGCTTGACCAAAATGTTATTTTTTGCATTTCGATCGGAAGCCATTTTTGAAAGCGCGTCTGCCCAAGTATTTTGCATCCTTTCTATCCTGCTGACCGAATATTCTTCAAAATTACTCAACTCTTGCCTCACCAATTCCAAATACTTGACCATGTTGTCCCCTTTGGCCTCATATTGTCCCGTAACTTGTCCAACCACTATTTGGCTATCACTATATACCTTCAGATGTTTCACCCCCATCTCTCTTGCCAACTGAAGACCAGCTAACAAAGCTTCATATTCTGTCTCGTTATTGGATGCTTTAAATTCTAGTCGGAGAGCATTCTCCACCTTTTCTTCTTGGTGCGGGCTGATCAATGCTACTCCTACCCCGCATCCCTCAGCATTAGATGATCCATCGACAAATAAGCTCCAAGTAGGATGTAGTTCAGTCGAGGTAGGTTGACTCATTTCTACTACAAAATTCGCCAATACTTGGGCTTTGATCGTCGTCCGTGGCTTATAGTGTATATTGAACTCCCCTAGCTCTACTACCCACTTTACCAGCCGCCCAGAGGTTTCGGATTTTTGAAGGCACTGCCTGAGGGGTTGATCGGTCCATACCTCGATGATGTGACTCTGAAAGTAGGGCCTGAGTTTTCGCGCTGCAGTTACCAACGAAAGAGCCAGCTTCTCAATGAGTGTATACCGCGTTTCTGGCCTGTTCAGCACCTTACTGACATAGTAGATTGGAAATTGTTCGTTACCCTCCGATCGAACGAGGACTGCGCTGATTGCCCCTTCTGTGACCGCCAAATAAATTATCAGACTCTCCCCGTCCATCGGGCTCTGCAAGACGGGTGGGCTAGTCAGATACTGCTTCAAGTGCTGAAATGTTCGCTCGCACTCATTCGTCCATTAGAACTAGGTCACAACCGCTTTCCTTAGAATTTTGAAGAATGGGAGGCAATTTTCCCCCATCCTAGAGACGAATCTGCTCAAAGAAACTATCCGCCCGGTCAATATTTGAACATCTTTCAAACATTGCGGCGAGGGCATCTGAACAATGGCTTCGATCTTCTCTGGTTCAGCTTCATCTGAAAGACGCGTTTTTCCTGGTTCAGCTTCATCTGAAACTTAGTGAGGGTCTGAAAAGCTTCTTTGAGATTTTCCACATGCTCAGCGTCCGTCTTACTCTTGACCACCATATCGTCCACGGAGGCCTCAATCGATCGACCGATCTGCTTTTTGAAGACTTCCATTACAAGCCGCTGGTAAGTGACCCTGCATTCTTTAAACCGAACGGCATCACCTGGTAGCAGTACGTGCCCTGGCCGGTTATAAAAGCTGTCTTCTCTTCATCTTCGAGACTCATTTGGATCTGATGGTAGCTCGAGAAAGCATCCAAGAAGCTAAGGAGTTCATGTCCTGACGTGGAGTCTACCATCTGATCGATTTTGGGCAAAAGGAAGCTGTCCTTTGGGCATGCTTTGTTTAAGTCGGTGAAGTCAATGCACATTCTCCACTTTCCGTTTGTCTTCTTCACAAGTACAACATTTGCCAGCCATTCAGGGTACTTGACCTCCCGAATGAATCCAGCATCGAGCAGTTTCTCTATCTCTTTCTTGATCACCTCCTGCGTCTCTTTGTTGTGCCACCGCTTCTTCTGTCTAACTGGATTGCAATCTTTTTGGATATCGAGAGAATGCGATGTGACCGATCGAGAAATTCCAGGCATATCACTCGGTACCCAGGCGAAGACCAATCTGTTTTCTACCAAGCAGTTCGTGATGTCTTTGACCAGGTCCTTTGCAAGTCCGAAACCTAGATTTGTGAATTTGGATTGGTCTGCTTCATCCAATACAACCTGCTGAGTTTCTTTCACAGGGTTCATCCGCTCGGTTTCTTCATCAGCTCTCACATCGAGAGAACTTGTCAAGACGATTGATCCATCAAGTGTCCTTGTTTCCACCAAGTAACATTCCCTAGCGATTCTCTGTGACCCTTGACTTTGCCGATGCCATGGGGAGTCGAGAATTTCACTGCTTGGTAGTAAGTTGAGATGATTGCTCTGAGGGCGTTTTGAGTGGCTCTTCCAATTATTGCATTATAAGCTCCTCCAAATTTTACCACCAGGAATTCAACGCTCTTTTCTATTTGACATGGCTTTTGTCCGAACTTCACGCTCAGGAAGACTCGGGCGAACAGGTAGGCCGATGCCCCTGTTACTCCCTTAATGGGTCCCTCTATTGGCAGTAGTCGGTCCTCCGGTATCTCCATCTGCTTAAATGCATCATAATAGAGTAGATCGACCGAGCTGCCCGTGTCAATCATTACTCGTTTCACTTCATTGCCATCCATATTCAAGTTAACCACTAACGCATCATCATGTGGACAGCTAATTCCATCCAGATCAGATTCGTCAAACGAGATCACCTCATCGTTTTGCTTTTTTTTCTTTACTGATAAGTCCTGCCTGGCATATCTCTTTCTACCTTTAGCGGTCGACCCTCCTACTGCATTACCCCCAAAAATCATGTTGATGACCCTAACCGGTCGGTCATCTTGTCGTTCGGCATTTCTATCATCTCTCGCCTTGGACTGTGCCCTCGTGTCACGTCGGTCGTCAGTACTCTTGTTCTGCCTCCCCCCACCGTTCCTGTCGTTTTGCCTCCAAAGCCATCGCCATTTGTCGGACCGATCGGTCCTACCCTTATTATCTCGATCAGTATTTTCTAGGGCTTCAGCATAATGGCGGTCGGCCATTACATCAATCTGTCGAACGGAGGTTTGCTGTTGTTCCGGCTGAGACTGTAGGATTTGGCGAATCAATAGATCAGTCGCTCCCTCTATCTGTCTTTTGATGAGGGATGTTTGTTGTGGTGCAGGAAGATTTGCATCCAGGGGGCGCTGGGAATTAGGGTGCAAATTAGCTTCGGCGTGTCCTCCAGGGCTATGCTCTGTTCTTCTTGATCTTGGTTCTGAAGTTGCGGTGGATCATTTGGGTGTGAAGATTGAGTGCGGGACTCGTGATGTGGTGGTGGGAGAGTGACGGGTAACTGCAAACTCATCCGTTGCAGCGCAAGGGCCGTGACGGCGGCTATATCAAGATTGGCTACTGCCACCTGACTGACCTGTGTGTTTCTGGACGTGGTGCCCTGATGTCGGGTCCCACGATGGGCGCCAACTGGTTCAGTCTGAATCTGCTGGAACTGAACGTTGCTACTTGGATCCATAATTCTGACAGATCTTGCTGTTGAATACCTGCAAAACAATGGAAGGCACACCGGGGGTTGACTGCAGGCAGGCCCCTCCGACGCTCAAGTTAGTCTTTTTGAGAGAGTTTTGGTTGCTGAAAACGGAGAAGATTAGGATTATAATCTCGTACCTGTATCATGGTAAAATAGTACCTTATATACAAAATAGTTGCTAGGTTTAGGTCTTTACGTATGTATGGGAGGTTACCAACTGCAAATGGGCTGTCGATGCATGAGCCTTGAACCGGGCCTAGCGTGACCGACCCAACCAATTATAAAATACTTATTAAGTTATAATATAGACTAACATTATGTTGAATTTATATAAATATGGTAATATTATTTAATCAAAGAATTATTAAATCAAAATTGAACCAAACTACTTATTAGTAACCATATCTATAAGAACGAAATCTACGTATGATTTCATCATCGTCCTCTCTACATCAAGGATAATCTTATCAGCTAACGTCCTATCTGTAAACAAACTAATAATAATAAATGCAGATTAATGAAACATAATCCGAAATGTTTGTACACATAAATTTCAATTTAATTCACTTACAATTCAGATTTATAGTAAGACATTGGTGGTGAATGATAAAAATCTACCAAACACAACCCCCCCTGCCCCTGCCCACATCATTATAGGCATTATCTACAATCATCCATTTCGTCCAAATTAACAAAATGTCTAGTATCTACGCTTCTCCATCAACTTTAGTTGACATTCAATCTTGAATTACTGAGGTTAATCTCGCCCCTGAGACTGTTTCCAGTTCCACTCTGTTGAGCCTTCCTTCTGTTCATTTCAGCATACATTTCCTCTATCATCGGTTTCCACAGCCGAACACGAGCGTTGATGAACCAATTAGATACCTGGATAGTGGGAGAAACAAGGTCAACAAAGGCTAGCTCTTATTTTAGCAGCCTGTACGTAAAATATGGTCAACACACGTTCGCACTTATAATTCCAAAATCGTTTAAAACCACCTGTGCCACCTAAATTTACCTGGCTTCTTGTCAATCCACTTCTCAGTGCAAGCAAATGCTTATCTGCATCCTTAGGGTACCTGACGCAAAATTTGTACAGAAGTGTTATCATACTGATGTATAAACTCTTGCATTTACACTGCAATTCCACGACAATGCGAGATCAAGAATCAAAATATTTCGATGTTATAGAATAAGAGCTCTCACGGGTGAAGGAAGTTTTGAAACATCCATGCACGCAGGACGGAGACAGATCTTTCAGGCAAACCTCGCTGGGGTCGCCATAGTTGATTATCTTTTTTCTTCAGCTGCTGGAGAGTCCATTGCTTTTGGAAGTAAGAATCAAAAGACCCCTCTGTTTGTCCCATAAATCCAGGATCAAGATGTACTCCCATTGCACGGATTTGGCTGCTGATTCGCCCCCTAAGGTTTTTGTACAAAAGAGAGATTGTTTGTAGAGCAAAGCGAGTATGTATCTGAGGGTCTAACTCAGTAGCAGCATGAAATGCAGAGATGATAGTGTGTATCTCATCCAAGCATTGGCTGTATTGGTCATCAACCTGAAACAGGAAATAGACAAGTTAGTAAATTAACCACACCAACCTCAGATAACTTGAGCAATCAATTCAAAGTGTTCGATCCAATAGATCAGGTTTGGCATTGCACCAAGTGCGTAATACTACAACGCTACTGATGAGATTTAGCAGCTTCAGATTTTCCAGTCCTTCCCCAACCTTCATTTTGAAGGATTGAAACTAAGGGGAAGGCTCGAACCAGAGTCCCTGGAGGATAAGGCAAGCTCATCACATGCCACCGGAGTTAAAGCTATCTGGTTAGAAATGAATTTGCAGATGTCGTAAGTATTTGCTGTAACAAACTAATTAACATACCAGTTTTAGCAAAGTTAGCAACTGTGCTTTCTTGTCCCTTGCCCCTTTTTGTAAAATGGGATCCGCTTCTACATCAAATCTCCTATCAACATTAGGAGACGCTTCAAGACCAATGAACAGCGTCCTTTCATCAATAGGGCAATCAGCTGAGATTGGTATACTTGTCCCAGTTATGGAGCCACTAGTTGAAAGACTCATTTGATTTATATTCTCAAGCGAACAGCTTGCAATTTGAGAGAGTATTTCCTGTACTACGAGCAGAAACTGCGATCCGGAGATTATTTGGGAGCATTGACTAGATCTGCAGGAACCACAACTATTTCTCTTGGAGGATTCCTGTTCAGAGCCTAACCTTTTCCCTGTCAAGCACTGGCATGCTACGTCAGCACAACTGATTTCCGAGCACTGATCTACTATACTGGTTCCACATATGTTCGAAGGCTGAGATGTTGCAAGACTTAGAGAGAGCTCATTACTGAGTGTACAGGAACTATAAGGAGTATCTATCACACCCGAACCGTTTGATAATAACCAGTTATTTGATACCATGCTTCCTAAAGAATGAAACGCGGGTCTTGATGGAAATTTTCCACCTAGCTCCACAGTTTCAGAGAACCTGCAAAAATTCCCCTTCCCATTCATATTACTGAACATGTCAAAACAACCTTGATTCACAGAGGACAGAAATGAATTAGAACAGTCACTTGAATCACAAGTTCTTATAACTTCCGAAGGATAGGTTGAAGGTCCTGAAATTGCTAAGCTATTCAAATCTTCTTGAAGACCATTTCTTGTGGTATAAAGTGGAGTAACTGCAACACCAGAAATGGGTGTCCCACTCATAAAATGTTCTTGAATTGAAGTGTTGGAAAAAGGACCCAAAGAACCTGGCGTCCCATATCTCATGACATCTCTGGCAAAAGATGTTATTAATGTATCCGAATTAGAAACTCCAGCTTGATTTGTGAAGTGGGTATCAGTGTTAACGCTATCAGCAGGTTCGCCATGCAATGTCTGAGGCATGTACCTTCCGAATCTCTGATTATGACCGCCATGTTCAAACGAATCATACTGCAGTGGAGGGTTTAGAGTGGTGTTTGATGCATTTGTACATACATCAAGAGGATTCCCACTGATCGTGTTGACAGAAACACCGGACAAACTATCCATCCCGTTTCACAAAATCACACTAACAAGTTTATCCGCTCTCAATTCTTGCTTGTATATGAGCCACTAAAGACCAACACCCTCTCAGAGAACTCTTTACCAAAGATCAGAAACGACTTACAGCACATTCTATTCCACGAGAAACATTTTAGTCCTTGTTCTTCTCATCAACCACCATGTACTGGAACAAGTTACATTTAGTAAACACACAAAAAGCTTCCTCCTATGCCTCATCGAAGGTGAAAAATAATTTCAGAAAAAACAGAAAAACAGGAACAGAGACTCTCAACCAGGGGGGAATACAAAGTAGTAGTATGCTTATTACCTAAAACTACCACAAAAATTTGACCAGTATCGGCTTTAACATTTGCTTTAAGGTGCACAAGGATCTGTCACCGATATTTCATTTACTAATAGCAATGTATCCTTGACCTATAACTATTTTCAAGTAAAACATGGACTGAGCCTCCTGCCATTAATGTAGCAGGAGCACCAACTTGTTAATTATTTGAACAATTACTGAGTTTAGCACTGAAATAATGGTCTACTAGTTAACTTGTTAATGCTATTTCTTCAGTCATTTTCTGAACAAAACCTGCTAAACCATACATGCACCACTAGTGCTCAAATAAAGAAAGAAAGAAAGAATGGGCCTGAACAACAACTCTGTATTACCAAGCTATACTTTGACGCAAGCCGTAGGAATCCATCAGAAAAGCAGAAAGGAAGTCGATATCTTTATAAATGTAGGGAGGTTGTAGATTTGATACGAAATAAAGACCGCCTTCCACTGAGGAGGGAACACGGTGCCTTGGACAAGACCTTGAAAATATGTAAAACAATGGATTGAGTGAGAACTGTCATGGATTTTATCAAAGCAAAAGTAAGATGATTATATATAGTACTTATTAAGACAGACAGAGTAGTTTCTTTTCCCCACTGATTGACAATGTTATGTTGTTGGTCGTTCTCAGTCTCGAGAACCAAAGACAACCTATTTCAACAGACACCCTCTTACGAAATCATTGGTCTTTCTATCTCTATGAAAGGGTATAATATAAGCCAGATAACAGCGGCAACCTATGTTTCTTCTTTAACCAAAAAGAAAAAGAACAAGATAACAATCCAACAATGACTACCCATGCATCAATCCCACCTCTTCTCTCTCTCTCTCTCTCTCTCCTCCCAGCGAGAAAAGAGAAAAACAAAGGAAAAGCAAGCTAATGTTTTTGCATGATCACAAAAATGGGATTTCTTCGAGAACCCAAAACCCAAGAAACTGAGATACACACTCTCAGACTACGACAAGATTCATAGTCTCACTTTCTTCCCCGCGAGATACAAATTGAAAAAAGGAACACAACAGAAATGGGTCTTGAAATAAAGGACAATAACCTCTCTGAAAACTCATTAAAGCAAGAAAGAGAATGGAAAAGGGCCAAAAAAAAGGAAAGCTTCTGCAGAGAGGTGGGAGATGCATGAAATGGACCCAGTAAAAATTAAGATGGACAGAGAAAGAAAAAAAGATAAAAGAGGAGAGAGTGAGAATAGGCACACAAGAGGTGAAACAAGGAGTGAGAGAGAAAAGCGGAAGAGATTAATCTGGCGTTGCAGTGCCACTCATTTCTGCTGCAGGCTTTTGGGGGCCCATAGCTTCCATGTCTTTGTTTGTCCTCTTCACTACCTCTCATTTATATCTGCTGCTCTCTGCAATCATCACAAATTAAAATATCTGGATTCTATCTGTTCAAACTCCTGTTCATGGCAGGTCCTCTGATCATCACCACCATTTTCAAGAGTATACTCTTTTTCGTGGTTTTAAGACAGCAAAAGCTAATGATGCGTTTGTTGAGGTAGAAAGTTAGAAACACAAATGGGGTAAAAAAAAGGTTAAGCTTTTCTCTTAGCAAACCAAACAACTCAGAAACAAAGCAATGTTCAACTTGTGAACGTAAAGAGTGTAAACAAAGTAAACTACTGTTGTAGCAGTGTACTTGGAAAGAGTACTACAACTAGTGATGCAAGCAATACTACAGGTGATGAGAAAATCTGGTGGACAGATCTTTGACGAATTTATTGAAGCAATTACAAAACCTATCTACTTCGCTTCACTGGGCTCTCTATGGACCAAATCCTAACTGGGAAATTTGCGATTCTATGTACTACACAGTGTGCGTTGCAGACCATTATGAACATCTACAAGTGTGAGAGTGAGACCATATGTACATCATGTAATGATGTAAAAAACTGGCATCAGGTGATCCGCTTCTCTGCTTCTACATATCGTCATGTTATGTCTTAAATAAAATCTAGACGTGAAGATTCTTGAAATCCTTGTGTTAGGTGTTCTAGGATCTGATGTGATAATACATTCCTGTGGCACTGTTACTGCAGCAAAGTTCGCCCCAAACAGAAGTAACTGTTGTTAAGAACTTTTTTAACTCTATTACGGTTTGGGTCCTTCGATTGTAAAGTTGTATCATTTAGACACTATATTCTTTTCCTAATCCACTTTTACAGGGTTTTTGTGCAGAGGCAGACAGACAGGCCATGCTTCAAATGTGAAATATGATCTTTAAGCAGAAATAACGCAGGCGACCTTTTCCACATACTTTTAGTAGAAAAATGTCACCCCCTTATTAGGACTTGGTTTAGAATTGGATAATTAAGCGTGCGGATTTCAACTGCTTATTAGGACTTAGTATAGAATTGGATAATTAAGCGTGCGGGTTTCAACTGCTATTCAGAATTTTTAAACTTTTAAAAAAATAAGGTTAAATATTTAAAGTACTCTCTATTTCAATGTTTCATTAAGTATATATACTATGGACGAGTTGAGATGGACGACTACGCAATCTAACCTAACCGTCCATTTAATCTAACGGTTACTATAACGCCCTCATGAAACCTTTTTCTCCCTCCCTCTCTGAAACTTCTAGAAGTATTTTCTTGTCGAAGTCTACTTTGTCGAAGTTCTCTGTCGTTCTTTTCTCTTTCACTCCGTCGATCTTCTCCCTTTCATTTTCTCAGCAATCCTCTGTCGTTCTTTTCTCTTTAACTCTGTCGTTCTTTTCTCAGCAAAGGGGATGTTTCATTGTTTCCACTGCGATCGTGGATCTGGTAGAGCGCCAAAGTTCTTGAGACAACGAGGTTTGAGTTTTGATTCTCTCCAGATCTGCTCGCTCCAGGTATGTGTTCTGATTCTCTTCAGATCTGCTCTCTCCGTGCTCGGATCTTCACACACGGTACGTTTTTGCTCTTTGATTATCTGAGTTTTTAGCTTTTCCAAAATATCTTTCCAGGTACGTGTTCTGATTCTCTTCAGATCGCTCTCTCCGTGCTCGGATCTTCACACACGGTACGTTTTTGCTTTTTGATTCTCTCAGTTTTTAGCTTTTCCGAAATATCTTTCCAGGTACGTGTTCTGATTCTCTCCAGATCTGCTCTTTCCGTGCTTGGATCTTCACACTCGGTACGTTTTCTCTTGCTTCAGTGTGGCTTCTGGGATATTTAGCTCTCTCTTTCTCTTGTAGTTTATGGGTTTTGACCGAGTTTCAATGGGTATCGCCAGATCTGCTCTCTCCGTATATTGCGCCATTTTGGCTGGGGGAGAGTGGAATTGGAGATGGAGGTGATGCGTAGGTATATATGTTTTTCCCAATTGTGTTCGGTTAATTCTTTTGTAGAAAGTTTGTGACTTTTAAATTAATTTTTCAGGGATTGTTGTTGCGTGAAAAGATGGGACTTTTTGGGGTTTAACTTTGGGATCAAGTTCTGAAAATGGGGAGGAAATTGTTATAGTTTACATCATATGGACTTAAGAAGTGTCGCTATTATTTGTAGGTTTTGCATTTGCTACGGAGATATTTAGGTGAATATGTTGACGGGCTCTCTCTAGATGCCTTAAGAATCAGTGTGTGGAAAGGTTTGTCTCCTAATCCTTAAACTCCATGTGTTGTGTTAGTTTCTTATCTTTTTGTGAATCTCAGATATCCAACTATATGCCTTTGAACCTTATATTATGTTACTTGATGGCATTCTCGTCATCCCTTTGATACTTTTAACTTTTCCTAAAAAATTCCTTCTCTTTTGCAGGTGATGTTATACTAAAGGATTTGAAATTGGAGGCAGAAGCATTAAATGCATTAAAACTTCCAATCACTGTTAAAGCTGGATTTGTTGGGACCATCACTTTAAAGGTAGCTAAATTATCAACCACTGGAACTTTTACTTACCAAAGATAGACTGAAAAGTTTATACCAAGTTTGACTTCAATTTAGGGCAGAAGTTAGAAGAGTTGTTCTTCCTTCATCTTTTTTTTTCTTATAGCAATTTTATGACTGTGTTAATTGCTTCATGACTGGTGTCTTTCGTGTTCCTAGTGAGGTTTGGCAGTGAGTTGAGCTAATGAATGAGTTTGGAATGGTTGATAATCAGTGTAATGAACATATAAATTAACTGTAATTTTCCCAAACTGGAAATTGCGTAAGAATCATGATCTCTACTTTATTCTTTGTGTTTCTCACTGCTCTATAGTGTGCTTTTCAATCTTTTGCCTTCATGTTTATGTCTTTAGTTGAATTCTTTTTCTCCATTTTCTTGTATGATGACAGGTTCCATGGAAGAGTTTAGGTAAAGAACCAGTTATTGTTCTCATTGATCGCATTTTCATTCTTGCTCAACCTGCTACGGATGGTCACGCTCTAAAAGTAAGAAGATGATATTTGCTGGTTTATAACTATAAATCCCCTTTGTTCCTCTGGTTTTGAATTTCATATTAGTCTTTGACTTTCTACATTTTTTATGATCGGAAGAGGACAGGAGAAAAATTTTTGAAGCCAAACTTCACCAGATTGAGGTTATAACTTTATGCTAACTACCATAACTTTTGTTGCTATATTAATGTCATAATGATTTATCACCTGCAAAATGATTAAGTTTTTTGTACTCCCATTTTTCTGCATAATGTCATAATTAATGTTTTTTAACAGTTTCTGCATATTGTCATAATTTAATTTTCTTTAATCAGTCTGGCATGGCATATAAAATAGCCTGATTCATTATGTCATTCCAATTGATACTTTTCATCCTTTTCTCTATTTGGGGAAGCAGAATTGGCAACATTTGAAGCTACATCTAGGTCTAAGTTGGGAAGTGTATGGCCTCTGGAATTTTAGTTCTCTTTTAGTTCATCTGTCATAATTGCTTTTCCATAATCTTGCTATATACTAGTTAGATAATGTTGTTTTCAGTTTTTAGATGTTCTTTGCATTGATGGGCTTGCCTTTGGCATTAATCTTGTTCTATGAGATGTGCACATAGAGTTCATCTTGTTTGTTGCTCTGCTAGAATTTAATATTTGAGATGGATATTGATGCATATGTAATTTGTTGAAATAAAAATTAGTGGATAGATAGTGCACTATGATTTTGTTTCCAGTTGCTTAGTTGCAAACGGTGTCATATTGGAATGATTTTGTATATGAAGAGTGAATTTAATGATAGATTACATAAACCTTGTGATTTGTCTAGCTACAATGGCAAAACAAATTAAGAAACTTGATGTTATCTTTTATACTTATTATGTTGGTTCTTTTTCCTTCTTTTACAATTTGTTCTTTTTGATTGAATGCTATAAACATAAATTTTCTAAAGTTGCCAAACTGACAACTCGTAAAATTTACTTCTATTTGTTTCTCTTTTTACTCTTTTTTTCTAGTTGATATTTATTTTGCTTTGTTAGAGGGAAGGTGGGTGTCAGGGTGATGCTTAGTGGCGAGCAGGGTTGAACTCAAATAGTTTGATTCATAACTTTAACACAAATAATTTGTTATACATCATGGATCTCATTGCATGTCAAGGTTGCTATTATTTTTACGACCAGCATAATTTTGTTGTTGTTTAGTAGGATATGCTTTCCCTGATTGAATTTCTTTATTGCCGCACTTCATCTGTTAAGAATATACATGTCTACACATGTTCATGATAAAATATTTGTTTCTTTCAGTTAAGGAAAATGTGTGATTGTTTTTAGTTTTTTTATTACTTATTGAATGTAATTTTCAGTTGCAAGGCAGCAAAAATTCCTGCGAGCAATGTTTGGTGGAGTTGATGACGAAATACTTGATGATGATGTCGAAGAGGAGGGGAAAAGGGGCCTTGTATAGGGTGGGAAACAGGACCAATATTACAATGCTGATAATTATGATTTTGAGGTAAGGACTTCATATTTATTTTTTAAGTAATCTCCCTCTTATCTTATCAAATTACTTGCCTTCT
This sequence comes from Erythroxylum oxycarpum, assembly GCA_025629785.1. Taxonomy (NCBI): domain Eukaryota; kingdom Viridiplantae; phylum Streptophyta; class Magnoliopsida; order Malpighiales; family Erythroxylaceae; genus Erythroxylum; species Erythroxylum oxycarpum. Next base: position 33,697,101 of record JAOTAZ010000008.1, on the reverse strand, counting down.
GTTTTGTTAACTAACCATTTTTCATAGGTTAAATGATTTTTCCCTAGTCAGTGTAGCAAGTTAATTGTTCTAAAGTTTCATAATATTTAATTGGTGATATAGTCTGTATATTATTTTCCAGCTGCAATCAAGTCATGATGAGGCCCCTATAGAGGAGGAAGCAGAAGTTTTAAGATTGCAGAGGGAGAAGGCCAAATCTTTATCGTTGGAGGATTTTGGCCTCAAGGACATTCAGGAAGATGGAAGTGACAGAGAATTAACTTTAGGGGTAAACTTTTATACTCAGTTGCGTACTTGGTGTTGCTAATGTATAATTTTCTTGGTGATGATAATTATTGCGGTAATTCGAGTTTGGTTAGCTCAAGAGTGATGCTTGGACCACTTTTTCTGAATGACATGCAGTATAGTTTTTGTGCAGGAAAATCCTACTAAGAGAAAAAGGGGAACTTTATTGAACAAAGGCATGGACCAGATGGATGCAGATTTTGAGGTCAAGAAGGATTTGAATGCTTTATCAAAGGCTGGCGCTTTCCCCGATTTAGTGCAATGGAATGATTCATGATCTCATTTAAATTCATTCAGACAAAGTTTTATGAAAATTATATCATTCCTTACCATTTATAAATTGTTTATGCCCTTAGATTCTGTACTTATGTGGATGATTTATTTTAAATATTGACCTGGTTTTTAATGCCTGATTAACATTTACTAATGCATACATATAATGAGAATCTTGGTGTATGCGTGCTCCATAATGGTACTCGTATAAAACCTTGTTCATCGTAATTTGTAAGATTCCTTCTAGGATACTTGATATTTGCCAAACTGTCATCTTCTTTTTCAGGATTTTGCTGTACGAATCTGCTTTAGATTCTCTTTTGTTTGATTTGCTGGCAGATGAGTTGAAATTGAAGCCTGTTATTACTTATGATTTTGGTATGATCTATCTTTAATATCTATTCCATGTTCTAAAACAATTGATTGGTGGCTGAAGTTAGTATGGAGTGCAAGAAGCCTCAAAAGGCTAAGACAAAGCCATCTGAAGGAAGGAAACAGCTCAGCAATGTTTGCGTGATCCAAAGGAACCTTGTATACATAGTTGGGCTGCCACTGAATCTTCTAGATGAAGACGTAACCCCCTTCCCTTGCATTCTCCCCTTTACCTCTTCGTATTTATCCCAAGGCATTTGGTAAATAAAATTCTCTGTATTTTGAGCAGCTGCTCTAGCGCAGGGAGCATTTTGGTCAATATGGGAAGGTCTTAAAAGTTTTTATGTCTCGGACAGTAACTGGTGACATACAACAATTTCCAAACAATACTTGCAGGGTGTAAACACATTTTTTCATGTCTGTCATACTCAATATGTAGCACCCCACTCCTGCAAGACCCGAACCCGATATCGATAGTGATATCCGTGTCCATGCCCCACGAGGGTGGTGTGCTAAGTCACTCATTCATTCAGAATTGGGTTCATTTGTTTTTTAAAACACAAACATACATCCTGAAGTCCATAATTAAACGAGGCATAAGCCCTTTTCAATCATACAAGCCAGTTTACAAATTCCCTAATGGCCAATTGGGCCCTTTCACAAATACAAACACTTTATTCATTTCAAAAAATATAAATTTATGCAAAAGCTGCAGAGAATACAATTCAACACAATATTAAAGACATGCAATGTAGACGCGAACTGATCCCGACCACTATCCTTCGCTTGAATGATGTAGGTATGCTCCAGTTGGCCTAACGGGGTATTCTTCTTATCCTGAAAAATAGTTGCAAATTTTGGGTGAGTTTTGCGAACTCAATAAGTGACCATCATCGATGG
>JAOTAZ010000008.1:33652736-33665342 GCA_025629785.1 Erythroxylum oxycarpum | reverse complement strand
ACAAATCATTCGTAATAAAATTATCAATGCATTACATATTTCTAATCATATTAAAAAGCAACTGTATTTTTGTCATTGACACGCTTATTTATGTTCTGTCCACTGCAGGCAAACACATTTCTGTCTTCGAGATGAAGACAGTTTTTTCTGTTCTATCCATTACAACCAAACACCTCATTGTCTCCAATTTTTGTTTCATTCCGTCTCCAAATTTTTGTTCTGTTCCATCTTCGCATACAAGAAATAGCAACCATACGCAGTGCTTTCACAGATATCTCCAATGCAAGATATGAACATTCACTGCTATAGATATGAACACATCATCAATTAACTATATGGTGGTGACTTTGAATGATATTGGTGAGCAAGTTTTGTGAAGTAATGATAGTGGTATTGTTGGTGTGTTGTGTGTTTAATTGGTACAACGTTGGTGGTTGCTGATGAATCAGAAGAAGAAGCATCGCAGCAAGAGGTGGAAAGCGTGACAGAGTTGCCCGGAGTCGTGACAATAATCTCATAGACTCTACTACGATACAAAGAGATGCCTTAAACGAGCCAAGTAACAATTGTTTTAAACTATTTCAACCACCTGTTGGAAGCTTATACCAAGATCGACCCCTACAATATTTATACTCAAAGCTGCATCGGCGCTCGTACCAGTCTAATATCTACCACACTTCGTGCTGATCCTTCTGTGAAAACTCTAAGGAATGTTACCATCTGTTATTAGGGAGAGTGCATAAACTCACATGGAACTGAACTCTAATTATGATTGACCTTTTTTTTGTTGTCAAGCAGTACGAACCCTTGATTGCAGGTATACTATGGTCGAGACTTAACACGGAAAAGGGTTATAGGATCAGTAATTAATTTGGTTTCTTCTTAATGTAGTTGTGAGTATACTTTCCGGAGCAGAGGAAGAATATATTGGCATCAGGGAATGGTAACCCGTGTAAGGAAGACTATGCTCAGATGTATTTCAGCAGGGAAGATGTCCAGAAGGCATTACATGCCAGTGTAACCAAATTGCCATATCCTTACTCCTCATGCAGGTACATATGAAATCCATTAACAACATTCATTTACATGATTATTTACATTCATTTAGTTTAAAGATTAAACTAAATTAACATAATAATTTTAGATGAAAATTTTACTTGTTTATTTATGAAAATAGTTAGGCCAAAGATTCAAAGCTTACCCTAATCATATGATTATCTCTAGTATTACTTTACACTTAATAATTATAAAATTGTATTGTTTACATTATAAAACCTATTTCTATTATGGTTTTACTAAGTTTGCAGTACTAGATTGTTAACCCATCTGGAAGGCATGCCAATTAGGCAACATGATGCACTGAATGCTAATATGGAATTTTCTTAATTTTATAATAATTTTATTATTTCAATAATTAAAATATTATATTTTATCCTTATATCTCCTCTATTTTCCTAACCCACCACCTTTTAACTATGGACCAACCATTGCCACTACTATATCAATCTCTCCATGCTTCTTAATACCATTACATCAAATTTTCCATCTTCAATACCACATTCCTTTTCATGATCATCATCATAATCTTTGAATTGCCAACTCCAAATTGAACAAAACTCCTTTTCCAAATCCCTTCATTTTCCTTTGACATCAATTCAAAACTGAACTAAACCATTTTCATGTCAAGTAAACTAAAATAGCCATAACCCTAATAGAAACAAAAATATTATTACCCTAAAGAAACATAAAAATAACCAAAAATTAAAAAATAGAAAATAGAAAACCCACCATTGTTGATTTTTACCCAACTTCATTATAGGCAAAAGTGACTTAATAAAGATTTTTTATAATATCTGCTCACTTAGAGAGTTTGCTTCTCTAAAAAAAATTTTGTCAAAAGCTTCCTATTAAGTGAAGTGAATAAGGATAGTTACAGGTCGGACTAGACCAACAATTCAGTAGGAAAGTCAATGCTTTTCTACAAAATTTGGATCTTTTAAACAAATTTATTAGAAACTTCCTATCAGACTAAATGAGTAGGAATGACAACAGGCTAGGTCGGGCTTATCTTTGATCCATCCCAACCCCAACCCATAAGGAACAACTTGTAGAGTCTAACTTAAAGCTTAAAGTTTGATCTAAGTCGAGTTAGACAACTTAAACTTGAACTTAAGCTTACTCAGATTGCCCAAAATAATATCATTTTATGATGGAGGTTAGAGCCTTGGGCTAACCCCCAAATTGAGCCTAGTTCAAAACCTGATCAACTCAAATATAACTCATTGAATGTATATTAAGCTAGGTTGAATCAGGCTAAGTTGTGAGAGTTTTTTCATCTCTACAAGTAAGGTTTTAACTCATAGTTCTAATGATAAAATAATATGTTATTACTATTATTTTCATCATTGGTGATATTAGTAAGTTAATGTGAAAGATCAAGCTCAATGAATGGTAGAGCAAAGTAGATAATATTATTAATTAAGTGATCAAATGATGACAAAAATGAGCAAAGTGGAGAACATATGCAATTCAAGTGAAGGACTAAGAATAGGGAGCAATCAAGCATATCAAAACTCATAAAATTATTGTAATCCTTCTTGAAAAATTATTGTAATTCAAAATTTGTTGTAATCTTCTTGTAAACTTATTACAGTCATTTCAATGAATTAAAGGCTTAATTAATACATGATCATTTGTATATAGGCATAACACATAAATCTTTTCATAATCAAGAGACAATTTTTTTAATCCTTAAAGAAAATCTTTTAAAATTTAAACAAACTTTTAGCAAACTTTTAACATGATTTTGAATCAAGTTTTTGTTAAATGAATATGTTTGATCTTTGAAAGAACTTGCAAAGATTTGAAAAACTTGCTTTTGTGCATATTGGTCAACCTATGTATCAGTGTCATAAACTGATGTCTTTTAAAAGTTAGTAAAAGTATATATTGTTACTTTGTTAGTACACTTATCGGTACATTTGACATTGGTTAACAGATATATTCTGAAAGATAAAAATTTTAAGTACTATGAATTTGTATCAATAGTACCTGATACATTAGTCAACCAATAAGTTACCTCTTTTTAAAAAAAGATAAACAAATAGATTAATGAAAGAGCTTTTTCATATGTAAAGCATGTGATCAACAAAGGAACAAAGGAATTAAACAACAGTTATTATGCATCTAAAACCAAATAATAAAAACATAGATGTGGTGAGTAACTCCTTATACATTGACGTCCAAGTTAACCATGTAAAATAGTTGAATTCCTTTTTCCTTGCTATAGAAGTTCTCTATAAGTGTGAAATTCATTCCTTTGCTAACACGAGGCTCATTTCTCTACTATCTTAGAAATAAGTTGGTCTCATACCCACTACAATGTATTCTTATAAAAACTCTAAGAGTTAAGTTCATAGTTAACCAAACATCTCTTATTACTTTTCTTCCAAAGAAAATATACCCCCCACCTAACACCAATTTAAAGGTTATTTCATTATCAATATAGGTGCATGTTACATCTTCCAACCATGCCATGAATTATAGGCATATTATTAAGTGGTTGTAATTATGTATCTACTGTATGTTTGGTTCTAAATTTATTGAGCAAAGTGGCATTAAAAGAAGAAGCAATCTCTAGTTTCAGTTGCTTTTTTGCATAACATGCATAATTGGTTGTTCAAAAAGATTTCTTTGACTCTGTCTAATATTTGCAGTTTGATTATAATTGCTAATCAAACTATAAACAAACATTTAAGACTATCATTTTTTATCCATACCAAGCTTTTCCAATATGCCTTACTAGTCATCTTTATAAATAGGTTGTGACATGATTTATTAGTGAACATGTTTGAATTATTAGCCCTTCAGTTAACCTATCTTCCTGCTTCACATTTAGGCTATAATCAAGTAATGAATCCATTATCTAGTTAAATCATCTATACCTGTAGAACCATTTCCTATCTTTGATGATCTCTCCCCCTAAAATAAATTAGTAATTTGAGATTATCCATTCTGTGGAGCATGATAAGGGTCTTAGATCATTCTAATTATTATACCAGAACCAAGCTTTTTTTCCATTTCCAATCTTGAATTTTATCTTTATTCAAAAGTGTTTTTCATCCTAAATGGCGAAAAAAGCTATGTTGCCCTTTGGTGCTCTAAAAGCTTCTATTTTATATTATATAGGAGTGAACCACCTAACTCATATTTGACTTTTGGTCTATAAATAAAATTCATATCCTCTTGTCCATTAGTTTTATTAATTACCCTATAGTTTGCTTCTCAAACCATCATTTCCTTTAGGTTGGCAAAAAAAATTTTAAGTAAAGGTTTCATTAATATACAAATAGCATCTAGTTATACACATCCTTACAAAACTTCAGTACACCAAGTCCCCTTGCTTTGGATGTGATTGGATAGCACCAAATCTTTGGACAGCTTTAGCATTCTTAGTTTGAGTATTAGCTTATCCCAAATGTCTTTATAGGTTAGCAAACTTTACCCCAACTTACTTTAAGTATTGAACCTCCCTCTAATCTTCTAAACCAAAGGAAGTTTCTCAACATCCTCTCAACTTCATTGATCACATCTTCTTACCTTTATTGATCAGGATAATAGGTAAAAATAAGTTACTACACTAATGTACATAAAGTTATTCAAAAACCACAAATACAAATTAAAGTCTCATGACAAACGTGAGAAACTTACAGGTCCAAAGATTTATCTTCTTCCTAGTATAATCCAACAGAGATTAACTATCATTAATGGTAATTCTATTATTAAAGTTTGGGACTCCTAAGTACTTAAATGGCAATGGACTTTGAGACTTGTAACCATTGTAATGTTCTCAACCTAGTGCATATTACATGTATAGGTAAAAGGGAACTTTTGTTTAGATTTAAAGACAAACCTGAGATTTTATTAAGGGTTAAATTCATTAGATCCCCATATGGTTTAACATATTATCAATATGCCCCTTGAATTTTCGAAACTATCAATAACACTCTATAATTTTGGTTTGATAGCACCCATACCTCCTTCTGTCAAATTCTATTAAAAGCACTAAATGAAAACTCCAAAACTAAATTGTTTTTGTTGTGTGGAAGTACATTTGATATTACATATGGCACTATATGATGGTGTATTGGAGTTTGTAATTAGTGTTTCTAACAAAAGTTGGTAGTAGTGGGGACAAGTGCTATAAAATCAAAACTATTGGAGGTTATTGATAGTTTCTAAAAGTCATAGGCTAAATTGATAATACGCTAAATTTCATAGAGTTTTAATGAATTTAATCCTTTTATTAAACTTAAGCATTGTTTCTATGAGGAGATTGATTGAGATGTGTTTTGCTACACAAAGGAGAATGATATCATTTGTAACAATAAATGAAACAAGTTCAATCTCTTATACTTAATGGTGATAAGGGAACTCATTATCTTCCTTTAGTATCAGAAGTATCTTTCTCAGCAACACCTCTATAAAAATTTTAAATAAATAAGGAAATATTAGATCACCCTGTCTAAGGCCTTTAACTCTTTGAAATTATGTGGTTAGTTCCCTATTCATTAGTATAGAATATGACACTAATGTTTTGCATTGTGTTATCCAAGATGCCATGGTTTCTGGAAAGCCAAAGTTTACAAGTAAATCAATAATAAATCTCTAATTCATAAAGTCATAGGCTTTATAAAGGTCTAGCTTCATAAAGAAGTTATTCAATGGTTTCTTGCTCTTGTACCCATTCAAGATCTCTAGTGAAATTAAATGGTTATCCCCTAATCTTTTCTCTTTGATTGGGTAGGATAAATGGTTAGCTTAAACACTTCCTTCATTTTTTAAGTAATAATTTTGGATATAATTTTATAGACAATGTGGCAACATGATATAGGCCTAATCTCATTAATAGAGTCAACATTTGGCACTTTAGGAATGAAGCACAAAAAGGATCTATTCCACTCCCTAAGTGATTTCCCTCTATCGAAGAACTCTAAAATGACTTTTATAATCTTCTGGCTTGTTAAACTCCAAGTTTACTGAAAGAAGTAAGCACTTAATGCCTCATTACGAGGTGCCTTATCAAGTGTCATGTCAAATACCACCTTCCTAATGTTCAAGGCTCTAAAAGGTCTAACCAGCTTTATCTTTTGTTGAGGAGAGATCAAGTTCGAGATGATCTCCTTTAATAAATCCAAATATCCTTAGTTGCTTTTAAGGGAACCTAATATGCTTTTGAAATGTTATAGTACCATTTACTTGATTTCTCTTTATCCATTAATCACCTCTCCATTATTCTTTAGAAAGCATAGTCTATCAATGTTCTTTTTACTTAAGAATGAGTTATAAAAGAACTTTGTGATTTTATCTGCGTCCTTCATCTAACATATTTTTATCCTCTGCCCCATTAATGAATAGTATTCTCTAGTGACTGGGAGCATTTGGTCAAAGCCACATTCTCATCATTCTTTCCTTACTTTGTGGATGCATCCTTTTGTATTAGTCACTTTTCCCTTATGCATCAATTTAAGCTGATTGTTAATAGCTTAAAGCTTTCATAAAAAAAAGCTTCATCACCTACTACTTAACTCTCCTTATTAGGCGATTATCATCTTATTTGTTGTTTTAGGTGAAGAAACCTCTATAATACTTTAATTCAGTTACAGCTACATTTTTGAAACACTTACCCGGCTTCCCATTATCACTTTCCTTATTCAAATTACCTCCTTCAACTTCCTAAGTGAGAAAAATATGGTTAAAGTATTTTAATGTAATCTAAGGAGACCTTATAAATTCACTCATAACCTTCAGTTCCCTATATAAATCTTCTCTTTGAATCTAAAATTAGCTATATAAATTAAGCATTTTTTTACCAACACTTAGAAATTAACTAAAGACACATCAATGTGGATATATTGATCAAATATGACAATCTGACGAACATTCACCTTTTCACAGTCATAAGTGATGATAATATGCCCATTATAATGAGCTTAGTGATTGGAAATAAGGCTCCAACCCTAATTAAGAATCCATTACTAATTTTCTATTTTATTTGCCTTGATTCTTGTCTCCAAAAGTCTTAACATATATGATTTTTTTTACAATAGAAAGTCATTCACCATTTGTTATTTCTTAAGGCAATTTATGCCCCTTATGTTCTAAGCAATGATAATAAGGAAGAAGATAGGCCTTAAGGCCTCTTCTTTTTAAGTTTTTTTTTTCCAAGTCTTCTCATGGTATTATCTTCCACAAACTTTCCCATATCTTTAACAAGGTTTTGCTCATCTTTAAATGTAGAAGTGCCTACCTCAAGGTTGAGAAAATCCTCTTTGCCTATATCCACTGATTCATGATTAGGTGTATTTTCCCTTCCACGTATTCAATACCTCAATGTTTGGAGTGTTATCTTTTGTCAATTCCTTAGGTTAAATTTCTCTATTACTCTTCTTTAAGTACTGACTATTGGACCCCGTTCTCGGAACCTAAGATGTTGGACCTCGTTTCCGGAGCCCAACTATCCGAAGTCAAAAAGCGTGAGCGGGTTTCCTGGTAGGGTTATTTCAATGATCCCTCACTTCCTTTCCATTAATATTTTTTAGCTCAACTCCAAAAGCTATCAATTTTTTTGGAAAGGTAGAAAAAACGTGTTAGGAATCCATTGCTTCAAGAATCACTTCATTTGGAGGTCAGATGACGAAGTTATGGTCAAAAGAATCCAACATGTTTATGTCCTTAATCATTTTATACCTGTCTTGGCACAATTGCCATAACTTTCACTACAAATGTTGGATTGCTATTGTTTTTAGACGTTCTGAAAAAGCACTTTGAGATTTACAACTTTCATGAAGAACTCAAAATGAGATTCTGCCTCTAAAAGGGTCAAAATCGCGATTTACTGTAGCTATCATGTGAATGTCCGTTAAACGGACATCCATGTCCGTTTAACGAACATTGTCAGGCCTGGGGTGCTTTCCAGACCTAAGAAGGCCCGTTAAATGGACATTAGGTCTGTTTAATGGACATGGACTGGGCAGAGGGCCTTTTTATGCCCGAGAAGGTCCGTTTAATGGACCTAATGTCTGTCTAACGGACATTAGGGATTCCCAAACCCCTCCAAAGCCTCTCTAATGCTTCCAACATCCATTCTAATGTGTTAGAAATCCATTGCTTTATGAAAAACTCGAAGAGAGATTCTGCCTCTAAAAGGGTCAAAATCGCAATTTACTATAGTTGTCCCGTGAATGTCCGTTAAACGGACATAGACTGGGCAGGAGGCCTTTTTAGGCTCGAGAAGGTCCGTTTAACGAACCTAATGTCGGTCTAATGGACATTGGGGATTCCCAAAGCCTCTCCAATGCTTCCAACATCCATTCTAACACCATATTCACTCATAATCTTCCCAAATTCAACCCTTCTAGTGTAAAACCATTTCATATCCATCTAACTACTAAGTACTTCTCATTAACACTTGAATCTCAACTCCAAAGGATTCATCACATACAATCTTTCCAACTCTAACATGTTATTCTAACACTAGCAACAATTGGCGATCTCAACAAATGAATATACACATCCATCATACTCAAACTTTAAAAGAACATAGTCATACAAAAAGGAACTTCTCAAGTTCTCAATTCTAAACAAAGTGAATGTTTGAACAAGCTTTACATACATATCAACATACACATCAAACTTAATACAAAATACAAAAGATGCTCATGTTTGATATGCCTATAAAGCTATCCAAATTAGTCACTAACTTAGTACAAAAGGTTTCTAACTATCTTGGAGTATTCGAATGCCTTACAAGGACCACTGATCTTCTCGATCTGCACCTGAAGAGGGAAAATTATAGGTTGAGCTACACAGCTCAGTGGCTAATATATTTATAGCAATTGGAAATGAGCCACACAGTCAATCATATAATAACATCCATATAGGCATACATATCTTGTCTTAATCCAACAGTGAAAGTTCAACATTTTTAATTCCAATTCACATTTCATAATTTAATACATCATCACATAGAACATATTGGATGTAATTTACATCAAAGTATAACACTTAAAATTTAATCATAACTTAACATATCAAAATGCAAATGCACAAAAAATTGGCTCGAGGGTTTGGTGGAATAAAACACAGAAATCAAAGTTTACTCTATGAATGAAACGAGTCCACTTTTTGGATCTTGTGGCAATAAGCGGGCAGTCGGAAGAAGACTTTATGTCGACGTGCACGTGACTATGAAACGGTTCCTCTCTTACCCAAACACAATCAATTCTCATACTCAATTCAATCAATCACAAATTCATATTCTCTTGCCTTTTCTTTATACAAAATGCAATGACTCAATTCAATGGCATAACATGATCATACGTACAATTCAATTTTATCAAATGTCATATATCATAACGCAATTTCCACATCACAACATTTCAAAGCAAGTCATTTTAGCACACAATACACACGTAAGGATTTTTTTGCTCATTATCCAATAACTATAAATAAATTATCCATCTTATAACTCTTGAAAATCCAAACTCAATTGTGCCCTTCCTTTTACTCTTGGGTAGGTTGTTTTTGATTCCTAACACAACTAAAATTCTTATTCAATTCCAATTCAAATAGAAATCCCCCAAATTTCCATAATCAAAACAAAATGGAATTAACCTAAATCAAGCTCAAATTAACCTACCCATAGTCCATCTAGATTAGAAAACCCAAAACCTAGCTTAGAAACCCAAAAACCAAATGGGTCCCTCAATCATCTTCTTCCTCCAAGCATTCCTAACATAAAACCCCTTTCTATCTCTAAAACTTCTTCACTCACAACACAACAACCCATTTCTTTGCTAAAGCAAGAAGAAGATGATGAACTTACCTTAAGAAGCTTGATTTCTTCTTCTTCCCACAAAATTTCCTTCCTTTCTCTTCTTTCTCCATGATTTTTCTCTCTTTTTCCTTTCTCTCACATTTTTTTCTTCTCCTCTTTAGCTGCTCACAACACTTTCCTCCCTTATTCTTAAAACAAGACAATTTTATGTCTTGTTTTTCCATGTATGCCCCTTATTAGCCTTGTTCTTCCAATTTTCCTCCTTTTTCATTTATTTTGTTTCATCCAATAACTCCTTTAGCCCATTAAAACACCATAATAATTCTAACTTAATTCTAACACTTAATTCTAATTTCTAATTTCTATTTACACTTGCTAATTTAATGGACTAAACTAAAAAAATAATCAAACAAATAAATCGATAATAATTGAAAGGAAATTTCGGGGTGTAATAATTCTTCCCCCTAAAAGAATTTCGTTCTCGAAATTCTTACCTGAGTCTACAAAGAGGTATGGATACTTCTCCTTCATTTCTTCCAAAGGCTCCCATGTTGACTCCTCTTTTGCATGGTTCTTCCATAAGACTTTAACTAGTTTCACTGTCTTGTTTCTCAAGATCTTTTCCTTTCGAATCTAGGATCTCTACTGGTTGCTACTCATATATCAAATCCTCCCTTAATTGGACCTCTGAAGGTTGAACTATATGTGAAGGATTTGATCCGTACTTCCTCAACATCAATACATGGAAGACATTGTGAACCTTAGACAATTCCGTTGGCAAAGCTAACTTCTAGGCTAAAGGCCCAATCCTCTGAATGATCTCATAAGGGCCTATGTATCTTGGACTAAGATTGCCCTTTGCAACTGATCAAACAAATCATCGATGCGGTGGAGCGGATATCTGTTCTTGATGGTGACATGGTTGAGCTTCTTGTAATCCACACACTTCCTCAACAATCCATCTTTTTTCTTTACAAAAAGGATCGGAGCTCCCCAAGACGAAGAGCTCGGCCTAATGTAACATTTTTCTAACAAATCTTCCAATTGTTCTTTAAGCTCGTTCAATTCTATCGGAGCCATTCTATAAGGCGAAATCAAGATTGGCATTGCGCTCGGAAGAAGTTCAATAGGAAATTCAATTTCTCCAAAGGGCGGTAGTACTCTTGGTAATTCTTCGGAAAAGACATCCGGAAATTTCATGACCACAGGTATTTCTTCTAACTTCCCTCCATCTGCCTCTGTGTCTACCACAAAGGCCCAAAATGCTTTACATCCTTTCCTTATTAGTTTTTCTGTTGTCAGAGCCAAAACTATTCTAGTCGGACTCTCTTTTCTATCCCCCAAAAACACCACCTTTCTACCACTGCAAATTTCAAACTCTACGATCTTCTGTTTGCAATCCAAGTTGGCATTATAATTTTCTAAGGTGTCCGTCCCCAAAATCACATCTAATCCTCCGACTCTTAATGGCATTAGATCCACCACTAATTGTGTCAGGACCCGATCTCGGAATCGAACCCCAACCGAAAAAATAAAAAACTAAATGAAAACAAAGTGGCAGAAAGCGAAAACGAACGAAATCGAAAGTCAAAGCATGCAAACGAAATGACAAAGCGAAAGAATCAAATCAAAACGTATTGAATCGTCGGATAACAAAATGCGGAACAAAAATGAAAGCGGAATCGAATACGAACGATCAAATAGAAACAAGTTTGAGTTCAGATACAAAGTATTAGAAACGAAAGAACGGAGATCAAACATCGAAAGCAAATCGATGCGGAAAATCAGAGACGAAGAAGCGAATGGTTCAAACGAACCTAAACAAATTCCCGACATCCCTAGCGTATAGTTTCGAATACTAAATCAGTGTTGAAAACCCTTAGACTAAGCCAATATGAAAATTTGGTATAAATTTTTTTCTTTCTTTTTCTTATAACTTCCTTTTTCATTCCTTTCATCTTTATTCAATTCTATACAAATCAAAGCAATTTGATTTCCCCCTTTAGAAAATCATCCTAAACAAAACTCAATTCATCTAATTCTTCTTATACAATCATACAAATCCCAAAATTTCATCTTTTAACAAAATTCTTATTTTCCCGTTAACAAAAATCAGGCAGCATAACGGCAGTACTTTAACAAAACCCAAAATCTGCAAATAGATTATGCACACTTCTAGAATCCCAAAACCATCCATACACACTTCATCGGACCTCCTGTCCAAAATTTCAGCATACACAAACACAATTCTATACCTAGAGCACTTCAATAAGTCTCAATCATCAACATCATCGGACCTCCCGTCCGGAATCCAAAACACAATCAAAACCCATTCATACACATTCACAATCATATCTCAATTTATAATCATATGCAATTGCCATTCATATCAAATCCCATTCATATACATCTCGATTCAATACACAAGTCCATAATTTACTTACATATTTCTATTCCATAATCATACACAAACTCAATTCCATACCTAAATTCATAATTTATATACATCATGAATTAAAAGCTTAAGAACATTAATGGCTTTCCAAGCCATAAACAAAATCCAATACTAAAATCAAACTTCACACAAAAATACACGCTATGCAAAAATCAAACAAAATATCTTGACATTCTTTCATCTGATCTCCTGCTCGAATACCTAGAGATGGGGATGAAGGGGAGTGAGCTAGACAACTCGTGGATAACATATTTATAAATTGAAAGATAAGCAAAAATCATTTCTCAAAACATTTGCCCTTTAGCAAATTTTT
>JAOTAZ010000008.1:33637099-33652636 GCA_025629785.1 Erythroxylum oxycarpum | reverse complement strand
TCACTTTGATTCAATCAATCTCTTTCCATTTCATTTCAATCTCATAATTTCTTCCCTTATTTACACATAACTAATTGTCAATAGTTCTTCAGTTAATAGTCCTAGCGTATCGAAAAATTCTGGGTCCAACAAAATTAGTGTTTCTAATATTAAGAGTTAACTTCCCCTTTATAAAATTAATGGAAGTGTCAAATTTTGAAAATAAAGATTCTATAGAGTTTCATCCTTTATCAAAATTTCCATTCTTTACCTAAAACTACAGTCCAATAACTTTTCAATGCCATAGGTACATATATACCTAAATTACAATTTAGGACTATGAAAACAAAAGAAAAGTAGTGATGAAGAATACCTATAAGGCTTATCCAAACGGAAGACATGAGCCAAATGCCTTTTTTTTAGAAAGCTACGAACTTGGATACGTCCTCCATGTACACTATTATGGGTTTAGCTAGAGAGTCCTCTCTCAAAGCCAATTCCAATTTTATAATCATTAAATTTATCATTCAACCCATTGCAATTTATGGTTAGTTCCATTAAGCTTCAAAACAACAGAGAATTGAGGGTTTCTTAAAAATAACAAAAATTCATAAGAGCAACATTAATATTCATGTAATATACGAGCATGCTCTTGTCTCTTGCTTTAACTTCTTTAAATGATTCAAAAAAGAGACACTCAAATACTAGAGTCCATTAAACATAAAAAATAGAATCATTCATACGTAAGCGCAAGACATTAAATATCACAACTAAATATATTAATCAATTATTAATATGATGTTGAAATTATATTGGTTATTAATATTTAATAGATTCTCTTAACAATCTATATCCTACCAACTAATGAATTCACCAATATGATAATTTCATTGCTTTTATAAATCTTAGAAAAAAATTGATCAATATTAAGAAAAAATATATCAAATAAAATATTTGAATTCCTAGACTTATAAGAGGTTAATTCATAAGCACATATTATTTAATTATATTCAAAATATAATAACAAATTTAACATAATCAAAAGGATATATTAAACAAATGATAATTAGTAAAAAAATATAGATAAATTTATTCAACATATAACAAAGTTATCATGTAAATTGATAAAATATTAAATATAGGGAAAAAGTTATAAATAAAACATACCCAGACGCCCCTCTAAAGCTAATTGTAAATGCATAATTTTCATGGAAAAATTATAAATGCTTAAACAGAAAATCTATAAATAGTTAATAAGGGAAAAATTGGAAATATATAAGTAGAGACAAAACTGCAAATACTTAAGTAGGGGTGAAATTTTAAATGTATAAGCAATGGCATATTTGTTAATACTTAAACAAATGTAAAACTATAAATACTTAAACAAGTCATATGACCTATTTTTACCTTCAGACAGGTCATACGACTCATCTTTGACATGTGCTACAACTTAGCAATATCTTGTCATCAAATGAGCCATTTTTGACACTATGAAGGGAGTTTCGATCACTTCCAAATTTCTATAAGATCTATGGCATCAATTTTTTTAAAAAAAAAACCAAAAAGATAGAATAAAAGGAAGAGATGATTTAAGAATTGAGGAGTTGAATTATATATATAACATGTAACAAGGTTACATGAATACCTCTTAAAGATGGTGAAAATTGGTTGGAAGCAATCATTGCTCAGTATAGATTGTTAGAAGTTAGGAATAAACACAACATAAGAGGCTATGGTTCATTGAATCCAATTCACCAATCTATCTTTTACAAACTACCACAACGTGCTCTTAACCATAAGGAAGAACATACCAATTAGGTACATTGTCATTTTTGTTGTGGACTACAAGCCTAATGGGTATGCTTGGGCAAAATTACAGAAAGGAACCAAGGGCTTATAGGTCATTTAACAATATAAGATCCAACATATAAATGACCCAAATGTCATATGGACATAATTAAGATGTTAGTTACTATAATATTAAGTTTGTTCACATTAATCAATTAAGCAGAATATTAAGTTTGTTCACATTAATCAATTAAGCATATAATCTATTAAATAATATAAGTATCTCCATATTTAAAAATTACATATATCAACTGTAATGCAACATTTTGTCCTTCAAGTCATTTTAAAACATTTTTATAATCTTATTCTGCTGTTACACATCTTCAATACATTGAATAGTTAAAATACTCTATTTAGTACTATAATATTACCATATATAATATTCACTAGGATAACAAATTTGTACATCTCTAAAGAACCAAGTTTCAAATTTCATTACAAGTGCAATAAGTTAAGCACTTCAGTCTCTTTTTTGCAAATTATTTACTTATCTTTTATGGAGCTACTCCTGCATTAGTTAATCTTTTGATTAACTCATTGGATCTTTTCAAATCCATCTCATGTTTACTTAAATCCAAATAAAAGCTTTTTCTTCCTATTTCTAAGTGCTAATATAAATGTAGAACTCTTGCAACCTATAAAGGTCTTAAAAATCAATGAATTCCTTACAAATATCTAGGGGTTCCCATCATTTCAAAGAAACTCACTTTCTTGGATTGCCATCCTTTTATAAATTCCATTTACAGATTAGATGAATACTTGGTGTAATAAAGCACTCTCATATATATGGTGGAAGACCCTAATCACTAATCTTTATTTTAAGCAATATTCATACTTCTTTGTTCTCAAATCTATGAAAACTATTAATAACTTTCCTATAGATTTCGTTTAAAGTGGAAAATATCTTGCTATTAAGTTAAATAGTACGATGTTTGCTTTTCTAAGGAAAGTGGTGGCCTGGAAATAACATCATGAGTAACATCAATCATACTCATGAATAAAGTCTTACTTATTAAGAGGTTAAAGCAATTATGCACCGACAAGGAGGCATTATGGGTAAACTAGATGCCCCTCTATTTCTTAAAGGGTCGCTCGTTATAGACTTTAAGCAATTATCCATTAAACATAAGTCTTATAACACTGTGGTTAAGAAATATAGGAGTAACTATTTACTTTGGAGTCATTGAACTAGTTGATTATCTAAGTAGTTTAGTATTGGGAACTGAAGTTGTGATTATCTTTATGAGCTAAGATGTGAAGTCTGATCCTATTACCCGAGACATAGAGACACACTCTTTTAGGTCGATCATTATCATAACATGGGACCATTATACAATTAAGGGATTTTTAAACACTCACACCAATTTTCCCTACAGATTAGTGTGTAAGCACTGATTAAGGACAATGCTTAGTCTTGGCTAGGTTATTCCACCAGAGGCTTTAAGGAAATTATGGAAAACATACCACACTAGACCCCAAACTCTTTTAGATATGATACAATCCAATGGATGTGATACAAAAAAATGAAGTTCGTAATCTCTTTATGTAAAGATCACTTTTTGGGGCCTTAAACCAGTAACCTTTATAGCAAACTAGTATATAGGACTCGTATTTCATTCCTTCTAACTCTTTTATCTTGACGCTTATGGTTAATAAGAAACTTGGTACCAAGGATACATTAAATTTCCATATACTAGATTTGAAGTGTATTTTCTATTTGAATGCTAATGAGGATGTGGGTTATCTATATTTTAACTGATAGCTCTCATCATTAATCTTGCGTAATCAAAATCTTATCAAATTTTATCTACATTGCAACTACTCTAACTAGACAAATATAAAAGTGACCAAATTATGATGACGACTTACATAAAAAAAATGAAAAGTCAATTATCCATATTATTTAATGAAATACTTATGATTAAATTAAGTGATAAACTATATTTATTATATCATAGTCTTATTATTCACCCAAAGGTGAGTTAAACTTATTGTATGAAAGAGTAACATAATAGGAGTAAATTGATAATTTATTCAAATATATTTGTATAACTAAAGATGAAATATGTCTTTGATTAGGAATATTGATTTACTTGTAATTAATTATCATTGACATTTAAATTATGATAATGTATTATAGTATCCATCCAAATGGGAACTATAGTATACTTAGGTATTTATTTTGAATCCATAATGAAATTGTACATAGTGTGATTTAAGTATAATTTTTGCAATTATTTCTCTTTATTTGCCAGCTTCATCTGTTACTATTTTCAATGGTTTGAAGTTCTTTGAATGAAGTGAAAATGTCAATTTTCACTTAGGTTTTTTGAAACTTGACTTAGAATTGTTTAGAGATCAACTTCCTACTCTTATGGATATAAGTAGTGGGTGAGAGAAGTCATACCATAAGGTTTGGAAACGTTCAAATTGATTGAGCTTGATTTTTACATGGATGACTATCAACAACAATGTTAAGATAATTATTTTAAAAATTAAAAGTGTAATAAAATACTAGAAGTTTGTGGAAAAACGTTTTCATTCTGTAGGTAAGTCACTTGCTAGTACCCTTATGGTAGAAGTCATGGCCATTAGTAGGTTAATGAGCACATGGGACTACATTATTGACATGACTAATATATTAGTAAGGCTAAAGACACCAAGAATGATAGTGAATGACTCTTTTATAGTATAGTTCATTTTGAACTCATTGTTTCCTGAGTATGGACCCTTTGAAATGAACTAAAGTGTTATAAAGCAAAAGTATGTTAATGAATTATCTAGTAATCTTACTCAAGAAGATACAAGATTGAAGAAACAATGGAGTCATTTTGTTAGCCTAATGCATTAAAAAACTAGTAAAGGATTGAAAGTAAAAGTTAATAAGTATAAGAAGATGAAGTCACTTGCTGATGCTACACAGTTGAACCAAAAGGAACAAGGAGCAGATAAATATATATTATATAAGAAAGTCAGACAATGGCCAAAAGATTGCCTAAAACTTAAGGCTTCGTTACCAATACTGGTGGCTTCATCTAACTTCCGGGGACACTCTCCCATTAATGCAAAGCATCCCCTTGTAGCAAACTCACAGCATATATATTCAACCTTCTCATCATCTTCATAATCCATCTGCTCTAATATTCTTTCCGTCTTTCTCAACCATATTTTAGCTTCCTCGGGATCAGTGGTCCCGTAAAATTTCAATACTCCATACTTCCTCATTTTGTCGAACTGCTTCCCTTTCTTAACTGGGGCCGGAGCAGAAGATTACGACATTCGTCCCATAGCCTAGAAAAACGCCTAAGTGAAGGCTTGGAACATCCTCAGATCTAAGGTAGGCACTTGTTTTGGCGAAATAGGCAACTCCCGCATCTGTGATCGAGAGGGCTCATTTCAGAAGCCTCAACATCTCCTAGGACTCTAGACTCATCCATGCCCTCCTCTCTTAGTGGAGGGTCTGCTGCAACCGATCCTTGCAAAACTCCTTGTATCCTTCTTCGAGGTGGCATTTTACTCCGTTAGTAGAAAAACTAACGATTAGCTTACATTTTATTCCAATCTTATTTCCTACATATATGCATAATATTCATGTCACTTAATGCAAATAATCAATCCACAATGCAACTAATTTATCACATATCACAATAATGTATAGCACAATGTATTCTAAGCCTAGTATTCTTTAAAGCCTAAGCTCTAATATCACAAGATATTGGATTCTGTTTCTTGAGCCCAATTATCCGGAGTCATAAAGTGTGAGCAGGTTTCCTTGTAGAGTTATTTCAATGAACCCTCACTTTCTTTGAATCAATCCTATTGGAATAAACCCCAAAGGCTATCAATTTTTGGTGAAAGGTAAAAAAAATGTGTTAAAAATCTAATGCTTTAAGAATCACTTCATTTGGAGGTTAGTCGATGAAGTTATGGCCAAAAGAATTAACCATGTTTATGTCCTCAATGATATTATACCTATTTTGGCACAATTGCCATAACTTTCATTAAAGATTTCGGATTTAGGTGGTGTTTGGATGATCTGAAAGAATACTTCTAGATTTACAACTTTTATGCAGAACTAAAAGTGAGCTTTTGCCTTTAAAAGGGTCAAAATCGCAATTAACTATAGTTGTCCCGTGAATGTCTGTTAAACGGACATAGGCGGCCCTTGGGTGCTTTCTAGACTCGAGAAGGTCCGTTTAATGGAACTAATGTCCATCTAATAGACATTTGTGACACCCACTCCCCTCCAATGCTTTTCAAATGCTTCCAACATCCATTCTAACATTACTTTCACTCATAATCTTCCCAAATTCAACCTTTCTAGTGCAAAACCATTTCATATCCATTTAACTATTAAATACATCTCATCAACTCTTGAATCTCAACTTATAAGATTCAACGCATACAATCTTTCCAACTCTACCATGCTATTCTAATACTAGCAACAATTGACAATCTCAACAAAGAATAATATACACATCCATCATACTTAACTTTTAAAATAATATAATCATACGAAAAGGAACTTCTCAAATTCCCATTCTCATTTCTGAACAAAGTAAATGTTTGAAAAAGCTTTACTTACATATCAATATACACATCAAATTTAATACAAAATACAAAAGGATGTTCATGTTTGATATGCCTATAAAGTTATCCAAATTAGTCACTAACTTAGTACAAAAGATTTTCAACTATCTTGGAGTTTCCGAATACCTTGCAAGTATCGCTAATCTTTTCGTGCTACACCTGAGAAGAGAAAATGGTGGGTTGAGCTACACAGCTCAATGGTAATATATTTATAGCCATTGACAACGAGCCACACAATCAAACATATATGAATATCCACATAGGCATACATATCTTGTCCTAATCCAGCAATGAAATTTCAGCATTTACAATTCCAATTCACATTTCATAATTCAATACATCATCACGTAGAACATATTGGATGTAATTTAACATCAAAGCATAACATTCAATTTGTATCATAACTTAACATATCAAAATGTAAATGCACAAACAATTGGCTCGAGGGTTCTGTGGAACAAAACAAAGAAACCGAAGTTTACTTTGTGAACAAAACGAGTCTACTTTTCAGATCTCGTGTGCCCAAGTGGGTAGTCGGGAGAAAGTTTTATGTCGACGTGCACGTGACTACGAAACGGTTCCACTCTTTCCTAAACACAATCAACTCTCATGCTCAATTCAATCAATAAAAAATTCATATTCTCATGCTTTTTCTTTATACAAAATGCCATGACACAATTCAATGGCATAACATGATCATTCTAACAATTTAACCATATTGAAATGTCATACATCTTTCAATGCATAACATAACATCAAACATATCATAAGGCATTTTCCACATAACAAAAATTCACAATTTAGAAATTTAGGTACAACACACACACATAGGCACATTGTCCATTTACACAATAACCATAAATATTTTACTCACCTTATAACTCTTGAAAATCCAAACTCAATTTGGCCCTTCCCCTTGCTCTTGGGTAGGATTTTCTTGATTTCTTAAAACAAACCAATTTCACATTAAATTCCAATTCAGTAAAACCCTTAAAACATCAAAATCATAACAAATGAAATAATTGCAAAATTAGGCTTAGCATTAACTTACCCATGCTCTATCTAGGTTAGAAAAACCAAAACCTAGTTTAAAAACCCCAAAAATCAAATAGGTCTCTCAATCATCTTCTTCCTCCAATCATTCCCAACACAAAATACCTTTCTCTCTCTAAAACTCCTTCATTCTAAGAAAGCAAGAGGAAGAAGATGAACTTACCTTAACAAAGTTTCTTCCTTCTTTTTCTTCCCATTATTTTTTTCTTCCTTTCTCTTTTTTCTCTACAATTTTTCCTACTCTTCTTCTTTTCACGTTTTTTTTTTCTCTTCTCTCTCTCTTAGCTTCCACAACACTCTCTCTTACCTCTTTTAATTCAAGACACAAATTTTCTCTTTTCATTCAAAATTGCCCCTCACTTACTTAGCCTTTCCAATTTTGCCCCTTCTTTTGTCTTTTATGTCTCTAACTCTTTTAATCCACTTAACACCACATTAATTCTAACTAAGTTCCAATCTTTCCATCAAATGTTCAATCTCTAATCATGGCTACTAAATTAATGACTAAATTCTAAAAATAATAAATAAACAAATAAAGCGAAAATAATTGAAAGAAAAATTTGGGGTCTAGCAATCCCCCCCTCCCCTTCCCCCCAAAAAAAAAAAATTTCGTCCTCAAAATTCTTACCTGAGTCATTGAAGAGATGTGGATACTTCTCCTTCATTGCTTCCAAAGGCTTCCATGTTGCCTCCTCTCTTGTATGGTTTTTCCATAAGACTTTAACCAGCTTTACAATCTTGTTTCTCAAGACTTTTTCCTTCGAATCTAGGATCTCCACTAGTTGCTCTTCATATGTCAAATCCTACCTTAATTGGACCTCTAAAGGTTGAACTATATGCGAAGGATCTGATCGGTACTTCCTCAACATCGATACATGGAAGACATTGTGAATCTTAGACAATTCCACTGGCAAAGCTAACTTGTAGGCTAAAGGCCCAATCTTCTTAATGATCTTATAAGGGCCTATGTATCGTAGACTAAGCTTGCCTTTCTTACCAAATCTCAATACTCCTTTCCATGGTGAAGCTCTAAGAAACACTTTGTCTCTAACTTCAGATTCCATCTCTTTTCTATGTACATCCGTGTAGCGTGTAGCTCTTCATTCTATCTTGAGCCATTTTAAGTCTCTATTTCACTAGTTTAATCTTATCAACTGTAACCTGTACCAACTCAGGTCCTACAAGTCTCCTTTCACCTTCCTTATCCCAATAATTGGAGTTCCGCACCTCCTACCATACAAAGCTTCATAAGGTGCCATCTGAATTCCTAAGTGATACGAATTATTATAAGTGAATTTAATTAAAGGCAAATGGCCATCCTATAAGCCTTTGAAATCCATGACATAAGCTCTTAACATTGCCTCCAATGTCCGGATTGTTCTCTCCAATTGTCCATCAATTTGTGGATGGAAAGTCGTGCTAAAATGTAAATTTGTTCCCAAACCCTCTTATAAACTTTCCCAGAACTTGGAGGTGAACCTGGGATCTCTATCCGATACTATCGAATTAGGAATCTCATCAAGCTTAATTATCTCATCTATGTTTTTCTTGACTAAAACATTCAAAGAATCTGTCTGCTTAATTGGCAAGAAATTTGCGGACTTGGTTAGCCTATCCACAATCACCCATATTGCATCATGCTTCCTGCTGGTTCTTAGCAATCCCATCAAGAAATCCATTGTAATCCTTTCCCACTTCTATTCAGGAATCAACAAAGGTTTAAGCTTGCCTGAAGGTGCCTATTTCTCAGCCTTGACTAGCTGGCACACTAAGCATCTTTTAGCATATTTTGCAACTTCTTTCTTCATTCATTTCTACAAGAAATGCTCCTTCAAATCTCTATACATTCTCATAGTTCCTGGGTGCATTGCATAAAGAGCATTATGTACCTCGTCAAGAATCTCGTCCTTCAACTCTTGCATGTCAAGAATATATAGTATGTTTCCTACCACCATCAATATATCTTCTCTTATCTTTATTTTAGAAGGTTTACCATTTTTAATCTCTTTTTTAAGCTTGCTCAAGTACTCATCCCGCTCCTGCAACTCCTTAATCTTCTTATTCAACGCTGGCCTTACTCTAAAGTTAGTCAATACATAACCAAATTCAACTTGTCTCAATATCACTCTAAGTTTGGCTAATTCTTTCAACAGAGGAAGATACATTGTCTCCACATGTGCCATAATCGATTTTCTACTCAGTGTATCCGTTACTGCATTAGCTTTCCTAGGGTGGTAATCTATCATCAAGTCATAATCTTTAAGTAGCTCTAACCACCTTCTTTGTCTCAAATTCAACTCCTTTTGGCTCATCAGATACTTAAGACTTTTATGGTTTGTGAACACCTTGGTAGTGAATCCATAGAGATAATGCCTCCAGATTTTTAACTCAAAAATTATGGCAGCTAACTCCAAATCATGCGTGGGATAATTTAACTCATAAGGTTCCAATTGCCTAGCAGCATAGGCAATCACCTTATCTCCTTGCATCAATACACATCCTAATCTCTTCCTCGAGGCATCACTATAAACTGTGTATCTATCATTACCCGAAGACAAAGTCGAAATCGATGCACTCGTCAATCTGTACTTAAGCTCCTCAAAACCTTTTTAACATTCATCTGTCCACACAAACTTCTAATTCTTCTTGGTCAATTTGGTAAGTGGAGCTACTATTATGGAAAAGCCCTCCATAAACCTCCTATAATATCTAGCTAAACCTAAGAAACTCTTCACTTCTGCTATATTCTTAGGTGCTTCCCATTTCACTACAACTTCTTCTTTTTTTAATCCACATATACTCCATACTCTGAAATCACATGCATAAGAAACACCACTTCCCTTAGCCAAAATTCACATTTATCGAATTTGGCATATAACTCCTTCTTCCTCAATGTCTCCAAGGCATCCCTCAAATATTCCTCATTCTCCTTGTTACTCTTAAAATGAACCAATATATCATCAATAAAGACAATGATAAATTGGTTTAAAAAGGACTTAAAGACTCGATTCATCAAGTCCATGAAAGTTGCAAGTGCATTTGTTAACCCAAAAGGCATGAACAAAAACTCAAAGTGGCCATACTGCGTTTTAAAAACAATCTTTAACACATCGGACTCCTTTATCCTTAGTTGGTGATAACCCGATCTCAAATCTATCTTAGAGAAGACTCTTTCCCTTGCAACTGATCAAACAAATCGTCGATGCATGGGAGCGGATATCTATTCTTGATGGTGATATGATTGAGCTTCCTGTAATCCACACACATCTTCAACGATCAATCTTTCTTCTTCATAAAAAGGACCGGAGCTCCCCAAGGTGAAGAGCTTGGCCTAATGTAACCTTTCTCTAGCAAATCTTGTAACTGCTCCTTAAGTTCCTTCAATTCTACCGAAGCCATTCTATAAGGCAGAATCGAGATTGGCATTGTGTTTGGAAGAAGTTCAATGGGAAATTCAATTTCCCTAGGTGGTGGTAGTCTTGGTAATTCCTTGGGAAAGACATCAGGGAATTCCATGACCACAGGCATTTCTTCTAACTTCCCTCCATCTGCCTTTATGTCTACCAAATAGGCCAAAAATGCTTCACATCCTTTCCTTATCAATTTTTCAGCTGTCAGAGCCGAAACCATTCTAGTCGGACTTATTTTTCTGTCCCCCATAAACACCACTTTTCTACCATTGCTAATTTCAAACTCCACGATCTTCTGTTTGCAATCCAAGTTGGCATTATATTTCTCCAAGGTGTCCATACCCAAATTCACATCTAATCCTCCCATCTTCAATGGCATTAGATCCACCACTAATTGTTCTCCTCCAATATGTATCTCACAGTCTTTATAGACTTGATTAATAATAATACATTGGTCGATTGGAGTACTCACCATCAAAGGAGTATCCAATGGGCTTAATTCTCTACCATTCATAATTCTACTTGATGAAATAAACAAATGGGTGGAACACAAATCAACCAAAACAACAATATTCTCATCAAATAATTTAATCATATCGGTTACAACTTTTAGAGCTGTCTCTACATCCTCCCTCATCATAGAAAACACTCTAACTGGTGTTTAACCCCTTGATCTCCCTGGAGGGCTCACTTTCCTAGCCGCATCAAAACTTCCCACTTCAGTTACTGTCCTGTGTCCCACTGTCTTGACCCTCTTTGAATCTTGCATTTGACTTTTCTCATGTCTTGCATTCTGAGGGCACTCTCTTGCCATGTGTCCTTTCTCCCGACAGTTGAAGCAAGCTCCAGTTAGTCGGTAACATTCCCCTTTATGAAACCTTCCGTATTGATAACATTTGGGAATGGGTGGCTTTTCTCCATCTCCCCTCCTGTTGCCTCCAGCCGTTGAGGCTTAATGTGAGACAATTTTTATCTATCTAGGCCTACTTGCTCCACTACTCCTCTCCTTAGACTGTGCAAGGAAAGTCCTGGTACTCCTCTTTAACATGGGAGCACCGCCTCCCCTTTTAAACTATTCTCTCCCTTTCCTCTTTCTGTTCACCGCACTCTTGATGTTTTCCACATTTTCCACTCTCAATGCTGCTTCAACCAGCTGTTGGAAGTCGTAGAAATTCTGTGCCACCATTTCCTCTTTGATGGCCAAGTGCAGTCCCTCTTCAAACCTTCGGGACCTAATGGCTTCACTCATCATTAACTCAACTGCATATCGGGCCAATTGTGTAAATTGGCGCTCATATTCGCTCACCGTCATCTCCCTCTGGGTGAGGCTTAAAAACTCTCTCAGCTTCTGTTGGATGTACACATCAGACAAATACTTCTTCTTATAAACATTCAGAAAGTCCTTTCATACCAACACCGGCGGCTTCAACTGATTTTCCGGGACACTCTTCCACTAGTGCAAAGCATCCCCTTGTAGCAAACTCACAGCATACTGCACCTTCTCATCAACATCACAATCCATCTACTTCAATATCCATTCCATCTTTCTCAGCCATCTCTCAGGTTCCTCGAGATCAGTGGTCCATAAAAATCCACTACTCCATACTTCCTTAGCTTGTTGAACTGCTTCCCCTTCTTAATCAGGGCTGAAGCAGAAGATTGTAGCATCTATCTTATAGCCTGGAAAAAGACATGATTTAATGCCTGAAACAATCTTGGATCCAAAGTAGGTGCTTGCTCCTGCGGAACAGGCGACTCTTGCGTCTGTGATTAAGAGGCCCACTATTGTGCCCTACAGAAGCCTCAACATCTCCTGGGGCTCTAGACTCATCTGTGCCCTCCTTTCTTAGAGGAGGGTCAGGAGCAACCGATCCTTGAAAAACTCCTTGTGTCCTTCTACGAGGTGGCATTTCACTCCTTCAATAGAAGCACTAATGTTTAGCTTACATTTTATTGTAATCCTATGTCTTTCATATATGTATGGTATGCATATCACTTAACGCAAAAAATCAATTCACAATGTAACCAATTTATCACATATCACAATAATGCATAGCGCAACATATTCTAAGCTTAGGATTCTTTAAAGCCTAAGCTCTGATACCTCAAGATGTTGGACCTCGTTTCCAAAGCCCAACTATCAAGAGTTATAAAGCGTGAGCGGGTTTCCTTTTAGGGTCATTTCAATGAACCCTCACTTTCTTTGAATCCATCTTTTTGAATTCAACACCAAAGGCTATCAATTTAAAAAGGACTTCTAGATCTATAACTTTTATCAAGTCCCAAAGCAAGATTCTGCATCTAAAAGGGTCAAAATTGCAATTTGTTATAGCTGTCCTGTGAATGTCTATCAAAAGGACATGGGCCTGGGGTGCTTTCCAGACCCGAGAAGGTTCGTTTAACGGATATGTACTGGGCTAGGGGCCTTTTTAGGCCTAAAAAGGTCTGTTTAATAGACCTAATGTCCGTCTAACGGACATCGGGGATTCCCAAACCCCTCCAAAGCTTCTCTAATGCTTCCAACATCCATTCTAACACCGTGTTCACTCATAATCTACCCAAATTCAACCCTTCTAGTGCAAAACCACTTTATATCCACCTAACTACCAAATAATTCTCATCAACTCTTGAATTTCAAATCAAAAGATTCATCACATACAATCTTTCCAACTCTAACATGTTATTCTAATACTAGAAACAATTTGCAATATCAAGAGAGAAGAAATATGCACATCCATCATACTTAACCTTTAAAATAACATAATCATATAAAAGGAACTTCTCAAATCCTCATTTTCATTTCTAAACAAAGTCAATGATTGAGCAAGCTTTACTTACATATCAACATACACGTCAAACTTAATACAAAATACAAAAGGATGCTTATGTTTGATATGCCTATAAAGCTATCCAAATTCGTCACAAACTTAGTATAAAAGATTCCTAGCTATCTTGAAGTTTCTGAATTCCTTGTAAGGATCGCTAATCTTCTCGTGCTACACCTGAGGAGGGAAAATGGTGGGTTGAGCTACACAGCTTAGTGGCTAATATATTTATAGTCATTGGCAACGAGCCACACAATCAAACATATATGAATATCCATATAGGCATACATGTCTTGTCCTAATCCAGCAATGAAATTTCAGTGTTCACAATTCCAATTTACATTTCATAATTCAATACATCTTCACATAAAACATATTGGATGTAATTTAACATCAAAGAATAACACTCAAATTGCATCATAACTTAATATATAAAAATGAAAATGAACAAACAATTGACTTGAGGGTTCTGTGGAACAAAACTGAGAAACCGAAGTTTACTCCGTGAATGAAACGAGTCCACTTTTCGAATCTTTTATACCACAAGGGGGCAGCCGAGAGAAGGCTTTATGTCAACTTGCATGTGACTACGAAACGATTCCACTCTTTCCCAAACACAATCAATTCTCATGCTTAATTCAATCAATCACAAATTCCTATTCTCATACTTTTCTTTATACAAATGCCATGACACAATTCAATGGCATAACATGATCATACTCATAATTTAACCATATCGAAATGTCATACATCTTTCAATGCATAACATAACATAAAACACATAATAAAGCATTTTCCATATCACAGCAATTCACAATTTAGAAATTTAATCACATACACACACACATAGGCACATAGCCCATTTACACAATAACCATAAATATTTTACCTACCTTATAACTCTTGAAAATCCAAACTCAATTTGGACCTTCCCCTTGCTCTTGGGTAGGATTTTCTTGATTTCTTAAAACAAACCAATTTCTGCTTCTGTTGGAACCCCTTCCTGGTGCGACATGTGTCCGACGTCCTACGTGACATCTGGACGCGCATCCCACGAGGAAGGGATTCCTGATTGAGCCTAAAATTATATTGTTAATTGGCCTCACTTTCTTATATTTTTATGCACTTGTTGACTCCTAATTGATGATTTTGTGCTTAAATTGGTTCCTTACTCCGAGCTTTCATAAATTGCAATTTATCAGTACTTTGCCTTCATTCGATACCAATTTCTGTATAATTTTGTGAGGACAATTGATACTGCAAGTGTTTTATTTTGTAGGACCTAAGGAGTCAACTTTTCAGAAAGTCAACACGTCGTGAGAAGCCCTCCATTCGTCGGGACGAGCCAGCATGTCCATTCGTCGCGACGAATTATTTCCAATTTAATTCCCTCGTCGCGACGAATGACCATATTCAAGTCGTCGCGACGAACATCCGTCATTAGTCGCGACGCATGTCGGATAACCCGACCTAAATTTGGAAAATATTCTCACTGTTCCGACCCGGCCCGCACAAAACCCTATAAATAATGCCATTTTAGGTTAAAACAAGGAGGCCGCCACTATTCATCTTCGTCTTTCCTCTGTTTCGTCTAATAGTTTTTCTCTGGTTTTTGCAGGTTCGGTAGCCAACAGACGACGTCTTCCATCATCACCGCCATCTCAATCACTTGTTCATCGCGCATCACCTTCATCCATCCGTCGTCTGAGCCATGAATCGTTTCGGAGTTCCAGCGGTGATGGAGTTCTCCGACGGGATGAGCGGCTAGGCGTCCGATCTCCTGACAATGTAGCAAGGGTTAGAGTTCCGAAAGCTTCAAAGGGGTAAATCAC
>JAOTAZ010000008.1:33619658-33630239 GCA_025629785.1 Erythroxylum oxycarpum | reverse complement strand
GAATAATCAAGTTGGTCACTTGATTATGGTTTAGACTGTAGTGTTGCGATTTATCTCCATATAAGTAAAGGAGTTTATTTCAAGGGAATGATGAGTTTCATATCATGATAGTAGTTGACTATCGATAATGACACTATTAAATGAATCTGAAATTAAGTATGTTTTTAAGAATAAAGTAAGTCGTTACTTTAGTCTTAAAACATACATTTTAGCATTTACTTATTATGGACCACAATCTTGATGAGTAGTGAACTCATATGTGTTTCATTATAATTCTTGATATGATCGAAGTGGATTTTTACAGAGTATTAATCCAGTGTCTGTATGTTGGAATTATTAATTGAAAATTGTATTAGGGAACATTTAGTCAAATAAAAAGTTTATAGTAATATCGCCACTTCTAGGTGTTTTATGGAGATTGGTGATTAAAATGGCACCAGGAGTTTGATGGACAAGCTACCCATCAAGTCTTAATACCAAGATGAGATCTTGTGTGTGAATCACCATATAGAATAAAATGGGAGATCTAAAAGGAAAAACCAACATAAGGGCAAAAAAATAAATTTACCCTTTGTTGTACGGATGACTATAATAAGGTTCATAATAGGGTTTACAATTGGACATATTATTTGAAATATGTGTTCTCATAATATAGAGTTAAACTAATTATATTTAGTGGAATGATATTTAGTTGATAAGCTAGAGTTAATTTTAATGAGATTAAATTAATTCTGGGCTTATTGGAGCTTGAATTATCTAAGTTCAATAAGATTCCCCACATGGCTTCAAGGAAGGTTATTAAGCAAAGTAAGAAATATAAATTGATGTTTTAAAGCCCATGAATGAATGTTAGGCTTGCACTAATTAATGGTTAATTAGAAGCCCAAATGTACATTTAGAAATGGACTAGACTTTGGTTTAATTTAATTAATTAGATTAATTATCGTAAAACAAAATTTTTAAAGAAAGGAGAAGAAATTTTGGTTTTTAATGGGCTGAATGTGCAGCTGCACATTTGGCATTGAATTGCTAAATAAAGATGGTATTTGTCATGCATTATCATCATTAAATAGAGTAATGATCTTACCATTAAATGGTTTAATGGTTATCTTTTAATGATAGCATGCAACCTATTAGCATTCATTAGATTAAAGAAGAAAGAGGTAGATTGGATGGACCATCTTCTTTCTTTCATCATCCAAAACCGAAATTGATAGGTATTATGTAGGTTAATAGTCTTTTCATGTAGCCATCTTAAAGAAAAATGAGAAGAGACTCATTTATTGGCTTCTTTATGATTGATAAAGAAAGAAGTGATGCATTTAATGCAAATCTCTTCTTTCCTTTGAGGTTAACCAAAATTATGAGTGTGTAAGAAAGTGTTCTTGCATTTTTATCACTCTCTCTCCTATCTTGCATGGTAGTGCCAAAATTTCTCAATTTTGGCTTCTTTCTTCTAAGAAAAATCTCCTCCAAAGTGTTTCTTCTCCTTTCCCACCAAAGGATCTTGGTAACCAAGTTATCCAAGAAGAACAAGTGGTAGATCGGATTGGTTGAGGATACAATATCGAGATGAGGAAACAATAACAAGAAGAAGAGGATACATCATCTTAGAGAGGATACATCGCTGAGGATAGGATAGCATAGCCAGGAATTGAAGCTGTAGCAAAGGAGTCAGTAATATTTCTACCATCTTGTTCTTATGTTAACTATTATCCGTATACCGTATCATGTATGGATTGACACGTTGATTTGGTTATCTTGCTTTCGCTGCGTTATGATTTCTAAAAAAAGGTTTTGAAATCCACCATTTAACCAAATATTGCATGTTTTCATTTACGATCCAATAGCCTTCATAAGACATCCATATTAAATTTCACGATTTTGGGGTTATGATATTATAGGAAAATGAATAAAAGAACAGAGAATACAAAAGGATAAAATGATACTAGCTTTCTAAATCTAAATACATCGTGCAAAAATGATGCTCATTTGTTTTGATAAAAAATGGATATTAAATACTATAGCTCTCGATACTCAAGGAATATTTGTACGTTCTCTTATAGATCAACAGAGATGTTAGTTGTTGAAGTCTCATTTATATTATTTTGTTACGAATAAACTAAGGAACAATATAATTAGGGATTCATTGATGTACCAAACTTAGTGCACGTGTCTTATACTCATTGGCAGTGAGTATCCTTCTTATGGCCATTTTAATGTTTGTATCATACAGATAACGAAAATGATATGTTTTATCTCTCTATTATTAGTTCTTTGAACTCTTTATTTATAAACTTCTATCAAAACACTTGTGAACCTTTTGTCTCTTTCTTCATTCTATTTTCACATAACATCTTGGTATTAGAGCAGATGAACCTTGGTAGACAATCATGGTAGAGCTATAAAGAATCTAGGAATATATGATCAATATTTGTGAAGCTTAAACCAAGAATAAAATGTTTTTTATGAAAATAAAAATTGAACAATACAGGTAGGAAACAAATTAGATTACTTAAA
This sequence comes from Erythroxylum oxycarpum, assembly GCA_025629785.1. NCBI lineage: Eukaryota > Viridiplantae > Streptophyta > Magnoliopsida > Malpighiales > Erythroxylaceae > Erythroxylum > Erythroxylum oxycarpum. Next base: position 33,627,719 of record JAOTAZ010000008.1, on the reverse strand, counting down.
AGACAATGTTCCATTAGTTTATATAGAAATTTGGAAGGAACAACGAACCATTGTTAACAAGGCAGTAGGATATTAGTACCATTATTTAATGTGCTTGGACAATGAAGGCTATACTCTACCGATGAAGTTCAGTAAGATTGATTTTGCTGTATTTGGTAGGGTTAGAGTCAGAGAGTGATTCTCTACATGTGAGTAATTTTCACACTTTACCACAACTTTGATAATTTAAGAGTGGGAATTTGTTATGAAAGGTAAGCCTATAAGTAGTATCCATTGATCTTAAAAAATAGAACTCAATAAAGACCGATAGAATGGAAAGAGTTTGTAACCACTCTTAGCCAATAATTTAATAAAGTGACTATTGAAGATCTTGTGGATACTTGAAAGAATTAAAACAAGAAGGTTTAGTGTTGGAGTATTACGGCCAAATTGATAAATATTCCAATAAACTCTCACTTTTAGAAAATTACTTATTAAGATTCTTCCTCAATAGCCATAAAATAGAGTTAGAGCTTATGGTAAGATTAATTTATTATTAAAGCCTCCAATAGGCATATATTCCTACAAGGAAACAAGAAGCCAATAGTAATCAATTGCGCTATAGGCTGTTGCACAATTTAAAATAAGGAAGTGGAACAATGATGAACAAAGGAATCACCACAATAATCACAAAAACCAAGCCAAATAGTGGGAATGAAATCTTATAGGATGAAATCTTACCCACCTATAATATATTAGGAAATATTAATAGAGGCAATTACCTCAAGAATTACAAAGGTAAAAGGATTATGAATATTGAATATTTTGATGAAAGAAGGGATAAGAGGTTATGCTTTCGTTATGATGACTGTTATATATTGGGGCACAATTGTAAGAAGAAATAGTTTTGATTGTTTATGATAAAAGGAAAAAAAGGGTACAAACATATGAATTGAGGATTAGGAACTAGAGGAGAATGAGGAGCATCTAATACTTAATATATCACTTCAATTTATGTTGGGATTAAACGACAAAGAGGAGTACAAATAGATAAGGGTTATAGGAATGCATCAAAAGAGACCTTTACATATCTTAATTAATAATGGGAGAACCTATAATTTATTAGATATATCAATCATTAGAAAAGGATATAGCAAGATTAAGGAAGAATTACCTTCTCATATTATAGATAGAGAAGGCTTGATATTGGACTACTATTAAGGCTTGAGGTTCATAATTGACATGTTGGTTATCAATCTAAGGTGTTATGGTATGGTTTTGGGATTGTAATGGTTGGTGACACTGATAAGAACTTCCAAAATGAGATTTAAGTGGTAAGAAAAAGTGTTAAAACTAATTGGAAATCCATATAAGAACACTAAGGTGATTTCTGGCAAGGACTTCAATAAAATCCTTATGAACTCCAAATATGGGAGCTCATATATGCTCCAACTTTCACATCCTATCAAATGCCATATGCAGCAAATAGATTTGGGAGATTAACCAAGCATAATGGTTAGACTGAATGGATTTTTAACATAATTTTGGGGTGTATTTAAAAAGAATATCTAGTTGCCACCTAAAAGAAACTAACGATCTTCGAATTAGGATGAAAGAAGTGGAAACTATTAACATTTAGCTTTATAATTATTATGGAGGAAAAAAGATGTCACAAAGAGGGTTATGCAAGAACTAATGTGGCAAGGATTTGCTAGACATAGTAAAATGATGTTTTTATGTGTGGTGTTAGTCAAGAAGAAGGATAACTTATAGAGAATATGCATTGATTATATATATAGCTAAAAAAACACACTATCAAAGACAAATTCCGTATACCCCTAATTATAGAATTAATAGATGAACTTCGTAGTTTAAGATGGTATTTTAAGATAAACTTACGGTTCATTTATCATCGAATTTGAATATATAGAGAAGAATTTCAAAGAGAACTTTTAGGATAAATGAAGGAAACTATAAATTCTTGGTTATGTCCTTTAGGATAACTAATGTACCTTCTACATTCCAAAGTCTCATAAATAAGGAATTCGGACCCCATCTTCGAAACTTCATTTTGATCTTCTTCGATAATATCTTGGTTTACTATAATTATTTAAGAAACACTTAAACGACCTTTAAGAGATTATTTTCACACTCCATAATCACCGACAATTTATTAAAAGGAGCAAATGTCTCTTTGGGGAAAGACAAATAGATTATTTGAGGCATTCAATTTTAGCTCTTAGTGTATCTATAAACTCAAAGAAGATATACCGTATCCAAAATTAGATTACATCTCAATTATTTAAAGAATTGATAGGATTAATATGATTGACAGGATATTATGGAGATTTATCAAACACTACAATGTTTTAACTAAGCCTTTAATATAGCTACCGAAGAAATAGTCTACTAGAAGATGAGAATGGATGAAAAGGGTGTAAAACATGTTCTACTAAAGGAACTTGACTTAGGATGTAAGGAATTATGTCAGAAAGTGTTTGATACTCCAAAGGAACGAGCATAATAATGCAACCTATCCAAGATTTTTTTAACAACCACTAATAAATGTTGGAGAGAAATTAGCATGGATTTTATTAAAGGATTATCCCTATCTAGAGGTAAGCATATGGTCTTAATGGTGGTTCATAACATTATCAAGTATTTTTACTTTGCTGATATCAAACATTCATACACTGAACCAGAGATAGCATAAGTGGTCATTGATCACATTTTTAAACTTCATGGAATGTCAAAAGTTATTTTAAATGATAAGGATCAACTCTTTTAAAGTTTAGTTTGGTAAGAGACACTCAAATTATAAGGTATCACTTTAAAGTTCTCTACTTCCTATCACCCTAGTTAAATGGAAATCTTAAACTATTAGAAAGATTTTGGAAACTTATTTTTGATTCTTTTATAATGATTCTCTTAGAAAGTGGCATAACACCAATTACCACATATCCATCAACTAAACTCCATTTGAGGTTCTATATGAATTTGCCTTTCATATATATATATATATATATATAAAGGAGAATTCAACGTTCCGTATTGCATTAAGCTATAAAGGATCAAGAGATTACTCGTATGATTGAAAAGATTCATTTAAATGGAGCATAACATCAAACAAAACACGAAGTTTAAAAAGAGTGTAGATAGGGAGTTCAAAGTGGGTCAATGTGTATTCCTAAAACTCTAACCCTATAAGAAACATTTATTATAGAGGATAGATCATTTAAAGATTGTTCCCACGTACTATAGACCTTACTAAATCATTAAAAATATTTTTAGAGTAGAATACAAGTTGCAATTAACAATAACGCTATTAATCCATCCCACATTTCATATCTCTCAACTTATGAAGTACGTGTTTGACTTATAATTAGTCTCAATGGACCAAACACTAACTCTTAGACGTGTAGAAGAAATACCATTAGTGATTATAGATTGAAGTATAGTTAAATTTCATTGTAAGCATGTGATACAAGTACTAGTACACTAATAAATAAAAGTTAGATAATGTAATTTAGGATAACATGTTTACGTTATAAAAGAGAGTCTATGAAGAAAACATTATAGATAACATTTTTTAAGAAAGAGGCAAAGTTATAAGAAAAAGAACAAGAAGAGCATGGAAGAAAAGAAAATAAAACATTGTTGCACCGTTAGTTGTTTAAATATAAAATGCACTGTTTTGTACATACAAATTTAATAAATTTGGTGTACTTGTCTTATACTCAATGGCAAAGAATATCCTTCTTATAGTATTGTAAAGACCATATTAAATAGCTATTAAAAATGATATATTTTTATTTATCTCTCTCATCTTGCTAATTCTTTACACTCTGTCTCTCTAAACTTCTGTCAAACACTTATAAATCATTCATCTCTTTTTTCATTCTATTTTCACTTAACATTTGCCTTTCCCCCTAGGTCACCTATTAACAAAGCCTCCTCAATTTTTCTTCATCTATGATCTTTAAGGAATGGTCAATCTTTTAGGTCTAAGGGGATTATGGATAGTTTAAAACTTTGCCTATTGTTCACATGTTAGATCTTTTAGGACAATTTTTCATCTAGAACATTGGAAATTTCTTCCTATATCCATGCATTGTCTATTGTTGACATCTTAGGAAGATCAAATGCTTTTGTCTAGCTAATGTTTACATTAAGCTTTAGTATGCTCTCTTAAGAGCAATCATTGAATTTACTTTACATACAAAATAAAGGTGATCATTGGAGGTTATCTATAATATTGTAAATCTAACTTTTTTTAGATAACTTGTTACTTTTGGTGAACCTATTCTTATGTGTATATGGTCACAATTTAATAATTTATGCTTTTATATGTAATGCTATCAAATTTTTTGTACTATAAACTTATCACTTACTAAGTAGGCAAATACATCTATTTTTGGTAAGTAATATAACGGTGAATATAGATCAAATCTCATGAAGAAGCAATACATATCATAATGCACTATTAAATAATATAAGGATAATAAATAAAGAGATGATTTTTTTTGTTTTTGAATAATAAAATATAAACTAAATATAAGCCTAAACAATAGTCGAGGGAATAAGTGATATGATAATTTATAAAAAACCTAATCAAATAGTTATTTTTAGATAAGTAATTCTCCTAGTAGTATCTTTGACTGTATGATTTAATTAACTTAGATTGGATATATTCTCTAGTTTGACAAATTTTTTAGTCACTAAAATTGCACTCGCTCAAATTACAACTATATACTCTTTCATTAGTTAACTCGTATCTTTATCATTGCTAACGCCTCTTTGAATGCATTACATTACATTAAATCATGTTGAAAGTTTTACCTTAAAACTCAGAAGATTATATAGGTCCCCTTCAAGAATATTGTTCAACCCTCTCTATCTAATCCAAGTTCACTTATAAGAAGGCTCTTTCACATCATCCATAAGTCAATTAAGATCAGATTTAGATATCATTATGAATAAATAATCATTAAGACCAATCAAAGATAGCATATAAAAAATATCACATATTATAAATCAAATCAAATAAATCCATACAAAAAACACTAGATTTTTCCTTTTTTAAACTTACAAAATTGTTTAGCTGAAATACACATTCAATATAACAGAATCAAAAGGAAAAACTATAGAAATTATGAAAAAAATTAAATCTAAATGAATTCTCAATTTTTACTAACAACTGAGTTTATTGAGATGGTAGTCAAAACTTGATTTCTTAGGGACAAATAGCTTAGAATCAATTCTTTAAAGGTTAAAGAAGCCTTCTGATGGCTAACCACAGGTTTTGGAGAGAATAAATATGTCTAATATATGTTTTCTCCAAAATACAAGTCCTATAAAAATTAGTTTGAGGCATGAACGTAGCTTAAACCATGAGCTTTATTATTTTTTTGGGTGATGAATATAGCCTTTAGTATAATCATGTCTCTTAATTATATTTTTTTGGTTGATGAGCTTTATTATATCTTCTTGTTCCTTTGAGATTAATATATGACCTTTATCACGATCATGTCTTTTAATTATGAATCTTATTGTTTCTTCTCAAACTTTCAAACAATTACCAATATGATCACGGCTCAAGTCGTATCACTGACTATAAGGATGTAGGCTGGCATAATAGCATGGGGCAGACCGTATTCCTCCTAGAATTGTAATTTTTTCATGATTTTATTTGAAATGGACGTAAATTCTTAATTAATATTATCCTAAGTCCAATTTGAACAATTACCTAAAAAGATATTAATAACTAAGTAAAATAAATTAATTTAGCATTAAGATTAAGCAAAATAATTCATTTAGAACATATATTATTTTTTATGTGATCTGCTTCCTTAGAATGATTATAAATCACTTTCTTCATTGTTAATACCTGTAAGATGTGTTCTGAAGACTCTCTCCCCTTTGATGCTATTAGTCCTAAACTAAAACTAAATTAAGACTAATCAACCTCTTTAAATTATGTTTCTGTGTCTATTTATAAGTTATTTATGTAAGAAACATACATTGGGATATGAATCTTTTGTAAACTCAATAACTTAAAACATGAAAGTTACATATCTCTTTTTTAGCTTTTCATAACTACTTGAATAATCTCAGTTAGAGTTTGTACGAGAAACTTATTACTAATTTAAGTAGTAGTAATTACATTATTTTATAAATCTATCTGAAGAGAGGTACATGCTTTAATTGCCCATGTCTTAGACCATGGATCTCTTAACTTCCTTTAGGAGAAGGATATGGGCTCAGATATATTTGTTTCCTAGATTGTTGTTCTTTCTATTTCTTTTCTGGCATGCACTTGATTTAAGGTATGGTTATATCCCAGTTTATATCACTCTTCAAAGTTTCTCCATACCATTCAGTCCCTCTTTAACTCATATTTTAGGTTGTGTCTTCTTTTACAATTAATCCATAATAAAGAAAGATTGGTATATAGGTTTGGGCAAGGTTATGCTCAATAAAAATTTGTGATTTTTCCATTTTTTCTTACAGTTCTTCAATCACATTTATTAACAATTATACCCGAAATGTCAATGAATGCACGTACAATTATTTTCATGTGAAAAAATTTCACTATTCACATGTATGTGTATGACGCATTGTGCATGAGTGTGCAAATGCATTTCTAAGTTCTCATTGATCACTCATATTTACAATTCTAACCTTCCCACAGGTAATGGGATGTTACAACTCTCCCCTCCTTAAAGAAATTTTGTCCTCAAAATTCTTACCTGTTTGGTCAAACAGGTTGGGATATTGTCTCCTCATATGCTCCTCTGTCTCCTATGTTGCTTCCTCAGTTGAATGGTTTCTCCAAAGGACTTTCATCAATGGAATGACTCTGTTCCTCAACTGCTTGATCTGTGATCCAACAATCTTGATCGGCTCCTCAATATAGCATAAGTTACCAGCAATCTTAATCTCCAAAGCCGGTATCGCATGTGTCAGATCCGATCGGTATCATCAGAGCATAGTCACATGAAACACATTATGCAATTGAGACATCTTATTCGGTAAAGCCAACTTATAGGTCAAAGGTCCAATCCCCTCAATGATCTTATAAGGACCAATGTACCTAGGGCTTAACTTACCCTTTTACTGAATCTCAAAAATCCTCTGCACGCTGACACTTTTAGGAATACTTTTATCTCCCATACTGTACTCCATATGACGTCGATGTTGATGTGCATAACTCTTCTGTCTATCCTGAGTCACTTTAATTCAATTTCGGATCAACTTCACCTTATCCACTGTATCCTGTATCAACTTTGGGCCTTCAACCATTCTCAAACCCCCTTTATCCCAATATAGTGACGACTGACATTTTCTACCATACAGTGCCTCATACGATGCTATTATGATACTACTGTGGTAATGGTTATTGTAGGCAAATTCTATCAATGCTATATATGTTGGATCAGAAAAAGAAAGCATGCTTTATTTGAAGAAATGGTAGATTTCAAAACTTTTAAGAAATCATTTTGCAGCAGAAGCAATATATCCAAATCATCATGCCAATCCATATATGATATGGTATAAGGATAGTAAAAATATGAATAAGATGTAGAGTATTACCGACTCCTTTGCTACAGCTTTAAATCCTCGCTGCGCTATCCTCTCCTTCATCTTGTATCCAAATCCTTTGCTTTTGAATCTTTTTCTTTAGCAATCTATCTTCTTCCTTGTTGCTATATCCTCAACCAATTTGATTTACCTCTTGTTCTTCAAGGACAACTAGGTTAACAAAAACCTTTGGTTGAAAAGAAGAAGAAATATTTAGAGGAGATTTTCTTAGAAGAAGATGAACAAAAAATGAAACTCTTTCACTTAGCAGTTTCGGTTCTACCTTGCATGAAAGGAGAGAAGGTGTGAACAACATGCAAGATGTCTTGGTGTGAACAACATGCAAGATGTCTTTCTTCCCACCCAATTTCAGTTATGCATGAATGGAAGAAGAGAGAGGCATCCAATGTATCACTTCTTTCACTAATCAATCATAAAATTGCCAATAAATGAGACTCTCTTCATTTATCTTTAAAATGGCTATATGAAAAGACTATAACC
>JAOTAZ010000008.1:33542051-33555258 GCA_025629785.1 Erythroxylum oxycarpum | reverse complement strand
ATAATATAATTAATTAATTAACTAATTAGCTAATTATAAAAATACAACAGTTCACACAAACAATATTACACGATGACAGGTAGCAGAGTAATCCTATTACAGTATTCCTTCCACTTTGAACAAAATTACTCTAAAAGTAATAACTCATCTGTCAACTGATATATTTTGTATATCTACATCGAACAAAAAAAATCCAAGCAATCATAATACTTTCTGAATAACTCACGTACAAATGGATTACTTGAAAAACACAATAGTTTTCCGTAAAAATAAAACTATTACTTGAAGAGTTGTGCTGCATTAAATGATGAGTACTACGTGAAGATAATAAAGTCAAACACTACAGCTTTGAGGCGAAGTGACGTCATCGGACGATACAAGGTCAGGAAAATTACCATAACCTTCCCTACCGATATCGGATTAAAGTGATCTTTAGATGGTTGGAAAGAAGACTTCAAGAGCTACAACTATCATGCAGACCTCAATGACAAATTCGTTCATCTGTGGGGTCAAAAATAGAATAGACAATATGACAACATTTTTTAGACAAAGTGACGTCACCAGACGATAGAAGGTTGGGAAAATTGCCATAACTTTCTGTATAGATATCAGATTAAGGTGTTCTTTAGATGGTTGGAAAGAAGACTTCAAGGCTACAACTCTTATTAAGACCTCGAAGACAAATTCTTACATCTGAGGGATCAAAAATCGAACAGGCAATATGACATCATTTTTGAGACGAAGTGACGTCATTAGATGATATAAGGTTGGGAAAATTGTCATAACTTTCACTAAAGATATCAGATTAAGGTGTTCTTTAGATGGTTGGAAAGAAGACTTTAGGAGCTTCAACTCTCATGAAGACATCAAGACAAATTCGGTCATATGAGGGGTCAAAAATAAAACAGACTATATGACATCATTTTTGAGCCAAAGTGACATCATCAGACAATACAAGGATGGGAAAATTACCATAACATTCCCTACTGATATCAGATTAAGGTGTTATTTAGATGGTTGGAAAGAAGACTTCAAGAGCTTTAATTTGTGTGCAGACCCCAAAGACAAATTCGATCATATGTGGGGCAAAAAATAAAATAGACTACATGACGTAATTTTTGAGATGAAGTGACATCATCAGACGATATAAGGTTAGGAAAATTACCATAACTTTTCCTACCTATTTTGGATTAACGTGTTCTTTAGATGATTGGAAAGAAGACTTCAAGAGCTATAACTTACATGCAGAACCCAAAGACAAATTCTATCATATGAGGGGAAAAAATAGAACAGAATACATGACATAATTTTTGAGAGGAAGTGACGTCATCAGACGATATAAGGTTAGCAAAATTCCCATAACTTTTCCTACCGATATTGGATTAAGGTATTATTTAGATGGTTGGAAAGAAGACTTCAATAGCTATAACTCTTATGAAGACCATGAAGACAAATTCTTACATCTGTGGGTCAAAAATAAAACAGGCGTTATGATGTCATCTTGAGACAAAGTGACGTCATTATACAATATAAGGTTGGGAAAATTGCCATAACGTTCCCTAAAGATATCAGATTAAAGTGTTCTTTAGATGGTTGGAAAGAAGCCTTTAAAAGATACAACTCTCATGAAGACCTCAAAAGCAAATTGGATCATATGAGGGTTAAAAAATAGAATAGACTATATGATATCATTTTTTAGACGAAGTGACATCATGAGACGATACAAGGTTGGGACAATTACCATAACCATCCCTACCGATATCGGATTAAGGTGTTTTTTGGATGGTTGGAAAGAGGACTTCAAGAGCTACAACTCTCATAAGGACCCTGAAGACAAATTTTTAAATTTGAGGATCAAAACTAGAACAGACTACTTGATGTCATTTTTGATATGAAGTGACATCATTGGATGATACAAGGTTGGGAAAATTGTAATAACCTTCCTTAAATATATCGGATTAAGGTGTTCTTTAGATGGTTGGAAAGAAGACTTCAATAGAGACAACTCTCATGAAGACCTCAAAGACAAATACTTATATCCGTTGGGTCAAAAATATAACATACTATATGACGTCATTTTTTAGACGAAGTGACATCATCAGACGATACAAGGTTGGAAAAATTACCATAACGTTCCCTATAGATATCGGATTATAGTATTCTTTAGATGGTTGGAAAGAGGCCTTCAAGAGATACAACTATCATGAAGACCTCAAAGACAAATACATTCATCTGGGGGTTCAAAAATAGAACAGATGATATGACTTCATTTTTTAGATAAAGTGATGTCATCAGACGATACATGGTTGGAAAAATTGTCATAACTTTCCCTACAGATATGGGATTAAGGTGTTCTTTAGATGGTTGCAAAGAAGACTTCAAGTGCTACAACTACATGAATACCTCGAAGACAAATTCGTTCTTCTGAGAGGTCAAAAATAGAAGAGACTTTATGATGTCATTTTTGAGATGAAATGACATCATCAGACGATACAAGGTTGGGAAAATTATCATAACCTTCCCTAAATATATCAGATTAAGGTTTTCTTTAGGTGGTTGGAAATAAGACTTCAAGAGCTACAACTCTCATGACGTCCTAAAAGACATATTCTTATATCTGAGGGGTGAAAAATAGAACAGACTATATGACGTCATTTTTGAGACAAAGTGACGTCATTAGACGATAAAAGGTTTGGCAAATTTCCATAACTTTCCTTAAAGATATCAGATTAAGGTGTTTTTTAGATGGCTGGAAAGAAGAATTCAAGAGCTACAACTCTCATGAAGACATCAAAGATAACATGAAGACATCAAAGATAAACTCTTATATCTGAGGGGTCAAAAATAGAACAGACTGTATGACATTATTTTTTAGACGAAGTGACGTCATCAAACGATATATGGTTGGAAAAATTGTCATAACTTTCCCTACAGATATCGGATTAAAGTGTTCTTTAGATGGTTGGAAATAATTCTTCGAGAACTACAACTCTCATGAAGAATGCAAAGACAAATTCTTACATCTGAGGGGTCGAAAATAAAACAGACGATATGACTTCATTTTTTAGACGAAGTGACGTCATGAGATGATATAAGGTTGAAAAAATTGTCATAACTTTCCCTACAGATATCGGATTAAGGTGTTCTTTAGATGGTTCGAAAGAAGACTTCAAGTGTTACAACTACATGAAGACCTCGAGACAAATTCATTCTTCTGAGGGGTGAAAAATATTAGACATAATAAATGATGTCTATTTCAGTCTTTTGTAATAGTTAAGATAAGATTAGGTAGTTACTTTCTCTTCTTTATATGGCTTGCAAACAGAACTTGAATGTCAACATCATCTGCTACACAAAATCGAAAAAACCACATATTCTGAAATTGTTGTGCCATCAATTTATTATGGTATCAGAGCAATAAGCTTAAATTGCACTTCCAACGATTCTATCATGGCCAACCTCGAAAACTCTTCTTCCTCCACTCTTGATATGAACGCTTCCTCAAACCTGGTTGTTTTCAATCCAGGATTTACAGCAGACACAAAACTATCAGGTTCATATCACCCAACATGGCGAACACAAATGCTAGCACTTCTTATTGGATACAATCTTTAAGGATTTGTTGATGGTTCTCACGTATGTCCCACAGCAGACTCATAAGAACATCGATTTTGGATTCGGCAAGACAAATTCAAATTTTCTTCTTTGTTAAATTCCATAGCACCCTCAATGGCGTCTTTAATTGGAGGAGCAAAAACAGCCAGAGAAGCATGGGAAATCCTGTCCAAAACTTTTGCATGCAGATCGAGAGAGCGTCTATTATCCTTGAAAGAACGGTTGATGTGTGTGCAAAAAGGGGATGAAAATATTTCCAGATATTTGCAACTTATCAATTGAATTGCCGAGGAAATCGCAATTGTTCATGCCCCACTTGAAGAAACAGATCTAATTCTTTATACACTTAATGGTCTCCCTTCGGACTAAAAAGAAAATTTCACGGTTCTTCGTGCAAGAGAAAATCTTATTCAGGTTGACGAGTTACACGAACGACTTGTCGAACATGAGAGTTCACTGCAACGTAATACAAAGTAAGATTTAGGACCTCCCACTGCCTTTGCTGCCCAATTCATGCACAAGACCATCGAACTTCATATGCAACAACTCAAACAAACCTTACGCTACATCAAGCACCCACATGACTTTGGTTTAAAATTATTTCGGCCCAACAATCTCCATCTTCAGGGATTTACAGATGCTGATTGCGGTGGTGATGCTGACACTTGTACCTCCACAACAGGATATATTGCTTATCTTGGAGGTAATCCTATTTCCTGGAGCTCCAAAAGATAATGTACTGTCGCTCGATCATCGATAGAGGCCGAATATCGTGCAGTTGCAGCGACAATAGCAGAACTTATGTAGCTCCAGAATCTACTTCACGAACTGCATATCTCAGTTCCAGCCAAAATGGTTCTTTTCAGTGATAATCTTGGGGCCACATATGTCTGTTCCAACCCTGCCTTTCACTCCCAGATGAAACACTTGTCACTTGATTATCATTTTGTTCGTGAGAGAGTTCAGAACAACGATCTGCAAGTTCATCATATCTCTTCCTCATGCCAACTAGCTGGCATTCTCATGAAGCCGCTTTCTCACATCAAACATGAACATTTTAGGACCAAGATGCATGTCACTTCTTAGGACATCATCTTGCGGGGGCATATTAGACACAATAAATGATGTCTATTTCAGTCTTTTGTAATAGTTAATATAAGATTAGTTAGTTATTTTGTATTCTATATATGGCTTGTAAACAGAACGTGAAAGTCAACATCATCTGCTACATAAAATAAATAAATAAAAACCACATATTCTAAAATTGTTGTGACATCAATTTATTAAAAAATAGAACAGACCATATGACGTCATTTTTTAGATGAAGTGACGTCATCAGACGATACAACGTTGGAAAAATTACCATAACTTTCCCTACAAATATCGGATTAAAGTGTTCTTTAGATGGTTGCAAAGAAGCCTTCAAGAACAACAACTCTCATGCAGAACTCAAAGGCAAATTTGTTTATCTGAGGGGTCAAAAATAGAACAGACGATATTATATCATTTTTTAGACGAAGTGACGTTATCAGACGATACAAGGTTGGGAAAATTGCCATAACTTTCCCTACAGATATTAGATTAAGGTGTTCTTTACATGGTTGGAAAGAAGACTTCAAGAGCTACAACTCTCATTAAGACCTTGAAGACAAATTCTTACATATGAGGGTCAAAAATAGAATAGAATATATGACGTCATTTTTGAGATGAAGTGACATCATCAAACGATACAAGGCTGGTAAAATTTCCATAACTTTCCTTAAAGATATCGGATTAAGGTGTTCTTTAGATTGTTGGAAAGGTGAATTCAAGAGCTACAACTCTATGAAGACAACAAAGATAAACTCTTATATCAGAGGGGTCAAAAATAGAAAAGACTATATGATGTCATTTTTTAGACGAACTGACATCATCAGACGATACAAGGTTGGAAAAATTGCCATAAATTTCCCTAAAAATATCGGTTTAAAGTGTTCTTTAGATGGTTGGAAAGAAGCCTTCAAGAAAAACAACTTTCATGAAGAACACAAAGAAAAATATTACATCTGAGGGGTCGAAAATAGAACAGACTATATGACATCATTTTTTAGACAAAGTGACGTCATCAAACGATACAAGGTTGGGAAAATTGCCATAACTTAAGGTGTTCTTTAGATGGTTGGAAAGAAGAATTCTAGTGATACAACTGCATGAAGACCTTGAAGACAAATTCGGTCTTCTGAGTGGTGAAAAATAAAACATACTCTATGACGTCATTTTTTAGACGAAGTGACGTCATCAAACGATACAAGGTTGAGAAAATTGCCATAACATTCCCTATAGATATCGGATTAAAGTGTTCTTTAGATGGTTGGAAAGAAGCCTTCAATAAATATAACTCTCATGAAGAACTCAAAGACAAATTCGTTTATCTGAGCAGTCAAAAATAGAACAGACAATATGATATCATTTTTTAGAAGAAGTGACATCATTAGACGATACAAGGTTGGGAAAATTGCCATAACTTTCCCTAAAGATATCGGATTAAGGTGTTCTTTAGATGGTTAGAAAGAAGACTTCAAGTGCTAAAACTGCATGAAGAACCTGAAGATAAATTCATTCTTTTGTGGGGTGAAAAATAGAACAGACTATATGACGTGATTTTTGAGACGAAGTGACTTCATCGGGCAATACAAGCTTGGCAAAATTGCCATAACTTTCCGTAATTATATCGGATTAAGGTATTCTTCTGATGGATGGAAAGAAGACTTCAAGAGCTAAAATTCTTCTGAAGATCTCGAAGACAAATTTTTACATCTGCAGGGTATAAAATAGAAAAGCCCATATCACATCATTTTTTAGACGAAGTGACGTCATCAGATGATACAAGGTTCAAAAAATTGCAATAACTTTTCTTACAGATATCTGATTAAACTGTTCCTTAGGCTGATGGAAAGAAGACTTCGATAGTTATAACTCTCATGAAGACGTCAAAGATAAATTCTTCTATCTGAGGGGTCAAAAATAGAGCAGACTATATGACGTCTTTTTTTAGACGAAGTGACGTCATTAGACGATACAAGGTTGGGAAAAATGCCATAACTTTCCCTACATATATTGGATTAAAGTGTTCTTTAGATGTTTGGAAAGGACCCTTCAAGAAAGACAACTCTCATGAAGAACAAAAAGACAAATTCGTACATCTAAGGGGTCAAAAATAGAATAGACGATATGACATCATTTTTTAGACGAAGTGACGTCATCAGTCGATACAAGGTTAGGAAAATTGCCATAACTTTCCCTACAGATATAGGATTAAGGTGTTTTTTAGATGGTTGGAAAGAAGACTTCAATTACTACAATTGCATGAACACCTTGAAGACAAATTCGTTCTTCTCATGGGTGAAAAATAGAACAGACTATATGACGTCATTTTTTAGACGAAGTGACCTCATCGAATGATACAAGGTTGGAAAAATTGCCATAAATTTCCCTACAGATATCGAATTAAAGTGTTTTTAAGGTGGTTGGAAAGAAGCCTTCAAGAAATACAACTCTCGTGAAGAACTCAAAGACAAATTCGTTTATCTGAGGTGTCCAAAATAGAACAGATGATATAATATCATTTTTGAGACGATATAAGGTTGAGAAAATTGCCATAAGTTTCCCTATAGATATCAGATTAAGGTGTTGTTTAGATAGTTGGAAAGAAGACTTCAAGTGCTACAACTGTATGAAGAACCCAAAGACAAATTCATTCTTTTGTGGGGTGAAAAATAGAACAGACTATATGACGTGATTTTTGAGACGAAGTGACGTCATCGGACAATATAAGGTTGGGAAAATTGCCATAACTTTCCCTACTTATATTGAATTAAGGTATTCTTTAGATGGTTGGAAAGAAGACTTCAAGAGCTACAACTCTCATAAGGATCCCGAAGACAAATTCTTACATCTGCAGGGTCAAAAATAGAACAGCCTCTATGACGTCATTTTTTAGACGAAATGACGTCATCAAATGATACAAGGTTGGTAAAATTGCCATAACTTTTCCTAAAGATATTAGATTAAGATGTTCTTTAAATGGTTGGAAATAAGCATTCAAGACCTACAATGCTGTTAAAGACCTAAAATACAAATTCGTTCATCTAAAAGGTCAAAAATAGAACAGACGATATGACATCATTTTTAGATGAAGTGACATCATCAAACGATACAAGGTTGGCAAAATGGCCATAACTTTCCTTGAGGATATCAGATTAAGGTGTTCTTTAGATGGTTGGAAAGAAGACTTCATGTTCTACAACTCCATTGAGACCACGAAGACAAATACATTCTTCTGAGGGGTTAAAAATAGAACACACTCTATGACTTCATTTTTGAGATGAAATGATGTCATCGGACGATACAAGGTTGGAAACATTGCCATAACTTTCCCTAAAGATATCGGAATAAGGTGTTCTTTAGATGGTCGGAAATAAGACTTCAAGAGCTCCAACTATCATGAAGACCTCAAAGACAAATTCTTATATTAGAGGGGTAAAAAATCGAACAGACTATATGACGTCATTTTTTAGACGAAGTGATGACATTAGATGATACAAGGCTGGAACAATTGCCATAATATTCCCTACAGATATTGGATTAAAGTGTTCTTTAGATGGTTGGAAAGAATATTTTAAGAGCTACAACTCTCATGCAGACCACAAACACAAATTCGATCATCTGAGGGGACAAAAATAGAACAGACAATATGACATCATTTTTCAGATGAAGTGACGTTATCAGATGATAAAAGGTTCGAAAAATTGCCATAATTTTCCATACCGATATCGGATTAAGGTGATCTTTAGACAGTTGGAAAGAACACTTCAAGAGCTATAACTCCCATGAAGACCTTGAAGACAAATTCTTATATCTGATGGTCAAAAATAGAACAGACTATATGACGTCAGTTTTGAGATGAAGTGACGTCATCAAACGATCCAAGGTTGGGAAAATTTCCATAACTTTCCATAAAGATATCGGATTAAGGTGTTCTTTAGATAGTTGGAAAGAAGACTTCAAGAGCTATAACTCTCATGAATACATCAAAGATAAACTCTTATATATGAGGGGTAAAAAATAGAGCAGATTATATGACGTCATTTTTTAAACGAAATGACGTCATCAGATAATATAAGGTTGGGAAAATTACCATAACCTTCATTACAGATATCGGATTAAAGTGTTCTTTAGATGGTTGGAAAGAAGCCTTCAAGGACTACTACTCTAATGAAGGACATAAATAGAACAGACTATATGACGTCATTTTTGAGACGAAGTGACATCATCAAACGATATAAGGTTGGGAAAATTGCCATAACTTTCCCTACAGATATCGGATTAAAGTGTTCTTTAGATGGTTGGAAAGAAGCCTTTAAAAAATACAACTCTTAAGAAGAACTAAAAGACATTCGTTTATCTGAGGGGTCAAAAATTGAACAGACAATATGATTAGACGAAGTGACGTCATCAAACGATACAAGGTTGGGAAAATTGCCATAACTTTCCCTATAGATATCGGATTAAGTTGTTCTTTAGATGTTTGGAAAGAAGACTTCAAGTGCTACAATTACATGATGACCTAGAAGACAAAATCGTTCTTTTGAGGGGTGAAAAATTGAACAGACTATATGACGTCATTTTTCAGATGAAGTTACGTCATCGGACAATACAAGGTTGGAAAAATTTCCATAACTTTCCCTACTTATATCGGATTAAGGTATTCTTTAGATGGTTAGATAGAAGCAATCAAGAGCTACAACTCTAATGCAGATATCGAAGACAAATTCTTACATCTGCAGGGTCAAAAATAGAACAGCCTACATGACGTCATTTTTTGGACGAAGTGACGTTATCAAACGATACAAGGTTGGAAAAATTGCCATAACTTTCCCTACAGATATCGGATTAAACTGTTCTTTAGATGGTTGGAAAGAAGCCTTCAAAACCAACAACACGCATGAAGACCTAAAAGATAAATTCGTGGTCAAAAATAGAATAGGCGATATGACATCACTTTTTGGACGAAGTGACATCATCAGATGATACAAGGTTGGGAAAATTGCCATAACTTTCCCTAAGCATATTGGATTAAGGTGTTCTTTAGATGGTTTGAAAGAAGACTTCAAGTTCTACAACTCCATTAAGACCACGAGGACAAATTCATTTTTTTGAGGGGTCAAAAATAGAACAGACTATATGATGTCATTTTTGAGATGAAGTGACATCATCAGACAATACAAGGTTGGAAAAATTGTCATACCTTTCCTTAAAGATATTAGATTAGGGTGTTCTTTATATGGTTGGAAATAAGACTTCAAGAGCTACAACTCCCATGAAGACCTCAAAGTCAAATTCTTATATCTGAGGGGTAAAAAATTGAATAGGCTATATGACGTCATTTTTGAGACGAAGTGACGTCATTAGACGATACAAGGTTGGGAAAATTACCATGACTTTCCCTATAGATATCATATTATAGTGTTCTTTAGATGGTTGGAAAGAATCCTTCAAGAGATACAACCCTCATGAAGAACCCAAAGACAAATTCGTTCATCTGGGGGTTCAAAAATAGAACAGACGATATGGCATCATTTTTTAGACGAAGTGACGTCATCAAACGATACAAGGTTGGAAAAATTGCCATAACTTTCCTTATAGATATCGAATTAAGGTGTTCTTTAGATGGTTAGAAAGAAGACTTAAAGTTATACAACTTCATAATACCTCGAAGACAAATTCATTCTTCTGAGGGGTCAAAATAGAACAGACTCTATGACGACATTTTTTAGACAAAGTGACATCGTCAGATGATACAAGGTTGGAAAAATTGCCATAACTTTCCCTAAAGATATCAGATTAAGGTGTTATTATATAGTTTGAAAGAAGACTTCAAGAGTGACAATCCTTTTGAAGACCTCAAAGAAAAATTCTTTTATCTGAGGGGGTCAAAAAGAGAACAGACTATATGACGTCATTTTTGAGACAAAGTGACGTTATTAGACAATTCAAGATTGGGAAAATTGCCATAACTTTCCCTATATATATCAGATTAAGGTATTCTTTAGATGGTTGGAAAGAAGAATTCAAGACCTACAACTCTCATGAGATCTCGAAGAGAAATGGTTACATCTGCAAGGTCAAAAATAGATCAAACTATATGAGGTTGTTTTTGAGACGAAGTGACGTCATCAGACGATACAAATTTGGGAAAATTGCCATAACTTTCCCTACTGATATTGGATTAAGGTGTTCTGAAGATTGTTTGAAAGAAGACTTCAAAAGTTACAACTCTCATTAAGACCTCGAAGACAAATATTTTCATTTATGGGGTCAAAAATAGAACAGACTATATGATGTCATTTTTGAGACGAAGTGACATCATCAAACGATATAAGGTTTGAAAATTTGCCATAACATTCCCTACAAATATCAGATTAAGGTTTTATTTAGATGGTTGGAAAGAAGAATTCAGGATTGACAACTCTCATGAAGACTTCAAAGGCAAATTTTTTTTTGGGGGGTCAAAAGTAGAACAGACGATATAATATCATTTTTTGGACGAAGTGACATCATTAGAAGTTACAAAGTGGGAAAAATTGTCATAAGTTTCCCTACAAATATCAGATTAAGGTGTTCTTTAGATGGTTGGAAAGAAGACTTCAAGATCTACAACTTCATATAGACTTTGAAGACAAATTCTTTCATTTTGGCGTTCAAAAATTGAGCAGACTATGTGACGTCATTTTTTAGACGAAGTGACGTCATCATACCATATAAGTTTGGGAAAATTACCATAACTTTCCCTACATATATCGGATTAAGGTGTTCTTTAGATGGTTGGAAAGAAGTCTTCAAGAGCTACAACTCTCATAAAGACTTTGAAGACAAATTCTTTCATCTGTTGGGTCCAAAATAGAACAGACTATACGACATCATTTTTGAGACAAGGTGACATCATCAGATGATACAAAGTTGGGAAAATTGCCATAACTTTCCCTACAGATATCGGATTATAGTGTTCCTTAGATGGTTGGAAAGAAGACTTCAACACCTACAACTCTGATGAAGATTCAAAGACAAATTCTTTCATCTGAGTGGTCAAAAATAGAATAGAAGATAGAAGATGAATAGTAACTTCGTCTTAGATGAACAGTAACTAAGACGATAGATAAATAGTAACTTCGTCTAGGATGAACAGTAACTAAGATGATAGAATGAACAGTAACTTCTTCGTAGATGAACAATAACTAAGAGGAAGTGGATGAATAGTGACTAAGACAAAGTTTTCTTCCTTCTTACTTTTGCTTCGTCTTACTTTCCTTTCGTCTTACTTTTGCATCTCCATATATAAAGATCATAACTTTCGACTTAGATGTCTAAAAATTTTGTACTATATACCATTGGAAAGATAAAAGAATGATCTACAATAGATTAATCCAGATTTCCTCCCGAAGTCAGAACACGAATTTTACATTCAACTCCCAATGTACTGCACCCAATTCTCAACTTCATGAAATTTTGAGACTCTTAGAGACAAAATTGAACTTCGATTTCTTCATAAGAAATGTAGCCATATGTTTTTAGTTTAATCCAAAAAAAGAATCGTCTCATTTGGATAATTAGAGAAAAAGCTATGACTAATAGACCGAAGCACACTCAGTGAACATTTTCCAGATCAACTACACATTTGTTTCAAAATCATTCCTTAACACAACTCATACCAAGATCACCTTTTCTACTTCATTTACTCTTCATTCTCAACTTCCTTTCAAATCAATGTCCTCTATAAAGAAATTATAGTCCATGATTAATCACCAAAATTTCTCATTTAATAGTTCTAATCTTCCAAGAAACTTCAGGGTCCAACAATCTTAATATTATGTAGTATATTTCGGTAATATAATTAAACATAGTTATAATATACGATCAATAAGTTGAAATAAACAAATTTAATAATCTTCATTAATATATAACGAAAACAATAAAAAAATATAAACTCGATCAAATTTTATTGGTTATATAAACTGCAGCCTTAAAAGTGGAACTGAAAGTTGGAAAAAATGGGGCATATTAACATAATATAATTCTGTTACACAATATAACTGTTTAAATAAACTACTGTAACCTAACACTCAGATCATATAAAATCTCAATCGCTATCGTGCAAATGCACTGTAGCGACTGTGACATTGTAGAATTTGTGTGGTCTCGTGATTTCGAGCCATTTTTTTATTTTATTATTATAATTAGTAACAATTTTTTAAATTTATGTTTAATGTAATTATTATGATTAGTTTTATACTTTAGTATATTACTTATTATTAATATACTGAATTTTTTTTATTAAATTACTATTCTTATTAATTCAATTATTATTGTTGTGATTTATTTTTAGTATTATTCATTTTCTACTTAAGTATATGTACTTATTATTTCTAGATAAACTTATTCTAATATTTTTAATTTTTAATTTATGTATTGATGACGATGATGATGATGATGATGATGATGATGATGATGATGATGATGATGATGATGATGATTATTATTATTATTTTATTATTCT
>JAOTAZ010000008.1:33512385-33523663 GCA_025629785.1 Erythroxylum oxycarpum | reverse complement strand
CAGTCTAGTAAGAGTTGACACATTGCCCATACTCAAACCAAGTGGGGTATAGCATGGTGAAAGGACAAATTGCACGGGAATTGTCTATGGAAAGGTTCGTAATTTGGTTCGTGGTTTATGGTTTGACCTAGTTATATAGACACAACGATCCTGGGTTTAGGGAAGGTTCCGGGACAAAAATTTTTGTTTTTCGCACCATGTTCATGTGATGGACATACCGGGATTTTCCTACAGGTAGAGTCTCATTCTCAGGCTAGGGTAAAGTGGAGCGACATCTGTCATCCTAAAAAGGAAGGCGGCCTAGGAGTTAAACACTTGACTACTTGGAATCAAGTACCATTAGGCAAATGGATTTGGTATTTGTTTACAGACAGAGAAAGTGGGTTCATACAATAATTTTGCAAAGGCATAATTTTTGGATTGCTCAGCCTACCTATAATAGTTCTTGGAGTTGGAGAAATATTTTAACAGTCCAGGACAAGTTGTGTCATCAATTTAGATTTAGGATTGGAGATGGTATGTCTACTTTTTTCTGGTAGGATCCTTGGCACCCGAGTGGTATTATGCGGTCCTTGTCAACACCGAAGGAGATAAATGGTTCAGAGCTCCCTCTCACCGCTCATGTTTTAGAAGTTATCTGTAATGGTTCGTGGAGCTGGTGTGCGATTTCCCTGGACTTTCTTCGTCGTCTGGTTCCTCCATCTTATTCCCCCAACAGTTCCTTACCAAACTGTCTGGAATGGTTACCTAGCCCTACCAAGTGTTATACCAATGGGACAACCTACCAATTCTTACATACTCTGTTATCGGTCGTTGCTTGGTATAAACTGGTCTGGTCCAAATACAGTAAACCTCGATGCTCTTTTACCTTATGGCTTGCTTTCCAGCAGAAGCTTCCAACCCGGGATAAGCTTACTTTCCTCTACATTCCTAACCATTGTTCTTTGTGCCTTTCCGCAAATGAATCCATAGATCACTTATTTTTTTAATGCCCTTTTCCAAAAGCTATTTGGGACCACTGCCTTTCCCATTTTAACTTGCCCATCTTCACTCCCCTACCCTTTCAACTATTCTTTCTTGGTTCTTAACTGTTTCCAGGTCCAGAGTTTCAGTTACCACTCTCTTCCCTCTATTGCTCTCCACCATAGTTTACCACCTATGGACTGAACGTAATGCCAGAACCTTCAAGAATGAAGCCTTGGCTGAGGAGCGCGTGCTCTCAGGAGTAATCTCCCACGTTAGGGAACTTCTCAAACTATACACTGAGAAGAGGTAAATTTGGTTATCCCCTTTTTATTTTATTTTACAGGTTACTTGCTCAGTCTTTTTCAGATCCCTGCTTTTGAGGTGTTCTTCGAACTGTTCATGCTTTCCCTGCCTAGCCTACCCTTGGAGGTGCAGGACAATTTCATTAGTGGCAGTTTTCATTTTGGCCATTCTGGGGCCACGGATATGCAGTTTCTTTATGTCAGTTACTCCTAGGCTTGCCAGCTACTGGTTGATTGTTTTAGTTAGGTTTTCTTCTTGGACTTTGTATGCTTAGGCTGTATTTGGCTTTGTTTCTTGGGTTTATTGTTGTTGCTGGTGATTGGGTTTCGGGTTACATCTTCCTATGCCGCGGTATTCCTTAGATTATCTTTGGTTTGCCCTAAGGTTTCGCTGGACTAGTTTTTGCGGCTTCGTTTGTGAACTTTTTTTGTATATATTTTTTGATTATTTATCTAATTTTTTCTGATTTACCAAAAAAACAAAAAACAAAAGTGAGCAATAAGAAACAAAGAACAAACTGGAAGAAGATATTGTACTCTTAACAAATATTCCAGATCAAGTTAAAGATGCCTTAATAGGTAAAAACGCATCCTTTAATGGTCTTCATCGATAAATCCTAATTTGAATTCCTGTTTTTCGATGATAGAGGTTAGTGTGGTTTATCTTGTAAAAACTAATTTCATGCTTTGGTTCAGTATAAAGTATAAATTATGCACAAAAGACCAATATTACGTTTACGATTCTCCACAACTTGCTTCCTATGCAATTCAGGAATAGAATCGCTTGATTATTTATTTTTCTAAATGCCCTGGCTCATCCGGAGGAATCCTGCAATGTCTCATAGAATGATCAACTATGGAACGCGACCAAAGACTAGACTGCATGCTTCTACAAATCACTGCTGTAAAGGAAATGCAACAACTTTTAAACTGGCTCTAAGCTGCAACATTTATGCAGTCAACCTAGAGATAAATAACAGAATTTAGACATGGACCTTTCTTCAAACATTCATCTGATCATATCTTTCAGGACTATCTTCCTTTTCTAGTTCTGGCATGGTATCCTATTAAGAGTTGTGGTTTTGCTGTAACATTGTCTCCTCCTCCGTCCAGGAGTTGTTTAATGACTTCTTTCTTTTATCTCCCAAACAAGAGAGGAACAGCAAATATTATTGTTATTTTTATAATTGAAAACTTTCTTTCCTTTTCAGAAGTATGATACATTTTCAAGATGCTTCTGCATAAATCGTGTATCTTTTGACTTGCACGAAAGTATAGATTGACGCAGTACAGAAGGCCCCAGAGGGAGCGTCCGTCAAAATAAATTGTTTTGTTAGATTGGAGAATAGAGCGAGTGCGAGTATCCCTGTCCGTACTCACGCACCCGACGGGTTCTAATTGAACACGACGTCGGCTCGGCGTCTAATCACAGGACCCACATTTCCTGTGGTATATAATATAGAAATATATATACTGCCAAAAAAAATAAATCACTGTAAATGTAATTATTTAAACAATATGAGATAGTATTGGTATATTTTTCTATTATTTAAATTAATGTGTAATTATACATGGTAAAACATGATAAATGTATTTTTTTTTAGTATTGGTATATTTTTCTATTATTTAAATTAATGTGTAATTATACATGGAAAAACATGATAAATGCATTTTTTTTATTAAAAAAAAAAGTAGATAGAAAGGAAAGGTGTATTGATATTTCAAAGTCACCGCCCCTCACCAACCGCCACCTTCCTTGGAATGCGAAGTCCATAATCCAAAACGCGTTCACACCGCCTCCCTCCCACATGTTCCATCCATTTGAGTTATTGAGTCGGCTCCACATTATTAGTTTAGTTAAGATTACCGGCTTCGGATGGACAATGGAAAGGTCATCTACCCACTACTTCCATAGTCTATTGACTTTTACAAACATTCATTGATTATTATGTTATTCCTTTTTTTGAATTTCTTAATACTTCCTTCGATTTTATAATAAATGTTGTTTTAGAAAAATATATATTTATTAAGAAAGTTAATGAAATATCTGATATACTCTTATTAATTACATATTAAAAGTGTCTTAAAAATATAATATGTGTAATTAAGATGTAAGAGAAATTAGAAGGTAATTTTAGAAGTAAAATTATAAATATACATAAAAAGTTACAAAAGATACTTATTTTAAATAATTAAAATTTCTATAAAATGAAACTTATTATAAATTTGATTATCTTGAAAAGAAAATGTAAGAAAAACATGTGTTCTTTGTACGTGAATTTACCTAGGTTTTCAACCAATGGACCAATAAAAAAGGAAAATTAGAATTTTTATTTTATTTTGACAAAAAAAAACATTTGGGCTGTACGCGCTTCAATTCTAGCCATATTTGTCAATTTTGTTTTCACACGACACAACCTTCAATCGCGAGCAAAAGTCAGCCGAACAACGTACGACTTTGTCACTCATTGCTTCTGAATACCCTTTCGCCGCTTCAACATTTCAACATATTTATTTTGCTATCTCAATCCCAAATGCATGAATCAAACAATACCGTTTCTCTCCAAACCCAACACCCGTTCTTTTTTCTTCGGTGATGAAATGAATGAGCCGTCCAGAGCCCCAAGCACCAAGAAGAAACGTCAAAGACAGGACAATAAGCAGGCGACCCACTGCAACAATGATGATACCAACAGTCACCACAACGACACCAACAAGACGAAATCTTTGAAGGGTATAATCACTTCCCTAATGCTGATAGACGAACAGGAAAAGTGCGATCAAGAAGAGGAAAACAAGGCCAGTGGGGAAGACAAGCTCTTATTTGAAGACAACCACAAGAAAATGGCCAAAACCATGGTCGACTACTACTCCAATCTTCAGGATTACTATACTGAGATTCAAGCAACCGACCGAATGAAGCGTAAACGTTCTCGGGCAGTTGCTGGTGCGGCTGCCTTGACTGCTGCCACAAATGGGTTGGGCTCAGATGGAGTTAGCGAGACGAAACAAGGGCAAGGTCAAGGGCAACAGAGGAGGATTTGGGTCAAAGACCGTGACAGAGCTTGGTGGGATGATTGCAACCGGCCTGATTTTCCTGAGATTGAGTTTAAGAAAGCGTTCAGGATGAGCAAGTCCACGTTTGACATGATTTGTGATGAACTTAACTCAGTTATAGCTAAGGAAGATACCACCTTGCGTAACGCAATTCCCGTTAGGCAGAGAGTTGCTGTATGTATTTGGAGATTGGCTACTGGCGAGCCACTTAGGCTTGTCTCAAAGCGGTTTGGTTTAGGTATTTCTACTTGTCACAAGTTAGTTCTTGAAGTTTGTTCTGCTATCAGGAATGTTTTAATGCCCAAGTATTTGCAATGGCCTGATGAGGTCGGTTTAAGGAAGATAAAGAATGAATTTGAGTCAATTTCCGATATACCCGGTGTTGTTGGGTCTATGTATACTACTCATATACCTATTATAGCTCCAAAGATTAGTGTTGCAGCTTATTTTAATAAGAGACATACTGAAAGGAATCAGAAGACGTCTTACTCGATTACCCTTCAAGGTGTTGTTGATCCAAGAGGGGTGTTTACTGATGTGTGTATTGGTTGGCCTGGTTCAATGCCTGATGATCAGGTGTTGGAGAAGTCTGCTTTGTTTCAAAGGGCTAATGGAGGTCTTCTTAAGGATGTCTGGATTGTTGGGAGTTCAGGGTACCCTTTGATGGATTGGATACTGGTGCCTTACAGACAGCAAAATTTGACTTGGACGCAGCATGCTTTTAATGAGAAGATTGGGGAGATTCAAAAAATTGTTAAGGATGCTTTTGCTAGGTTGAAAGGGAGGTGGGTGTGCCTGCAAAAGAGGACGGAGGTAAAACTGCAAGACTTGCCTATTGTTCTTGGGGCTTGTTGTGTTTTGCATAATATTTGTGAAATTAGTTGTGAGGAGATGGATCCGGAGCTGAAGATTGAACTTGTTGATGATGAGATGGTACCTGAAGCTGCTTTCGGATTAGGAAGCTCAGTGAAGGCTAGAGATTCAATTGCTCATAATCTTTTGCACCACCGCCAAGCAGGCACTGGTTTTCTGTAGTTGGAAGTTGTTGCTTTTTATCCTTGATACCTAAATTCTTTTGACTCTGGCTTTTCTGTAATGTATTATTGTAGTATAACACCATTGTTACACATCATAATTTGTTGAAGGGGCTATTGGAAAGGTCCATCTGCTCCTTCCACAAATGGATGATAGTAGCCTTTACAGGTTTAAGTTACACGAGCAGATCACATTGACAACATGTAGTACTAAGCTTAATTTAAGAATAAAGAGTTGATACAATTAAACATAATTATTGTTTCTTAGTATCTTTCTATGTGTGGTTATAGGACTCTATGGAAATTACGGTAAACACAATCTACTTCTTAACTTGTTTGCATGTTAGATATAAAAGTATCCTTTTCTTTTGCCCGATAGTTGTTTCCATGTCTGGATCTAGATGAATCTGTCTCTTATGGTCAATAAGAAAATTGTTTATCTTGAAATATTTGCTGAAATCAATTGTTTCACTCTGATGTTTTTAAAGTTCAGTTTTGTATTGATGGTTACACTAGAGGATGCCAACTATGAGATTGATTCTTCTTGAATGTTTCATACTCTTTAACTCGTTCAATGAATAATTGATCACTTTCTCCGATATTAATTTTTCATCATGCATTCAATCATTAATAAAGAGCCCCATTTTGGTAGGATCCAGCCTCCTTGACTCTTGAGTTCACTGAGTTCATTGCTGTTTCATGCTTGAACTTTTTTGCCTATAGTATTCTTATTAGGGAGCTGGAACATTGAGCAGAATTCATAAGAATAGCAGAGTTGTGGAGTCTCAATATGTTGAATATTTGATGGTTAGTCACACATTTGTTTTCTAATCACGTAATACCTGAATGCTTTCTTTTTGGAATATTATCTTAGTGATGTCTGTGATCTGGTTATCTTTCCTATCCTTTGTCAATTATTGATCTGTTTGATTATGAACTTCCAATAGTAACTCTGAGATGAAAAACTGAGTTACTATTGCTATGATTCTCCGCTCATGGTCTTCTGTTGTGTATCTTACTGTGATAATTTATGTGAAGAAGACGGTTAAAAAGAAATTATTTACAGATATGAGATACTTGATGGTCGAGTATTTGTCTAAACCATGATTGTTCCATTCATAACACTTTGCAAAAGCCAGTGATGCTACATAATTTCTCTAAATTACATCATATGAGTAGCTTTTTTTTCTTTATAACACTACAACTATACTTTTTCAATTCCTTTATCTGCTCTTGCATGCAGCTGTTACGGTCCCATACTTGCGATCGAGTTATAGGGCGATTGACAACGATATCAACATGCGATTCATGTGGAAGAGAGTATTTTTGGGATTTTCTTCCTTTATGACCTATGTTGAATATAGAGGTGGGCTCGTTAAGAGAGAACCCGCAGATCTCTGTAATACTGATTATTGAAATAATTCTGGTTAATCCCCTTAGTTCTATGGTTAATCCCCTTAGTTCTATCATACAATCCTTTAAGGAACAAAAACAAAAAAAACCCCACTTCCTATAAAGTAGGAATCCACTACGTGCAAGACTTGAAGCTAACTTATGATAACAACTAAGAATTTGAAAACAATACAAGTTAATCAACGAAATCGCTACAGCTGGACCAATAGTATCGCTTCCACGTCTGTTGTAAGCGTCTCCTTTGAAATATCTGTCCATTAACAACAACAGCACATCTATTTGTTTAGAAATTATTTATGTCGTCATTGTCAAACAGCAGATGTTGATGTGCTCCTGAAATTTATGTGAAAAGCTTGTTTATGAAAACTTAAGGATTCATGATTACTGAGAGGCTTCACAAGGGTCGATATAGCTGAACAATAATAAGCTCGAATTCTTGTGCTGATTACTGTCAATGATTAGACAAGGTAATTTTCAAATTAAGAGAATTGTTGAATTGTGAAAGGTCGTTGGTTCAATCGGATTTTGCTGTGGCTGTAAGTTGCTATCCGGATCCATGTGGTTCTGTGTGGTTTTGGCTAAAGAATACCTGCAAAACAAACAAGGCACGCTGGAGGTTGATTCTCGGAAGGCCCCTCCGACGCTCAAGTTGTCTTTTTAGAGAGTTTTGGTCATTAAGAATAGAGAAGAAACTAAGGTTGTAATCTCGTACCTATATCATAGTAGAATAGTACCTTATATATGTCGTGGACACTAGTTTAGGTCTTTACGTAGATCTTTGTGTTTGCATGGGAGATTAACTCCTGATGGGCCGCGGACGTGTAGAGTTGGGCTTGGGCCTAGCACAGCTGACCCGACCATAAGCTCCCCTACTCCTCGAGTCTGAGCCAAGGGAAGGGTCGAAAGAGTATATAAGTGTAAGACAGCGTGTTTCTTAAGTAGATCGTGCTAAGCCCGATCGATCGATTCCGTTGTAATACAATGGCAGGTTGAT
This sequence comes from Erythroxylum oxycarpum, assembly GCA_025629785.1. Taxonomy (NCBI): domain Eukaryota; kingdom Viridiplantae; phylum Streptophyta; class Magnoliopsida; order Malpighiales; family Erythroxylaceae; genus Erythroxylum; species Erythroxylum oxycarpum. Next base: position 33,515,897 of record JAOTAZ010000008.1, on the reverse strand, counting down.
CGGGTGTAGCGACAAAGTCAGTCGGGGAAGCGTAGTAGCGGGACCGATCGACTGGATAGCTAGAGTTAAATAGAGCTCTAAGCGTGATCGTTACTAACGGTTCGCGTTTTCTGACAGGTTGTCACATACGTCTTTTTGGCTACTGTACCGCTGTCGAGTGCAACCTTTTAACTGCTGTACAACCGTCAGGCGTGTCCCTTCAGTTAGTGTGCCATTCTGATTTTCAAACAACCCTAATTCACTTCAGCTCGGATTCTGCCGCGTGTCCGCGTTAGTTCGGATATTTACCACGCGTCAAGCATTGGTTAGAGCGTCCGTTCGGCCGATCTCCTATAAATACCTAGGATTGATAGACTACAGACTTTCTTCACACTTATTCTGTTCTGCGACTTGCCTTCGGTTTTCATTATCATCTTCTTGCTTTCAGTCTCCAGAGTTTGCTTTCAATCGACGTTGAACTCCCTAACTTCAATCACCAAACTAGGTACGTTCTTTTTCTGCGCTTCCTCCTTTAAACTTCTTTTTATCAGAATGTCGTCAACCAGCCCTAGACATGAGGTTGGTTTTAGGGGTGAAACCGCCGAGAGGGCCTTGTAAATAATCGGGCCACTTGAGATGCTGGTAGAAGTAGTGGAGGTGCCGGAGTCCGACGAGAATGAGGTGCCCGAGACTGAGGGAACCGAGGAAGCTGGGGCTAGTACCCGGAAGGATGGGCAGATTGTGGAGAAACCGCCGAGTGACCCATCGACAATGACCGCCGCGGAGTTGAATCGGTCTATTATTAAAAATAACATCCCTGTGGCATGGGGACCCAGGCTAGCTGCCGGGAACGAACGGATTCATAGCAGTTCGGGAGGGTATTTTGCGGTGTCGGACAGCTTTTTCTCGGTTGGTGGTGCAAAGCTCCCGTATGCCCCAATCATTGACGAGCTGTGCCGCGCCTACCAATTGAGGTCGAGCCAGATTCCTCCGAACGGCTGGAGGTTTATCAACGGTTTGGCCCTACTATGTTACCAGTTCGGATGCCCCCGTCGATCGACATTATGCGCCACTTCCTGCAAATGAATCAAAGCTCAAACGCCGAGGCCGGGGGTCCCTCACCTTCAGTACAGGGACGCCCGTTATCGCCCTACTGGAACCACTTCTAAAGTCCAAGCCTGGCGAACGAAGTATTTCTTCGTGAGGTCCCCGGGATCACCCTTTGAGTCCAGGCCGTGGAGGTATCCCCTAGCCGAGCGATGGAACGACCTCTCGGACTTGTGTCTCACCAAGGAGGAGTGGGAGGTGGTCGACCGCATCAAGGCGCTTGGGCAGTATGACTTCGATTCCCTCATCCGAGGATATCGTGGGAGAGCCTCAGCCGACTCATTCCTTGCCGACCCTTCGCCCCGAATTAGCGGGCTAGGAGAGGAAATTGCCCTTTCTGGTTGACTTTTCGTGGCTGAGCTACTTACAGCATTTATAAGTATTGGTTCCAATTTCTAATCTGCTTTCCTTGTTGTGCAGACATAGTAAGGGTTGATGATTTCTCACCTGCATCTTCCAAGCCCCTCCATGCCGGTCGAAGGGCAAGAAACCGAAAACCAACAGAGGGGAGGTCAGCACTGAGGTTGCTCGACCGGCGATGCCCGAGCCGGACGTTGCTCAGCTTGTTGCTCCCGAGCAGTCTACAGAGCTCGCTCGGGGGACTGTCCCCGAACAATCGGTGGTGATTGTCCGATCGATAGATTCTGTCGCTGAGGAGGGAGAGGAAGAGGTGGAGCCATCTCTCAAGAGGAGGAAGAAAGTCGTTCGAGTTCTCGACCCATTGCCCCGCCCGTCGGACAAAGGCAGGGGGAAGGAAAAAGAGAAAGAGAAGGAGAAAAACAAGGAAAAAGAGCAGGCGACTGGCTCCAGGCAGTGGGTATCCACGATCAATCTGGATGAGGCTGCATCACTTAGGGACATCGAAGTGTCCCTCCAGATTGCCGAGAAGGCCGTCCCTCCCCGAGATGAGGAGACTCTGGACAAGCTGGACAATAAGGATCTGTTGGGTAGCCTCGTGCGTAGCTGCGTGAGGGGTCTGGCACTCTCCTTTGCCAGTTATCGACGCCTTGACCTGCTCGATGGAATCTCCTGTTCGCAGGATCGAGAAATCAAGGACCTTCTTGAGCAGGTCCGTGTTTTGAAAGCCAAGCTGTCGGAGGCGAAGGATGAGAAGGACCTTATGCGGGCTCAACTCTCTTCTTTGGAGGAGGAGCAAAGGGCGGAGAAGGAATCCTGGGAGGAGGAGAGGAGCATTTTGAAAACTCAGTTCACTACGGGAGAGGAGGAGAAAAGCAGGGTGGTCGCAGAGAAAGACGAGCTAGAGAAAAAGTGTCAGGCACTGCAACTCGATAACGATTATTTGAGGAGCAAGGCGCTCATTGCCGAGTCTAGGGTAAAAAAGGCACAAGAGCTTCGATCCAAATTCCTCCAGGATTGGGAACAGGCGGTGGATGGCAAGATAAGACCTGGGAAAGAGCTAGCAGAGTTGACAGCTCTATAAAGGGGGAAAGAATCGTTGTGATCAAACGACGGAAAGAGCGGTATTTGCAGAGGGAGTGCCATGAGTGTGCTTGCAACCTGGCTCTTTCCATCTTGAAGAGTTGTCACAGCATTTGTGTTCCTGACGGGTCGAATTGTCCTTCCTTCGAGGATTACGTCGTACCAATGATTGCCCCCGATCTCGGCCTTTCTTTAGAGGAAATGAGGGAGATGGTCGAGGGGGAACGAGTGGTGGTTCCAGATGAAGAGCTGGACCTCAGCTCGGATGAGGAGGGAAGGCAATCTCACGAGGGTGCTTCTCCAGTTCTTCCTGCAGGGTTTGATCCTACCTCGATCGCTCCTCCGACCTCCCCTCCTGCCGATTCAGTTATCATGTCAGCCCCTGAAGCTGCTTCTCCAGGACCAGTTGGTGGCTCTTCCCTTCCTCTCGAGGGATAATCTTTTATTTTTCCTCCTTTTGAAGCTCATCTGGTCGGGCTTGTGACCAGAAAGACATAAATAAATAAAAATTGTATTTCGCAGATTCATCCTCTGCCCTGCTGATCTTACAAACAAAAACTAAATTGCCATTGACTTGGCATAATTTCGAATAGCTCGTAACTAACTAGAGTGTTCGATTGAAGTCGATCGCGCTCAAATTGCCATTAAATTTGAATAAGAAATTGCCCTTTCGAGTAGCATGTGACGAGGTAGAGCGTTGTCTAGGATCGATCGTCCTCGGTACTGTTCGATTTTAAATTTTGGTTCTTGGCGTTCGATTGAAAATTTTGGTTCTCGGCGTCGCCCGATTTCAAGAATCTTGTCTTGGGGACTTGGCCGAGCGATGCCAAGATTTTGTAACTTGACATCGCCTGATTGCAAGAATCTTGTCTTGGCAACCTAGTCGAACGGTGTCGAATGCCGAACTAAGTCGAAAGCCGAGCGATGCCAAGATTTTGTGACTTGACATCGCCTGGTTGCAAGAATCTTGTCTTGGCAACCTAGTC
>JAOTAZ010000008.1:33453747-33467219 GCA_025629785.1 Erythroxylum oxycarpum | reverse complement strand
AAGTTCTACAAGCCAAAATACTCTTATATTGCTCCAAATTGCTCATCATTGTTCTTACTTTGTTTACATTTGGATTGAGCACTTGTTCTTAGATCTTTATCCTATTTCTTTTACAAATTGAGTGACTAGTGGTAGGTCACGTGTGAGGTAGCTTGAGCCGGAAATCAAGAGTTGTTGGTAGGATTTGTGCCGGAAGACAAATCATCTGTAAAGGTTGCTTGAGCCGGAAATCAAGCGGTGTTGGTAGGATTTGTGCCGGAAGACAAATCAAATTGTAAGGTAGCTTGAGCCGGAAATCAAGCGGTACTGTAAGAGTTCACACTGAACTATAAAGTGTGTAATAAAGTGGTTGCAAAATCCTAAGTGGGAGCTTAGGTAGAGGACGTAGGTCTTAGTACCGAACCTCTATAAAAACAGTGTTTGATCTTCTTCCCTGCCTTGTTTAATTAAATTTATTTATATTGTTTTGTGTGTATTAATTCTGTGTTTTTGTAGAACTCTGCGAAAAAGATTAAAGATCTATTCAACCCCCCCTTCTAGATCGTTTACAAATCAAAATGTGCATATAAATACTATGTTAAAAGACCTAATTGGTAAGATAAAGATGCATTTGGTAATTCATCAAATGCATCTTATTTGTTATACTCTCATCATAAAAAAATTAAATACTACCAATCACTTCCTCAAGTGGTAGAGAATGAAAAGTCATGGTCAATTTCAGTTAAGTAGCTTAATAAAGTAAGAGAATGCAAAAGATAAGAATAAGCTAAAATGAAGTTGACTTAGGATATAATATAAAGGTCCCTTTACAACCTTGTTGAACTCTAAAAGTAGTAGCCTTATTAATAGAGCTAGTGAAATTTTGATTCCTTTGGTACTTTAGGAACTTATAGTTCTCGCTTTAAGTTTGAAATGGTTATGTGTTTAGCTAACCTATAGTTTCCACTTTATGAAATCAAGATGTATGGTCTTTATTTTGAAGCTCTTAAAGCTGCAATATATTTTTACTTTAAAAATAAATAAATATTAGAGGCTTATTTGAAAAGTCATCTAACATTTTAACGTGAAAGTAAACATCTTGTTATCAATATGCTCAATTACTCAGTTAGTTCATTGATTCAAATATAGTACCACTCTTTAATATTAAACATTTTTTACTTAGATTAAAGTCAATTAAGTGAATTTATTTATGCTTACCTATTCATACAAATTTGATTTTATATTTATTTATTTCAGTCGAATGCTAAAATGATTGAAGAGTATCTACCTTTAATTTAAATATATGCCTACGTCATAAGAAAGTATCACTATGCATAGTAAGCATCCATTTTCAAATTATTGGATTAAAATAAAAGTATCAATAAAATCACTCCTTCAATTGGTCTAAGTGATGTACAATAAAATCTAAGCACTCTTGTAATTTCCTCAATACCACAATATTTTCAATTTGTTCCTTGACCTTATACCACATAAATTGGATTTTTGATAGATGTATAGGTGCATCTCTAACCTCAACTAGGTTGACTTTACTACTAGTTAAAATGTATTCATTATTAACCCTAAAAACCATGTCCATTGCCAACATTTCAAAGTTAATGGTAAGTGTGAAAGAACTCTGTGTCAAATTTAAGAGCTTGTCATATACACCTAACTTCATTTAGTGAAAAAATATCTATTACAGATGTCCCATATCCTTTATTGTTCTATATACTCTAACTATGTTAGAATTTTTTTTTCATGTTATATAATCCTTGCCATATAAGACTCTCTCAATAAAAGAGATCAAGAGGTGTAACTATATTATTCTTTTTAGTTCTCCTTGTAATAGATTATAAAATGACACAATAAAAATAACGAATAACAAGTGATATGATTTGTAACATCCCATCCCCATATTAAGGGTTAGAATTTAGATTTCAATAATGGAGAGAATAGTAATGTGAGAGTTAGAAAAACATTTGCATTTCATACTTAGCAAAATGTCATCATACAGGCATGTGAATTTGAATCTTTGCACACATGAAAGTAATTGTTCATGCACTTATTGACATTCCGGGCATATTGAATAGTAATGGGATAGATTGAGAATTGTGGTTATAGTGAATGAGTAGAATGAAATGGAGTAGAAAGACTAGAAATATAAATTTAAGTGTTGGATTTAATGAAGGAAAATATGTTGGAGAAGTTTATTGAGAATATATAGTATGGAATTTTTGGATAGTGGAGTAGAAAGTTATGGTCCTTATAAGGGAAGATGCTCAGGAGCGAAGTTGTATCATCTGTAAAGACACTTCATCTGTGATGACGTCATATCGTCTGTGATGACGTCATATCATCTGTAAAGATGTATCGTCTGTAAGGATGATTCGTTTGTAAAGTTGTATCGTCTGTAAAGACACTTCGTCTGTGACGATGTCATATCGTCTGTGAAGATGTATGATCTGTAAGGATGATTCGTCTGTAAAGTTGTATCGTCTATAAAGACGCTTCATCTGTGATGACGTCATATCATCTGTGATGACGTCATTTCATCTTAAGAGTTGCATCGTCTTAAGTTGACTCTAATTTGTTTGCCTTTTGCTTTGTTTGCCTCTTTGCTTCGTCTGCTTCTTGTTTCGGCTACTCTTTGCTTCGTTTGCTTCTTGTTTCAGCTGCTCTTTGCTTCGTCTGCTTTTTGCTTCGTTTGTTTCTTTGCTTCGTCTGTTTTTCTCCATTCGTCTCATCCTTTGTCTTAGGTTGACTTTCTGCTTCGTCTTATGTTGACCTGAACATCGTCTGGTCTAAATTTGACACTTTAGATGATGATAGAATTTGTCTTCAAGATCTCTTGAAAGTTTTAGATCTCAAATTACTCTTTTGAACCATCCTAACATGATCTTAATCCAATATTTGTAGGGAAAGTTATAACAATTTTCCCAATTCGTCTGCTTTTTCGTTTCGTTTTGTCTGGTCCATTTTTGACCCTTCAGATGATAGAATTTGCTTTCAAGGTCTTCATGGAATTTGTAGATATTGCAGTTCTTTTTTGAAATCTCCTCAAATGACCTTGATCTGATATCTCTAGAGCAAGTTATGCCATTTGTCCCGAAAAGGTTCAATATGATTGAGGACAGAACCTTGTTTGATTCTTTTAGCCATAACTTTGTTATCCGACCTCCAAATGAAGTGATTCTTGAACCATTGGATTCATAAGACATTTTTCTACCTCTGTAAAGATATTGGTAGCATTCTGAATTGATTTGAAAAATATTGATTGAACGAAAGTGAGGGGATCAGTTGGAACAGTGAACTGATGTTGTTTCACAGAACATACTTCGGTATTTTATTTATATATGAATATGAAGAATTCCAAATTGAATGATTTTTGGTGTCAATGGGAACATAAGACATAGGGGAACATGTTTCTAGAAGAAAGTGTTGCAAAATAACTTCAGTATCTGGGGCAGAAAGAACATGCAAAGTTGACCCGAAATGATGTTTTATGGAAAAATCTGGAAGTGATTTAATGGGTTATGACTTGGGTTTCATGGAATTTATTAAGTCATAAACTTAAGTACAAATCATGGTTAAGTGAGTTTTAATAAAGGGAAGGGGATAAGTGGCTAAGAAATGGACAGGTGTCCCGGCTTTAAAGTTAAGCTTTAATAACCTTGAAGGACAAGATGTTGTCCTTATCTTCATCTTTCTTGAAACTTCTTTCTTTAGAGTTCCTCCAACATAGAGTTTTTCATCAAATATTCACTAAAGTAAAAATTTGCTTTTCTCTGTTTGTCATCACATCTACTTTGATATTTCTTCCTTCTATCCCAAGAAAAACCGAACCCTCCTGTCAACTTTCAAGTTGATGTATGTGGTTGCACGAGGAACTAGGGTTCACGTGATCGGAAGATATTAGAGCTTTGAACAAGTTATTTTGATTCTGTATTTTTGTATGAAATGAAGCATGCATCACGTTAGCTCACTGTTAAATGGTTAAGAATAGTGATATTCTTATTTTCTGGAAAATGAAGGAGGAGATTTTGAGTATGCCATATATATGATCTTCTTTGGATTTAAGGATCAAAATGTTATAAGAGATTGTAGAAATGATTTTTGGAGTTGAAAGATCAATGGAAAAGTGTATGATGATGTTTAGAGCTGAGAAAGGAAGATTAAAGTGATAGCTAGAAGAAGAAAGTGAAGTGAATGCAAAGGTTGAAAATGCAGAAAAATGAAAGTGTAGTAATGCAGAAAATGTGATGAAAATATGTTGTGAATGTTTATGCTTTTGATGATTATGAAAAATGAAAGATTTTGATTGGGTTGTGATATGTTGAGCAGAAGTGAAATAGTAATGAAGAGGAGATATTATGAGTTAAACAGATAATTGATAGTGATACACACACACACACACACACACACACATATATATAGAGAGACTCTGTTTCCTCTCCACTAAACACATATGGATTTATATTGGAAAAAAATTAGTGGATGAGTTATTGACATCAAATTACCAAAGAATTGAGTTTGTGAGTCAAAAAAATGATGAGTGATTAAGTTAGGAAATGAGAATGAGTATAAGATATGAAGTTTGTTATAGTACCTGAGATTGTCATTAAGCATGCATTGTATATAGTCCATTTATACATTTGTGCATAAATAAATGCTTATAAGTATACAATTATTAATGAGTGTGCAATGTGTGCCTTGCATAAATGAGTTGTGCAGGTTAAGTATCCGCATTTAGGCATTTCTAAAATTTGGAAACAAATGCTAATTTGAAGCGTACTGTGAATAGACCGAGATGGTCTCATTTCATTGTTTGCTTTGTTTGAATTTTATATTAATTGACTACTGGATGATGTTATGAATGTGAATGATTATATTGATTTCTAGACAGAAGGTCCAATGATTATAATCATTGATTTGGATATTGAAGTGCTACTTGTATGTGAATAACATGAACTAAGTGTACATAACTTGATGATAAATGTGTTTTGAATGAGCATTTGCATGTAAGTGAAAATGTGATTCTCAACTTAGTGTTGAATGCCGGATTATGGTCCGATGAGATGTAAATGTGAGTGAATGTGGATCATGTAAATGTGATTAATGCATTTCATGAAATACATGTTCAGATAAAGGCGTTGTAACTTAAGTTGCCAATATAAAGCGTTTTCACATAGAGCTTTGCTCTGTGATTTCTAATTCTACACATAGAGCTATGCTCCGTGATTCTATTCCGACTGAGCCCTATGGGCTAGTATTTGTATAAGTTTGTGATAGGCACTCGATCACAACAATAAGAACGAAAGTAAGTCTCATGTGCGCTGCATATGCATAATATGAATGATTAAGTGTATTGAATGTGAAATGTGAAATTGAATGTGAAATATGAATTATGTGTTATGTGAATGGATGAGTCATCGATGATGGTTACTCATTGAGTTCGCAAAACTCACTAAAAATTTGCAAATATTTTTCAGGATCAGAAGAATACCCCGTTAGGCTAACGGGAATATACCTACAGCATTCAAGTGAAGGATAGAGGTCGAGATCAGTTTGTGTCTCCATTGCATTTCTCTATTTTGTATTGAATTGTATATTCCGCAACTTTTTGTATAAATTCGTATTCCGAAACGACTAAAGTGTTTGTAATTGTAATGGGCCCCAAATAACTATTGAAATTCTGCTAATTGTATGCTTGAAAATGTGTATGAATAAAAGTGAGGCCAAACAGATTATGGATTCCCAAAAATATGTGTATGTTGTTGTTTCAAAAAAAAGAATATCAATTTCTGAATGATTGAGTACTCTAGCACGCCACCCTTACGGGACACGGACTTGAGTATTACCCACAATGTTGGGTTCAAGTCTCGTGAGAGTGGGGTGCTACATGATTTTCATATATGTTGACTCAATCATAGTGTGGCTAGTTATTCCATAATGAAAATTTTAAAAATTTGAACACGGAATGAAAAAGTTTTCAAATAATTGAACATCTTTTGGTTAGCCCTTTTAAAATTTGTTTTGTTAGAAGAGTAATTAAAGACATGAATGCTCCGTGAAGCACTTTCTAATGGATGACTTCAACCGAAGCTTCAAAGTAAATTAAAGGGCACTCTTGTGATGGAACTGAGGTCTTTCAAAAGTCAGTGGGATTCAAATACACGTTTGGAATTGCGGTTCATGCAAGAAAGGTCTCTCTGGTTTCTGTTTCAATCAAATCAAATCTGCCAAGTCACAAGAGCTGTCCGACTTGAGTAAATACATCCATGTCTGAATTCAAAACTTGATGCCAATAAAAAAGGAAGCTGCAATCGCATACATACCCTTTTCTTTTAATCATAGTTTGGCACTACAGAGTCCACACTCTTGACTCTGCCCATAGAAGAACAGTATCAAACTAACCCATCGAGTTTGACGTCTTGATCGATTTTGAAATAGTAAATATAGTTAAGCCATTGCTGGATGAGACTAGCGGAAATAGTAATATAGAAATACCAAATGGAAAGAGACGCGAAGGCTGGATGAGACTGGCGGACAAGGCTATCACCGTCGATCCGATACGCACTGATTATGACAATTTCCCCCAACAAGTGGGTGCCAATTCAAATGTCATTATTCACAACATTACGTCCCAATCCTCTATTAACAAATCATTAACCAATTCCACATTTACTACAACACTATCAATTCCCCGTGTGCCAGCGCGTCCCCTTCTTAATTTCCCACGGTTTCCGGTGTTTGGTGATAAAGAGCGCTTGGTCGACGCTCCATTTAACACGTCTCATCTCCCAAACACTCCCTCTCAACGACTGCTGTCTGCTAGTTATATTATTAGCCCATTGTTCTGTTTTCCTCGCCTTCCATTTTCTCCACACACATTATTAAACAAATCCGAAATGCGAAAGCCACTCTCTCTCTTATTTTTTATCTTCTTCTTCTTCTTCCACTTCACTCAGTCTTTATCAAATCCAGATTCCACCACCTTACTGGCCTTCAAGTCCTCAGTACTAGACCCTTCCAATTCGCTTTCTTCATGGACTAATTCGACTGAATTATGCTCTGGCTCTTGGCTCGGTGTCACCTGCAGCTCCTCAACTCTCCGAGTCACCCGTCTCGTCCTTGAAGACCTCAACCTCACTGGCTCAATTCTTCCACTAATTCAGCTCACTGAACTCAGACTCCTGAGCTTGAAATACAACCACCTCTCCTCTACCTCAAACTTCAGTTTCTCTTCATGGCCAGCTCTCAAACACCTCTACCTTTCTCACAACCGCTTAGTTGGGAAATTCCCACCTGGTCTGGGCAATCTCCAGCGACTCCGTCGACTTGACGTCTCTTACAATTACTTCTCCGGTGAGATTCCAATGAGTGAGCTTGCTCGGTTGTCGCACTTGTTGACGCTTAGGCTCGAGGCCAACTCATTCAGTGGGACCATTAGCTCTGCTAGTAGACTTCCTTCCTCTGTGTTAGATTTTAATATTTCTTATAATTATCTCTCCGGAAAAATACCGTCATCATTGTCTCGATTTCCTGCGAGTTCCTTTAGCGGAAATCAGAATCTCTGCGGGGAGCCGTTGCTGTATGCGTGCTATAGTGGGACGGTGGAGAACGACCCAGCACAATCAAGTAAACCTGTAACTAGCACCAAGAAGAGGTTGAACAACTGGGTCCTGATCATCATTGTCAGTGTCATCGCTATGGCGATTGTGTCAGGTTTAATCACTATCACATGCTACTGCTTTCGCGAGCGAACAAGAAAAAGAGGGTCTTCTGGAGATTTGGCGAAGAGGAAAGCTACTGGGTCTCAACCACCAATTGGAGGGTACTACGGTGAAAGTAGGACCAGTAGGAAGGGTGAGAACATGGTGTTGTTTGAAGGTTGTCATGGTTTCAGTAAGGTGAATGAGCTACTGAGTTCGTCTGCTGAATTGTTGGGTAAAGGCACCGTTGGGACCACATACAAAGTGTTGATGGACGGCGACGGTGTCTGGGTGGTTAAGAGGGTCCGAGAAAGAAGAAAAAGAAGAGAGCTGGATGGTTGGCTAAAGGTGATCGGTGGATTGAGACACTCCAATGTTGTGAGTCTCAGAGCTTATTATCAGTCTAAGGATGAGTTGCTTTTAGTGTATGATTTTCTACCAAATGGAAGTCTCCAATCACTTTTGCACGGTGCGTCCCGCTATTTTGGTTCAATTATATTGATCGGTTTGACCTTTATCCTTAGTTTTAGGACTAACAAAAGATATGTTTCTATGTTGACAACAGGCAACAGAGGACCAGGAAGGACCCCATTAGACTGGGCTGCAAGGTTGAGAATTGCTTCAGGTTCTGCAAAAGGTCTTGCTTTCCTCCATAGTTATGATAAAGCTAAGCTATTTCATGGGAACTTAACATCATCAAACATCATTGTTGATCGGTCTGGCAATGCATGCATTTCTGACATTGGTCTTCACCAATTGGTGCACGCACCCTCCTTCTCGAACAATGCATATAAGGCTCCAGAACTATTGCCCAACGATAAAAACAATGATCATGTGAACCAAAGGAAATTTAGCCAGAAGTGCGATGTTTATAGCTTTGGCGTGGTCTTGCTAGAACTATTGACAGGGAAAATGCCAAGTGGGGAGGGAAATACAAGTTTGGTGAAGTGGGTTCAAGGAGTTGGGCGAGAAGAGTGGGCATGGGAGGTGTTTGATTTTGAGCTGTTTGGGTGCAAACAGATGGAGGAGCAAATGGTGGCTCTCATGCAAGTGGCTTTGCTTTGTGTATCGGAGTTGCCAAGAGACAGACCAAAGATGAGCATTGTCCATAGGATGATTGAGGACATAAGCAGCAAGGGTGCTAGAGAAGTTAGCCCTAATTCTATCATGAATGACCTGAGTTCGGATTCATCGCCTTCTCTTTCAGAAAATGCTATTTAACTTTCACCAGAAGAAGTTGATTAATGTGTCAAATAATGTGTTTGAACTGACTAAATTGACAAAAGGAAAGCCATGAGCCTCGGAGAAGTTTGAGTTTTCGTTAGAAAATGGTTATCTTCGTCTTATGGAGATTGCTACAGCATATGCTAGACTATGATATTATATTATCTTAAATCCGGAATCTGGAAATATTCCTACGAAGCTATGCCTATGCGGATACAAATAAGAATTTTTATAAGATGTTACTAAAAAAGTTTTAAGAGCACGAAACCATAATCAAGAACTAGGCTAGCCAAGCACCTTTCTCCAATTTCTTGTTTGGCGCGACGGGTCATTTACCGAAGCAGATAGAGTGGGGAATCTCTAGTATTTAGAAGAGTGAAAACGAGGAGAACATTCGTGAGAACCACATGAGACAATATTGGGAGACCCAGAAATTGGGGATCAAATCCTGCTCATAATTCTGTCCTAACCCTGAATGCCGATGTTTGTCACTAAGAAGTAGGGTAGGGTATGTTTGTCAGTAAGACGTAGGGTAGAGTAGCACAGGACTTAATTGCCCGCCAAGGAATTTGGTTTCAGAGACAGCCATGAATGAGCTGTTGAGGACCATTCACAAGAAGCTGACGTGGTAGTAGCCCAGAGCCAATCATATTCCGACCATGAATTGCAAAGTCTAGGCTCTAGGTTTAATTACAAATAAAATCTTAAATTTTATGATTATAGGTTAACTTTTAAAAAGTAGCTATTAAATATTTAACTTTTAATTCTTTTCAATTCTTACCTTTGCTGTTATGACTTATCATCGAAAAACACCAATTAATAATATACAATAAACTAAAATTAATACAAATGTCGAAGATTAATGAAATGACGTCGTTTAATTACATAATTAAAACAACTTCGTTTAAAAAAGTAAAATTCCTAAATGTAAACAAAAATTAGATAATATTGTTTAGTCACATAAATAAATCCCAAAATCCATTCAGATTTCCAATAAAATGCGAACAAAAATTAAATAACAACAACACGAGAACTAAACAAAGACAGGGATTAAATTCATTTAGGGATTTCAATTTTTTGAAATGACGTAGTTGTAGTTATGTGATTAAGCGACATCGTTTCATTAATTTTCACCACCTGTGTTAATTTTGGCTAACATGTATTAATAGTTAGGATTTTTGGAATACGTGACAAGTCACGTTAGTAAAGATAATGGAGACATTAACGTTGAATTAAAATTGAAAAAAATTGAAAATTTAAGCATTTAATTGTCACTTTTTAAAATTTGAGTTATAATTGTAAAATTGAGCAAAGTTTGATATTTTTTTTGTAATTAACCTAAATATATAATGCAAGGCCATCAAATTCTGATTTAAAGTTTGCAGTAGGCTGGCATTGTGGTCCATTGGCTACCAGAGGTAATGTGACAGCCTCTAGTTCGATCATGGTCATCTTAAAAAAGAAAGGATAGAAATCTTTTAAATGGATTAACATGCCCTCAAATCCTCTGTCCCCCTTCTCCTATCATTACCCTGTCCCTTTTGCATCTGAGTCATCCATTCATGTGGTTGCATCCGAGTCATTCATTCATGTGGGACCCACATGAATGGATGGCTCAGATGCAAAAGGAACAGGGGAAGGGGCCAGAGGATCAGCCCCCGATTAACATGCAAGGATGGACAGTTCAGGGTTGAGTTGGCTCGGAGCTCGAGGCAATAGACCCAAGCTGGAAAGACCGACCTAAGACTAATTTTTTTAAAAAACCAAGTCCAATGGTCGGATCAAGGCTGGGCCTAATTGCCATCCTAATGGCATGTGAAGCTTAATTACTTTGAACTAATTGTCATATACTATGATTTGATTCAAATATCGATTTATTACAATGTTGCTTATATCTATACCAACCAACTTGTCTTGGCAAAGAAAAATTATATTCCTAAAAAAACATACAAGAAATGAAAGGACATAAATAATAGATATTTCTTCAAAAACCAAATAATTAAGTTCTTTTCCATTCGTAAATGAAATAATTAAACTTCTTTCCATAAAAGAAATGCGAAGATTCAAACTTAAATTCTCTTATTAGGATTCAACTTGTTTATCCCACACTAATCGGTTGCGAAATTTATCATCATTTTCTTAAAATATAGATTGAATATTTTTAGAAAGGCTATTTTTATTAAAAGGCAAAACAAATTGTAAAAAGGTTTTTCTTTCACCTAATTGAATGAAAAAATAGTTAAATCTTAAGTGAAACCAATGTAATAGATGTAGATAAAATTTATTTATTGAATCACTAAAAAGATTGATTTGTAATCTTTCTTATAGTCTTACTTACTCATTTAAGTTAAATAGAAATAACATTATTCGTTTATTTAGAGGATGATTGTATCAAAGCAATTATATTGTTTTGGTACATTGATTGGACACTTGAGACTATATGGCTATTGGCTTCTAGGGTTGTAAAATATTTTAGTATTGTTAAAGTTGTTATTATGTATGGTTCATATATACAAATATACAATTTTGGAGATGTTTCTTGGATGCCTTTTGGGTGAACACAACCTAGAAACTAGTGTGGCTTAAGACATGTTCTATTGTGGAAATCATAGCTAAAAAAATGAGGTTAACAATATAGACATGTTAATGGGAAAGAGATATTTTCAAGGAAGCCACATTCTATAACATCTTTATGTCCTAGAGCTATGTCCAAGTTTGTAGAGAAGTAAAGAATGCATGAGTTGAGACATGATGTGCTAGAGCTCGTGATATGTTCTAGAAAGAGACAACAAGATCTACCATATCCCAAGCCATGTCAACGACAAACAACCTTGCTTGAACATATTTTTTTGGTGGATTACAAACATTAAAAGGATTCTAAGACTTGCTAGAATCATGATCAAGTTAGGTTGGGTTTGTTAAATAGGTAAGTTGTTGGGCCTCGATTTCTTTTTCATAGTAAATAAGCTTGTTTTAATTTATTTTGAGGTTTAGTTTGCTAATCGAATTATTTAAGGATTTTATAAGTTTAGGCCAATAATTTTTTTTAATGAAGAGTTTTAGTTAAATTAGAATTTTTGCTAAATTGTTAGAAGTAAAAACATAAAATGGCTTAGGGGTAAAATAGGAAGTTTACTTATGTTTTTAAGGTTTAAGGCTTATAAGGAGGGATATTTTAGTCATTTTGAAGGCCATTAAATGAAGAATAAAGGAGGAAAGTCATGGTTGCTGTGAATGAAGGGGAAAAACAACGAAATTTGACTAAGGAAAAAGAAAGAATAAAAGTCATTGGGTGAGAGGTGATTCACGCAAGTTCTAGAAGAAGAAGAGAGTAAGTGATACTACGTAGTTTTAGGCTTAGGTTTTATTTAGTTTAAGAAACACAATTGTCAAGGTTTAAAAAGAGAAGTTCACGATATTGACAGACAAAGAAAAGAGAGGGAGAGTTTTCGGTTGAGAGGAAAGAAGAAGAAGGAGAGAAGAAGGTTAGGCTTTGGATTTTCTTAGCTTCTAAAAGGATTTGAGAGAGTTTCTTAAGAAGGAAAAAGGAAGAAGAAGGGTCTAAACTCCCATTAGAAGAGAATCAGATTTTCATGGGTTAATCCTAAGGTAAGAGATTTTCGAAATTTCTTGGAAATATTAGAGAGTTTTGATTTGTAGTAGTTTCGGAAAGATTTCAGTAAGGTTATATAGGGTTTATTTCATGTTTTCCATTCCTTAGAATTTCCTGATTTTGGGTAGGATTTGTTGTGCTTTGGTTAAGGTTAAGAACGACAAGAGGAGTTAGAGGAAAGGCGTAATTGATCAAGAAGAAAGCTTAAGGAATTAAGGTGGGTGACTTTTTAATATTTGAGTTGTAAGCTACGAAATTGTTGTGAAATAAATTTCTTAACAATGTTTTCCGATGATTTGCAACTTTTAAATGAATTAGCATTGATGATGATTTGAACTTATATCAGATGTCTTTCGTGTATACATACATATGGAACATGTTTGTAAAATTGTTTGAAAGTTGAAAAAGATTTGATTATGTGATTTCAGAAAATTGCCTAATGTGAAAATGCATGATTATTTGGGTTGGTAGTGATCCCTTCCGTTAGCAAGTGCACTTGTCTAAATAGCCTTCGCCTGCCTGCCCGCTAGAGGCACAGGAGCTCCAAATTTTGGACTCCCCTCCGTTCACGACTACACATGACTGCTTGGCGGAAATGTGTAGTATGTTCCGTTAGGATCACTCAAACCATTTGTTATGTGATTATATGCTTTTGTGTTATCATTGTTGCCTTTGCAAAATACCTTGTTTTATCGGAAAGTGATATTGATAAGTATTGACTTGAAAATAAATGTTTCAGAAACTTTTGTATGCTTATGCTTGTGTATTAAATTTTTACCCACTGAGTCGTTAAGCTCACACCCTTCTCCCCTCCATAGGTAGCGAGCGAGAAACCGAGTTATCGCATCGGGATTGAGGCATTACTCTGATGCTTTTTGCTTTTGAAGTCATACTTTTGAAAACAAAGCTTTAGATAGCATTTTGGACAATGGATGTCTTTTGTA
>JAOTAZ010000008.1:33419137-33443016 GCA_025629785.1 Erythroxylum oxycarpum | reverse complement strand
AATTAGAGTTCAATTTTAATTATAATTAAGAGTTTAATTTTAATTTAATTATAAAAATATTCCTTTATTAAAATGGAAAGAACTAGAGCGTTAACACTTTTATCAAATTCTCTCAAACATTGAGTTTTGGTTTTTTACTCTGTAAATACTATTAGAAATTAGACATTTATTTTATAAATATCACTGCAGAAGAAAAGTTTTAGAAGATTTTGAATCAAAATTTTCTTCAACCCTTTTATTTCTTAATTCATGTTTCAAATTACTTTGTTAAAGGGATTGGATGAGAAATTATAACTCATAATGGAGGAAGGTATGTTCTAGCATTCGGGTTTCACATTTTGACGAAGATCAAAGTATTGCTAGTATACAAGCAAGAGAATCTGAAAGATGTTGCTAAACACAACAAATGCAAGAAAGTAGGTTTTACATAAGTTAAAAACCATGACAAGGTTGGAAACTTGTTATGACTACAAACTTCTATTCTTGGTGAAGGAGAGTAGGTTTTGTCATACTAAGTATATTATTATCTGTATGATGTTGTGGTTTTTACCAAAGTTTAGGTTAAAACAATTAGATGGGAATGGATTGGAAGACATAGAAAGATCGTGAGCAAATTTGTGTTAGGTATTTTCCTATAAAGATGGACAACAATTAATTGAATTTTATCGGTTTTTTAATAACTTATCAGTTAAGTTACATAATTTGATTCAGATAAAGATAATAAAGTGACCCAATAAATGATCTAGGTTAATGGGCTGAAGTCTAGGAGTGAAATGAACCCAGATTAGTATGGATCGAACCCATATCGAGCTTGTGATGGAGAAGCCCAATATGGAAGCTATATATAAAGATTAAGGTCTCCTATAGTTGCTTAAGTAATTAGTGAACATAAAGTTACTCTAACTCATTCATAGGTTCATGTTTTAAGAAAACTATAGAAAGATGTTGACCACGTCCCGATGAGTAGATCTTGTGAAGTTGCTAGTGGATTTGCATTCGTTTAGGACTTAGAAAGCTCCTCCGATCGTTATGGAAATGAAATAAGGTATTTCCGCATTTCTTCATTATTTTCCATTCACGTTCGGTCTGGAATACGTAGCTAATGCTCATGTTACATGTTGTATGCAGTATTAGAGCAGTTATGTGATTGGGTGGTTAAAAACGAAGTTTTTTTTGGTTTTACTCCATAAGGGTTTCCAGAGAATAACGATATTATTTTGGTTTTTTCTTACGTATGATTGCTTGAAAGTGTACTACACGTAGTTAGCCTTAAAAAATGGGTTGAAAACGAGCTTTAAAGAGCAAAAAATCAATCTAAAACTTTCTGAAAATCGCCTGGACCCTTACGCTCTAAAGAGATTGTTGAGTGCATATACGGACGGTCATTCGGGGGCATGTGTGATACGCGCCATATAGGTAGGCAATGCGTGGCGTGGTTGATGGAGGATGCATATATGCACCACATCGGGCATAGTAACCAACTGGTGACGATAGGATAAGCGTGTGTGATGCATGCACTAGCCACCTGTCACAATGCGTGGTGCAGGTAGGTGTGGATACGTGTCAGTCAAGTAGGTACGTGTGCCACACACATCTGAAGGTGCTTTAGGCATGGCACGTGTCCTACGTGCGCCATCCAAACAAGCTTATCTATGATGTCATCAGGACATCACGTTGACATCTGCATATAGTAACATGTTGATGTCAACGCGATAGTGATTGTTGATGTCATGCTGAAGTCATCAAAGAAAAAACTCAAAAATTTTCAAAATTCCTGTAATGATGCCTAAGGTCATTTTTGGTTAGTTTCTAGGTATGGGGAATTTAGAAAGTTAGTTTGTTACTTTTTTTGGATTTATTAAATTGGCAATTTAACTCTAGAAAAAGTAATTAAGGCATTCTAAAGTCGTTTTTGAGTGAATTTTTATGTTATGGACTTGACATAGGGGAGATAGTTGAAATTTTTGTGTCTTGTGTGGTAGGTTTATTGTTTGATAACACACAATAGTAGTTGTGATTGGGATTTTTTGCAATAAAATTCTCAAATAAAGTTGATTGATAATGTTTTCAGCACTAGTATGTTATAATCATATTATGCATCCAAATTTTGCATTTATTGGTTGTACCTTATCACATGTTGCATGCTTATAAAGAATGTGAGGATAACATATAGTTGTATCCCTTCTATTTGTGGACCTTTTGGGGGATTCTTTGATCTTAAGCTCAGTTATTCTACCTATAGGTGTTAGCCTTACATAAGATTTTAAGATGTGCATAAAGACATTAGATGGAGGAAAGTCATTGCTTAAATGATTTATTCACCTACAGGTGGTAGTATCATAAAAGTTGATGACATGTACTCTGATAACTTTTATGTGGAGGTCTGGTTACATGTATTATGTATTCAACCCATAGGTGTTTCATAATATGTGTAATTAGACTCTCGGTAAAGATACTATTTTAAGGCTTTGAGTATCACTGTTATCTTGTATTTGTGTTGATCTTTGCATTATTATTTTGCAGTCATCTTTTTTATGAATGGTAATAATGCCACCATTGAAACCTTAACTAGTTTCAATTTGAAGAAGTGGATAAAGGATGTATTGATTGCAACTGAGATGGCAGATATTTATATGGCTATAGAAATGGATAGGCTATCTCCAACTACATCCAGCAGCTTGGAGGCTGATAAAGTAACCTATGCAGCCTAGGATCGATTAAACAATATATGTTATATGACCATTAAAAAATCCATTCCTGACCATTTGCTTAGAGGACTTTCGGAGACAACTATAGCTCAGGAGTTTCTTGATAATGTCTCCTAAAGGACACAGTCTCATCAAATGCTAAGATAAGTGCCTTGATGTAAGAATTATTCTCCATAAGGTACATTGGAGAAGGGGGAGTAAGGGAGTACATATTAAGAATGGTCTATTTGCACATTAAACTGAAGGCGCTGAATATTCCTCTTCCTAATGTCTATATAGTTCAGCAGCTCTAAGCACATTCCTTGCATAGTTTAGTAATCTAGTGATGACATATTACTCACAGGATGAGGAATGTGACTTCAATGTTGTTATTACCCATTGTGTTACTAGGGAAGAGAAACTCAAGAACGCTGCTCAAGGTGAAGCCTGCTAAGTTCAAAGGTAGAAATTTTAAATCTTTTCCACATGATGATGCTAGTAAATTTAGTGTTAGTAAAGGTCTTGTGGACATAAAGAATATGAGGTGCTTCTTCTATAAAAAGAAGGGACATAAAAAGAAGGAATGCCATAGGTAAGGCCTGGAAGGAAAAGCATAAATTGTTAGGTAACTCCTTGACATATCCATTAATGAATCCAATATTGCTATAGCAATATACAGTTCTTGGTGGCTAGATAATGGAGCATCTAATCATGTTGCTATCATAATGTAGGGGTTCAAATCTAGGAGAAAGCCAATTAAAGGGGAAGAGAAACTGATGGTTGGCAATAATGAAGAAGTTAGTGTTTTGTATGTAGGGGATGTATGTTTAACCCTCAATATGAAGTTTGTACTTATATTATGTGATGCATTTTATATACTATCTTTTAGACAAAATTTGATCTCTGTATCAGTGTTAGACAAAGAGGGTTATCATTTTGTCATTAATACTTCAATTGTACAGTTATCTTTCATTGTAAAACATATTATAGTTGCCTTCTTGTCATATATATTATATAGAATGTGTCTTAACCCTCATGAAATGTATGCTTCTTCATATATTACTGAACCTTCTACTCAAAAGAGACCTCTGATAAAGGAAACGTCATACATGTTGTGGAATAAACACTTAAGCCATATTTCAAAAGATAAAGTTGAGAGACTGATAAAGGAAAACATTCTCCCAACTCTAGATTTTGATGATCTGGACATGTGTTGACTGTTGCAAAAGTAAGTTGACCAAATTCAAGAAAAAATGGTTAACTAGAGCTTTTGGTTTATTCGATGTCATTCATATGGATATTAGTGGACCTTATATAGCTACATTATGCAATTCTATATATTTTCTGACATTTATTAATGATTATTCCTATTACAGTTATATGTTCTTGCTTAAGGAAAAGTCTGCGGTTCTTGATAAATTCAAGACCTTTAAGATTGAGATTGAGAACCAATTGGGAAAATCTAATAAGATTATTGGATCTGATCGTGGAAGAGAGTATTATGGCAAACATGGCATTTTAGGATAAGAAAAATGTCTGTTTGCCAAATATGTTGAATTGGTCGGAATAGTAACTAAGTTCACTATACCGGGTAGACTTAAGCAAAATGGTGCGGCCAACAGGTATAACCACACCCTAAAAGACATGATGAGATCAATACAGAGCAAGACTAACCTACCTAATTACCATTTGGGTGAAGCCATAAAGATGACATTGTATATACTAAACAGAGTCTCAAGAAAGTCAATGCTGAAGACACCTTTTGAGATTTGGAAAGGGTGGAAGTCTATCATTGTACACATTCATGTATGGGGCTACCCTACCGAGGCACACTTGTATAATCGTTATGAAAGAAAATTGCATGCTCGTTCTACTCGTTGCAACTTAGTTGGATATCTAGACCATTATAAAGGCTACAGGTTTTACTATAAATAATGAGGGCAAGAATAGTTGAATCATAAATGGCTAAGTTTCTGAAATATGATGTCTATAATGAGGGTGGGTCGTTTCACCTTAGTAGGACGGCTACTATAGTTATTTCATATCTGCCACTCATATAGTCATGTCAAATGGATCAAGGTCTTAATACTATACTTGTAGATGAACAGGAACCTATAACCATACAAACAGAGGTTCCTAGGGTACAAGAACTAATGCAGTTACGAAGATCCACTAAAGTGAACAACCTACTATCCCATCTGATTATATAGTCTATTTGGGTGAATAAGACTATGATATTGGACATCTTATGGATTCAGTTACTTTTACATAAGCTATTTCTAGAACCCATGCAAATTTGTAGTAGGATGCAATGAAGGACTTCATGTATTCCATAAAGCATAAGAAGGTATAGGAGCTAGTTGATTTGCCTCAACATTGCAAACTTGTCAGTTGTAAATGGCTATTTAAGAGCAAGAAAGTCACTCAGGGTAAAGTTGAACAGTTTAAGGCTCAATTGGTTGCTAAAGGGTTCACTTAGAGAGAAAGGGTTAACTTTAATGTTACCTTCTCTCCCGTATCCTCTAAGGATGCATTCAGAGTGATTATGGAAATAGTAGCTCATTATGATATAGAGCTACATCAGATGGATTTTAAAAACATTTTCTTGAATGGTGACCTTTGTGAAGAGGTCTATATGGATCAACCCGAAGGATTTCAGGATCAAGAAGGGACAATCAAGGTTTGCAAATTGTTTGAAACAGGCCTTCAGACATTGGTATCTTAGGTTTGATGAGGTTGTGACCTCTTTTGGCTTCGTGGAAAACAAAATTGAAAGATGCTTGTACTATAAGGACAGGGAGAGCAAAGTTATCTTCCTATTGTTTTATGTGGATGATGTATTGCTCACATCAATTGACTTGACCATGTTATATGAGGTTAAGCAACTTTTGGCTAAGCATTTTGACATGAAGAATCTTGGGGAAGCATCTTTTGTCTTAGGTATTCAGATTCACTGGGACAGATCTCAACACTCTTTAAGCCTTTTACAGAGTGCATAGATTGAGCGTGTGTTACAAAGGTTTAATATGGTTGACCATAAACCTATTGTAGCACCAATCTCTTATAGTGAGAGATTATATTTGGCACGATGTTCAAAGAATGAAAGTAGAGAGAGAGGCTATGAAGAATGTTCCTTATTCTATTGTGGTTGGTAGCCTGATATATGCCCAGGTGTGCACTAGGCCAGACATTGCATTTGTTGTTGGCCTACTCGGAAGATATTTGGCTAACTCAGGGATAGACTATTGGAATGTAGCTAAACGAATGTTGACATAATTAAAGGGGACTAAAGATTATATGGTGATATACAAAAAGTTCAATAATCTAAACCTCATAAGGTATACAAATTTCAATTTTACTATGTGTTTAGATGATAGAAAGTCCCCTTCAGGTTACATTTTTATGTTAGCAGATGGTGTAATATTGTGGAAGAGTTTTAAACAGACACTAGTAACTTCCTCAACAATGCATGTAGGTATAACATGTCTAGAGTGTATTAAGAAGTGAACATAACGAATTAAGTGCATCTAAGTATAGCTAGAGACATAATGGTACTTAATGTAAAAGACATGGGTAAATGGGTAATTTGTTCATTTCGGTATAGACTTATATACCTAGATGTGAAATATGGATAGGAATAAAATTAATTGATAAGATTATAGACCAACGTGGGAATCAAAGGAAAAAGAAGGACCAATATGCAATTTTTCTAAAGTTAACACACAATCCAATTAGATTAAGGCATGTGCGACCAATAATAATAAAGCATGTGTGGCCAATAGGAATTAAACATGTGTCTGAGTCTTGAAAGAGCATAAATGAGCAACAGAGAGGGGATATGGATGACACTTTGGGGTTTTTAACTTCAGATTTTTCTCCTCTCCATTTCACCTTCTTCATCCCATCATGTTTCATGTAAGAAATCAAGTCAATCTTAGGTAGAAATCAAAGGTAAAAGTTAGAGATTTTCTCTTCACCTTTACCTTTTCCTGCATGGATTATGAAGAACTGATTATAAGGTTGGAAGTGAGATTGATATGTGTATTTATGTTGTTTCTAGTTGGTGAGTCATGCAAAACCAAAGAGGAAGGGAAGTGAAGCTATTAGAAGAACTACTTTGCCAATTTTAAGGTTTGGGACTATATTTAGTCTAATTTCTCTTTGTGTATGTTTGAATGAATAAAAAGACTCATTTGGATGTGGAATGATTTATGGGATGATTCTTTGGTGTTATTTTGGTGTTATCTTGCATAGAATTGGTTGAATATGACAATCGTGTAGCAGAATTTTGTCTAGGGTTTGTTAAACCAGTCACATTATTTTGGTCATGACTCAACTTAAAGACGTCTAAATTGGGTGATTTCAGTTGCATATGAAAATTAAGACATAGAAATAGAAATCTCTAGAGATAATCTAACTTAATTTGTTAGATCTTATTTCTGGAGCGCAACTTTTACTCTAATATCACAACTGTTGGACCCTATTTTCTGAACCCAACTCTTGCTCTGATACCATAACTATTGGACCTCGTTTCTGGAGCCCATCATCTAGAGTCATAAACTGTGAATATGTTACCCTAAGGTGTTGTGTTATTTCAATAAACCCTCATTAGCCATCATAAGTTTATCCTCATTCTCATAACATCTCAAATCACAAGAAACGAGCCCATACCAGTTAGAAACCTAAATCACCACTTGACTTTTTTTTTTGGAATAATTGTAGCTCCATAATCAAACTCATTTCTCTTATTTCAGAACAGATTTTGGGAAACCTCAAACTAGAATTACAATTTGACTTCTTTAGAACATTTTTTCCCCATTGTCTTAAGTTTCTAATCACACCAAAATTATTCAATTTGGTTTAGAAACCTGAAAGTTATGGCCCAGACACTTTCAAACTGTTATTAAACTGATATAGTGCACTATACTCAACTTCCATCCAGAAATTGAAAGTCTTCAAAACTGAATTAAAATTCTATCTCTTCAGATAATATGTAGCTCTATGTCTCTATTTCATTTTGAAATAAGAATCACCTCATTCGGAGCTCTAATGATCAAGATATGATTTAAATACTAAAGTATGTTCAGTAAAATATCTAATTCATGCTCTTCCAACTGATACCCTTACTTCCTTTCCATCAATCTTTTTCAAATCAACATCAACGACTGCCAATTTTTATGAAGAGATAGAAAAATGTGTTAGGAATCTATTGGTTAGAAAAGCAAGTCATTTGGAGGTCAGATGAAGAAGTTATGGCCAAATGAATCAAACATGATTTTATTCTCAATCTTATTGTACCTATTTTGGGACAATTGGCATAAATTTCTCTAGAGACATCGGATTAAGATCGTCGTAGGACTTTTTCAAAGAGGATTTCCAGGTCTACAACTTTTGTGAAAATCTTGAAGAGAGATTTTGCCATGTAGAGGGTCAAAATCATTAAATTTCCAAAAGTCTCAGATGGATCAAGTCTCAGACGGATCAAGTCTCAGATGGATAATCTCAAATGGATGAAGTCTCAGATGGATCAGACGGATGAAGTCTCAGATGGATCAGACAAAGTAGACGCATCTAAGCAAGACGCAGATGAAGTAGAAGCATCTAAGCAAGATGCAGACGAAGGGATTCAGTCAAAGCTAAATCAGACGATGGATTCAATCAAAGCTGAATCAGACGGAGATGATGGATTCAGTCAAAGTTGAATTAGACGAAGACGGAGGGATTCAGTCAAAGCTGAATCAGACGGAGGCGATGGATTTAGTCAAAGCTGAATCAAACGATGGGATTTAATCAAAGCTGAATCAGATGAATGGATTCAGTCAAAGCTGAATCCAACGAAGAGATTTCTGTAAGGTCTTCCTCCCATTACCTAAAGTTCTAAATCACTAACTACACTTTCCAAAACGTCTCCAATGGTTCCTACATCCATTCTAACATCACTTTCACTCATACTGTTTCCAAATTTGCTTCTTCTAATGCGATATCACTCCTTAAACATTTAGTTACCAATTTGGTTATATTAAACTCCCAAATCTCAACTCAAATGACTCATCACATACCACAAATTCTCATCCTTACTATAACTGTTCTGTATATATACGTCCTATGTAGTATCACCACTTATAATGGCCATATCTCTTAACTTTGATATCCAAAAATTTCATACCATATAGCGTTGGAAAGCTAGAAAGATAAACTACAACTTCCCAAAAGACAACTTTGCCTTATTCAGCTCAGATTAATACAGTTGTTCCCTTTAAGTCAGAACAAAAAATTTAACCTTATGAAGGACTTGAAAATTATTCCAAATTCACTTCTTCTAATGCCCCATCGTTCTTATCCATTCAACTACATCTCATCATTCATAATTCCTATTTTCTTTTCCATAACATCTCACTTTTGTGTGTGTGTGTGTGTGTGTATAACAACAATTCATGTTCAAAAATCATCAACTCAAGTTGGTAACTTCTTCAAGTATATCTAATTTCAACTCACATCATCCATACATAATTTATATTTCATTAACTCCAAGGATAAGAGTTTACAAAGCTTTAATGACATTCTAAGACATATTACATCATCGGGATCAAAATCCAAAATACAAGAGATACAAAACCCAATAATTCTTAAAATACGTCTAAAGCCTTGTTTTTACATAAATTACTTAAAATCCAAAATATGTAAATTTGGAGTAAAGCCCTTATGCTCTTGATCACTTGATATCCTAGATCATCACTTGAAGATAGGATGGAAAAGGGGTGAGCTTTAAAGCTAGTGGGTAACAGTTTAAAACGGAAAAGTAAGCAAAACCTTGAAAACATTCACTTCCATTGTAAAAATTCACATTAATGCAAATCATGTAAGCATAACTCTTGTCAACATATCTTGATCACATAAGCACATCAAAATGGTTTGGGTGGATCCAAAAACAGAGCATACTACACATTTTCACATAATGGTCCTATGTAGCCGTGAACAGAACGTACTATCGCAATCCCACTTAATGGTCTTGCGTAGCCATGAACTTAAGGGAGTCCATGAAGGAGCTCCATGCTACTACCGGGAAGGTCGGAGAAACCTTTTATCAATGTGCACTTGACTTAACTTAGGGGACCACCACAAACACACATAATCATGCAATTCACATCTTGTAAACATATTGCCCAAAATGACACTTTTTCGAAACTTGATTTTTCATAAACATGAGATATTTCGAAAACATGGTTTCATAAACATGTTATCTTTTAAAAAAAATTACTTTTGAAGTCTTTTAATAAATCATCACACAATTCATATAACAACATATTGCTATTTCTCAAATGATTCAAAAGCAATAAATGCAACACTTATGATGCAATTGAAATCATTAAACTTCCTTGATTCAAAAGAAAAAATTAATGACTTATTTACTCTATTATAAACATGTACCCACCTTGATTTCCTTGCTTGAAGCTTGCTTAAAATGCCTCTCCTCTTGTTCCTCTTGCCTTTCTTGATTTCCATGATTCTTCACCAAATTAAGAGATCTTTGACTCAAATGGAAGCTCTTCTCTTCCTCTTTCTTTTTCTCTTCTTGAATAATCTCAAAATCTCTCCAAAAAGCTTAGAAATGAAGAAACCCTAACTTAACTCTCTTCTTTTCTCTCAAACCATCGAAATCTCTCTCTCTTTCTTTCTTATTATCGTATCTCTCTTCTTTCTCTCCCTCAAATCACGTTTTCCCCTCTTAAAAGAACAAGAAAACATTTCTTCTTCCATTTCTACCCTTAATGAGTGCACAATGCCCATTTTACCCTTCCTTATATGCCTTATATCTTTTATCGTTAAGTGATTTACCTAAAATACCCTTGACCATTCTTATAACCTTAGCACTTTAATTCCATTAACCCATGCAATAAATCATCCTAACTTTGACATAATCAAATAACTCCAAAAAAAATTTAATCTATCCAAACCTCAAAAATTAGTTAAATCATGCTTATTCATAAAGAAAAAAAATTTGGGGGCCAACATAATTCTAGCTTTATGACATTGGAAATTGAGATAAAAAATGGTGACTTGATGCTACACCTTTTTTGGAACAGCTTATGATGTTTGGTCTATATATCATTATTTAGGAGTATAAATGCCTTGATTTTTAGTGCTTTGGAAACTAGAGACATAGAGGAACAAATTTCCAGAAGACCTCAAAACCTAATTCAAACAAGTGGAGGTATGAATTATAGGCAAGGCACACAACGAGAAGGAAATTACACTATTTTGAGTTTATTTTCATTCCTTATTTTTACCGAATCATATTCGAACCTTTTTGAATGTGTGTGAAAAATTTCAAACATTTGAAACAAATGAAATAGGACTTACCTTATGTAAATTGAGTGATTGAACATTGGAATTTAGGATTGAGCATAATGCATACTAAAGAAAATTTACATGTAAATGAATGATTTGTATGCATATTTATTGTTCATATGTGTACGGTATGATTATACAAGTGTGATTTTGATACCCTTCTTATGGTGGTAAGTTATGATTCGCATCTATGAACGTAAATACAGATTTTATGACTGAAAACGTGTATCATATGATTTGTCAATATATGAATTGTTAAATTGACAAATGATTAAAAGAAATGGTATAATGCCTATGCTATTGTCTTAATGGTGGATAAATAGGCATGCCTATAGGGTAACAACGCAATTGCTATAGTTTGACACCAATGGTGCCTTCATTTCAAGACTATAGTGTCTCCATAGTTCGATGCCTTAAGGTATCCACAGTTTGATATTTTCAAGTATCCACAGCTTTGATATCTTTAGATATCCACAAATTCTATTATCCACACCCATAAGAATATGCAAGCCTAATATAGAAAGTAAAGTAAATAGTTATAAATAAGAAATAAAACATGAAACAAATAAATAATTGGTATTGATGATTATTTGCATTTGTATTAATAATTTGTATCAATGAGCAGTAAATATCAATGTTTGGTTCATGAATGTGAATTTATAGTATATGAGTTATGATATTTCTGAAAGTGTGTGCCTGGTGGATCATTTCTATAAGTGGTCATCCAAACTAAGTGTTTGCCCACTAAGCTTTCAAGCTTAGCACAAGTGTTAATCTATGTAGGTCTAGTTCATAGGAGTGAGGTACATGGAATATCTGCAGAGACCAAGGCCAACAGTTAGGAGTAAAAAATACCTTTGGAATGTGTTTTAGGTTGAAATGATTGTACAAAATAAAAAAGTAAAGGAAATTGTATGTTTTTGTTTTAAATTTTTATGTAAATATAAAGATCTAATACTACTTTTAAATGATGATGTTAAGTGATGTGAAATTTTGTAATGTGTATATATATAACATTGAATAGACATGTGTACCATAAATGTATATATAGAAAATGTTTGTAGCAAGCCCTAAGGTTACTTCATAAGTAGTTTGACTCAGAAACTTGATTTTTGAGTTATCTGTGATTGATTCAGTGGCTACACCCATTCGGTTGTATTATGATAATCTTACTATTGTGTTGTTTAGTAACAATAATAAGAATATCACAGGGTCTAAGCATTTGGAGGTCAATTACTTTGACCATAAAGGAGTTGATACAGAAACGTGACATTGAGGTGGAGTATTTGAGGACTAAGGAGATTTTAGTTGATCTTTAATTAAAGGACTTCACCCACTTAAGTTTGAAGGATATGTATACAGTATAGATGTATTGAATTCTTTAGACACTGTTAGTTAGGGATCATTATGACATGTGCTTAATTGATTATATAATTATTCCATAACATTTGGTGATTAATGACATGAACTTGCTTAAGATACTCACTTTGACTAATATATGATTTTAGGTATGATTTGGAATCAAAGAAGTTAAAGTGAGTCGAAAGCATTACATTTGGGCCGTTTTCTGAAGATTCATATCCACTTGTCTTCATGGAACAAGAATGAGGAAGAACCCTCGATAAGTTGAGTTCATAAGTAGTCCCCAAGTTGTCATCGCTCAAACCATAATTGTGACAGAAGAATGATAGAGTGCCATGATCATGGCAGAAGCTTGTCACAAAGGCCACAATCATGGATAGTGGCCCGCGTGATGACAACTTGGGGACTACTTCTGAACTCAACTTATCGATGGTTATTTCAGGCATTTTGGGCTAGGTAAAACCCAGCTTTTACCTTAATTGGAATGAACTATAAAAAGAAAAGAATGAAACCCTAAGAGGGGGCCTCGATTCTTTCTATTTTTTACTGAAGGAGCGTAGGAGCTTCATAAGAGCTCGAAGAGGGAGGCAAGCTCTCCATCATAAAAAGTTCTATGGAGGGGTAGCTTTCCCGACGCCAGTATGGAAGGGCAATCGATGCCGACAACCCGATTAAGTGTATTTCTCCTTGTATTTGTTGTTTTATTTCTCTCTTTATAAATTGATTATGTTATCCTATGTCTATTTTTTGGGTTTTGTGTAATAATGATTGAATCCTGTATTTGATTGTTTTTATGTATGAAATGATTGAATCTTGTATTTGATTGTTTTTATGTATGAAATGATTGAATCCTGTATTTGATTATTTTTATGTATGAACCTATTATTAGGATAAAATGCAATATGTAATTGTTGTGTTTCTGATTCATTTATAAGGACTAATGGTTCATAATCATTAGGGATAATATAATCTAGGTTAAATAATCTGAGCTTGTGTGATTATTGCTTAAATTACTTTCTTTTTCTTATTTTTAAGGTGATTGTATGATTAAATATAAAGTAGGGTTAATTAACTAGCTCTTCTTAATTAACTATGACTTAAGGAAAAATTAGGATTATCAGAGCTTCTTATTAATTTACGACCAATAGTTTAAAGAGAGATGTGAAGAAAACAATTCAATGAAATATGTTTAATTAGGAGTAGGTCGAGATTGAACCAAAGAACCAAGTCCCAAATGAATTCATCACTTTTATCTATTTTAATGTTTTCTTTTATTTGTTTTCACTAGGTTAGTTTTACTTTATTTTGTTATTAAACCAAAACCCCCCAAAAACCTAAATGTCGATTAATTTCATTTCAATAGCTTTACACACACTCTCTATGGGATCAATTTAGACTCACCATTGTTATAGTACTAGTATAGTTTATTTTAACTAGTGTCATGACGTGCTATCAATTTTGATGTCATTGCTAGGGAGTGTGGTGTTTTAGTTTTTGTTCTTGATTTTAATTGGTGTTTTGTATATATTTGTTCATAATTAGTTTATTTTCAATCATTTCTTGACCTTTTCACTTTTAATTTTGTGTTTGTGAAATAAAAAAAGAAGAAGAAGAGAAAATATGACATGGACAAAAGTAATTTCTTTTATAACTTTTGTTCTAAATCCTATAACCAAGGTTGAACTGATCATCCTAACTTTAGTTATGGATGGGATAACCTACAAAATTACTTCCTTAATAGTATGCAGGATGCACAACAATTCATGTATAGACCAGAAGTTTTTTTTATCACAACTCAAGTACATCTTTGGAAGATTTTCTTAATATTATGACTGCTAATAATATTCAAATTCAGCATAGTATACAGGAATTCTAGCAAGAAATAAGCAATTTCTGCAAGATATAAGGTCTAGCATCTTATATTTGGAAAACCAATAAAACTCAGGAACTTCTTTGGAGCAATTAGTTGATGTTTATGTTGCTAATACTTTGCGATTATAGCAAGAAGAGATGCAATTCCCAAAAGAAACACGTTCTAGGATCCAAAACTTGGCAAGCCAAATGGGTGAGTTAACGAAAGCTCTCAACTGCCTAGCAGCACAAGGAGAAGAAACGCAACTATCTTAACCTGAGGTGTACCTAAGGGATGATAGCCCAGTGGCCTTATAGACTGAAGAGGAGCTTGAGAATATTAAGTGGACTACTCAAGGAATTGTTTGTATCAAAGAAGTTAAAAAGGAGGCCAAAACCAAAGGATACATCTTTTTAGCTCAGAGATAAATACTGAGTTCCAATTTCTTATTATGAAAAACTCTTTGCTTTTGCACATCATATTTTAGAAATTAAACGGGGAGGAACAAAGTGAACAGACATTTGAGATATTCTAAGAGTGTAAGGACTCAGTAAAGATTGAGAATATGAAGATAGGGCATATGCTGAATACGAAGGATTATCAACCAAGGCCTTATCCTAAACTACCTCACGTGGAAGTGGCTCAAACTGTACTACCTAAAGATCATAATTTTGTCATGTGAGGAGAGTATGAAGTTAAATGAATGACCTTAAACAAAGGCATTTCTTGGGAGGCAACCCAAGGGAAGGAAATTTCTTTTCTTAATTTTTTTGCGTTTGTTTCTTATATGCACGTGTGTTTTAAGTTTTCAATCAAAATGAGAGAAAGAATAAAACAGATAAACATTTTCTCTTTTCAATTAGAGAACAAATTGACTAAAGAATTTCATAGCAATTTAACATGTACTTTTACTCTTGTGATTGGTCGATATGCATTATCTTTAAAAGAATTGTGACTAGTGGTAGAGAAAGCGGGTGAGAATTTGCAGCCTTATTAGACTAACACATCCATATCATTCTCATTGTCTTTTTTTACGTGTGACCTTCATAACATGTACATCCTAACTTTGCTTTGACTTTCTATTCAAGACCACATTCTTATCACATGCATTAATATGGAGATAATTAAACATTCTTTATTTTTCCAAGCTACATTAGCCAAATAGCCTAGCTGTTATATAATTTTACTTTTGATAAGCCTCTTTGAGCTTTATACCTTTCTTTTTGTATCAACCACTTTATATGCTTTTAAACATAGCCAAATGTCCTACCTAAGCCATAAAGCTAGTGGAGCATTTGTGATTGTTTAGTTTGTGGATGTACAAAGTTCTAAGTGTGGGGGTGTACATATGTACGAGTTGATTATAATGATTAGGATGTTATTTTATGTCATATCATTAAAATGCCCATGCTAATGTAGTTTATTTTAATGTTTTTATAAACAAAAGCAAAGGCAAAAAGAAAAATGTATACGTTTAAATAAATGTACTTAGGAGGAAGTCCATAAATGTTGAAAAGTTGTTTATGATTAGTCTTTCCTCCTAAATTTGTATTAAAATAGTTATTTGAGTATGTTAAATATGGGGTAGATGTTATCTTGGAAGGTTCACTCATTGTAGTTTCAATATGTTGTTATCATCAATCTTTATGATTGATCCCTTGTGATTAGCTATACTTCATGTGGATTGTATATGAGAGTTTAGTTTGAGAGGTGAAACATCATTTTTGCATTCATCATAATTGATGTACACAATTGTGAAGGAATGTTGGTTTTTGCACTTGATGTCACATTGAGTGTTGCTTTGTTTCACTAGCTTTAATGGCTTTCATACCATTTGACCCAAATACATATCACCTTATCTTTCCCACATTACAACGTTGAAAGGACCTTTGACTAATGATCTTGCATGTGAACATTAGTTATGGAGAAATAAAATTATATGCAAAATTGTGGAGTGTCTTGATTGTGAATGGTATTGAGTGAACCTATGGATATATATTAGTTAAACATATTTTCCAAGTCTACCATTAGATTACTTAGTTTTTAAAGGCATTGAATGTTGATTGATCATGTGTAAAAGCTTGGAATGTTGAGTTCTTGCTATGATTTTTGAAAATCGTTCATCTTTGTTTATAATTATGCATTGTTGGGAAATATGGAAAATGAGTCAATATTTTAGGTCTTTGAGCTTAATTTTGATGTTTTACTCGAGGATAGCCAAAACTAAGTGTGGGGGAAATTGACATGTGCTTAATCGATTATATAATTATTCCATAACATTTAGTGATTAATGACATGAATTTGTTTAAGATATTCACTTTGACTCATATATGATTTTAGGTACGCTTTGGAATTAAAGAAGTTAAAGTGAGTCGAAAGCACTACATTTGGGCTATTTTCTAAAGATTCACAACCACTTCTCTTCATGGAACAAGAATGAGGAAGATTTAGAGCAAAGAAAAGAAGACTTAGAAAAGGATGGAGGAAGAACCTAGTGCCACGATTGTGGCCTAATTGGCCACGATTGTGACAAAAGAATGACGAAGTCCTATAACCGTGACAGAAGCTTATCATACAAGTCATGATTGTGGCCTGCACAACAACAGCTTAGGGACTACTTCCGAACTCAACTTATCAAGGGTTATTTTGGGCATTTTGGGCTAGTCAAAACCTAGTTTTTACCCTAATTAGAATGAACTATAAAAAGAAAAGAATGAAACCTTGAGAGGGGGCCTCAATTCTTGTTATTGTTCGACTAAAGGAGTGTGGGAGCTTTGGAAGAACATGAAAAGGGAGGCAAGCTCTCTACCATGATAAGACCCATAAGGGGAAGCTTTCCCGAAGTCAATACGGGGGGGAGGGGGGCGGCAATCGATGTTAACAACTTGGTTAAGTGTATTTCTCCTTGTATTTTTTGTTTTATTCTCTCTTTAGAAATTGAATGTGTTATCTTAGCTCTATTGTTTGGTTCTTATGTAAGAATAATTGAATGCTATATTTGATTGTTTTCATGTATGAACCCATTGCTAGGATTGAATGTAATAATCGTTGTGTTTCTGATTCATTTGTAATAACTAATGGTTCATAATCATTAAGGATAACATAACCTAGGTTAAATAATCTGAGCTTGTGTGATTATTGCTTAGATTAAACTGTTTTTTGCATTCTTAAGGCGACTATCTGATTAAATCTGGAGAGTGTCTCCTAGGTTATCCAATAGCTTAGGTTAATCAACAATCTCTTCTTAATTAACTATGACTTAAGGAAAAATCGTGATTAAAAGAGCTTATTGTTAATCTTCGACCAATATTTTAAAAAGAGATGTAAAGACAACAATTTAATGAAATATGTTTAATTGGGTGTAAACCGAGACTAAACCAAAGAATCGGGTCCCAAACGAATTCATCACTTTTATCATTTTAATTTTTTCTTTTATTTGTTTTCACTAGGTTAGTTTGACTTTATTTTGTGATTAAACACCAGTTTCTTCCTTGGTAACAACATTTAAAACTTATTATGATTATTATTTCATATTGTTAAAGTTTTCTCTATTGCCAATTAACAACTTATAAATTAAGGCAAGTATGTTTATCGCTGATGAGTAACATAAGAGTAAGTATAGTATCTATCCTACGAGGCAACTAGATAGCTCTTATAAACTCGCCTATTACTAACTAGCGTAAAGAATTAATAAAAAAGGTTGTTGATGGGTAACAAAATTTAAAATTAAACCAATCTAAACTATTTAATAGCCAAGGGAATAAAAAAAGCAATTGATCAAATAGAATGCATAGATAAATACTTTCCCTAGTATCATCCTTAATGTCATGATTCAATGAATTTAGAACTGATTTATCATTTGGAGCAACATAACTTTTTAAAATATGAAATTACACCTTCTCAAGCTATAACAACCTATTCTTCAATGGGTTAACACGTATCTCTACCAAACTAACATCCCTTCAAATGCATTAAGATATGTGAACTTTCATAAAATGTTTCACCTTAACACTAAAGAGAATATATAAGTTTACCACTAGCACCCTTATTCAACTTATAATATGTAAGTCGTGGTTTATTGATAAGATGTTTTTTTGATATATTAATTGGAGTTATCTCTTTTATTTTGAATATAATTTGGTGCTTAAACATGAAAATTAATATTTGTTTGTTTTAAGAGATGAAAAGTGGAGATTGCATCAAATTGGGGCATTATTGGTGAAAATCATGAACTTTGCAAAACATGGATAGATTACTATTGTGAATAAGGCGAGAACATGCCTAATGCCATATTCATTTGAAGAGTTGGAAACTTTTTTCTATCCTTATTATGTAGGGATTTGGATTTGGTTTTAGATAGGAGATTTTCCAAGATAAACGTAGACTAGGATTTAAGTAGAAAAATCATACGAGAGACGTCTTTCACCTCTCCAACCTTCTTCTTTTTCTTTCTTTTGAATTTTCTCTTAATCTTTCATCTTTCTTTTGTCTTTGGTGTTGAAACTAAAGCCATGTGTAGCTAAACTCAAACATTCTGATTCAAGGGGATTCAAAACTCCAATTATGACCTTGTAAGGTTTTGTTCTAAACTTATTTTCATGTTTTAATTCAAGTATGTCTTATTTTGTGTTCTTATATTTCAAGAATAATTAATATTGATTAATTTGAAAAATTAATTTAATGTTGATTATTTTATAACAATCTATGAATTTAGTGATTCATAATTGTCATGAAGGATTGGTACAAGTAACAAATAGGTTATTTATGAATTTACATATTTAACTTATGAGAAACAAGAAAACTAAGTTGAATAGTTGCAACTATCTCAATTATTTAATTTAAAGTTTAGTCTTTCTTCACTGAGCTTATTGCTATCATTAAATTGATATGGAATGTTTTCCTATCCAATCAATTAATGGTAAGTTTTAGTTTGAATGTTCGGTTTGAATCAATTAATTTAGGAAAATTTGAAACTTATGTATCCTAATATGTTTTGGACTAATTGCTTGAATTTTGATAATTATTGTTTTTATACTAATGATCAATATTACAATATGAGATCTTTCCAATGAATCAGAGTTAAGTATTCTTGAAATTCTTCCTTTTATATTTAGTTGATTTATTTTAATTTCTTGTTAATTTTAGTTAATTGGTTAATTAATCGAAAATTCCCACTTTATTTTATTAATTGAAATTAAGAAACAAACATTTTAGTTCTTGTGGGATTTGGCCTAGTTTCACAACTACTATAAGAAGTTAGAGAATCAAAATTAATTTTAAGGGTTTTGATTGTTTCTTTGTGTTATTTTACAATTTAAAAATTGTTGAAAAGACTA
The DNA here is from genome assembly GCA_025629785.1 of Erythroxylum oxycarpum. Classification (NCBI taxonomy): domain Eukaryota; kingdom Viridiplantae; phylum Streptophyta; class Magnoliopsida; order Malpighiales; family Erythroxylaceae; genus Erythroxylum; species Erythroxylum oxycarpum. Next base: position 33,423,430 of record JAOTAZ010000008.1, on the reverse strand, counting down.
ATTCTCTGCTTTTTCCTAGCAGTTTAGCAAAGGTAAATAAGGAGGATAAGGATAAAGAGACCTGGGAGACCTTTCGGAAGGTTGAGGTAAATATTCCATTGTTAGAAAAGATCAAACAGATGCCAAGGTATGCAAAATTCCTCAAGAAATTGCGTACGAACAAGCGAAAGTTAAGAGGTAATGAAATGATAAGGATGACTGAGATTGTTTCTGTAGTTTTTAAAAAGAAAATAACTCCTAAGTGTAAAGACCTAGGCATGTTTACTATTCCTTGCAAAATTGGTAACATTGAGATTAAACAAGTCACAATAGATTTAGGAGTATCGATTAATGTTATGTCTTGTTCCATATATGCTTCTTTAAATTTAGGGCCATTAAAAGAAATTAGTGTTACCATACAATTCATTGATCGTTCTAATGCTTACCCAGATAGGGTAATTGAGGATGTGCTTGTATAAGTAAATAAGCTAATATTTCTTGTTGAATTTTATGGGATTGATAGGAATGATGAAACTTCCCATAACCCAATACCTACCTTACAAGGGAGACCACTTCTTAACACGACCCAAACTAAGGTAGATGTTCGTGAGGGTACCCTCACGATGGAGTTCGATGGGAAAGTTACTTTTTTCAATATTTTTGATGTCATTAAGCACTTCTATAATGACCGCTCTATTTTTGCAATTAATGTCATTGGCCTTTCAGTACAGGAAGACTGTAACTGGAAGTATAAAATAAACAAGAAGCGATTTCAATAAATAAGAAGACCAAAGCATTTAATGTCTCGTGGAAAAGCTTTATCAATGGTCAAAAAGTGTTTCTTTATTATGCTAAATATAAATCTCTCTGCATAAACGTCATCCTTATTGGGTCGATCCTTTTGTGATAACTAATGTTCTTCCTTATGGTGCGGTTGAAATCAAAAGTTTAAAAATAGGGAAGACATTGTGTGTAAGTGGTCATTAACTCAAACCTTATTCTGATGAACGTGAAGTGGAAAATGTCAAAGTTGTGATTCCTTGGGATCAAAATTTTGTAACTTGATAAGAGTAACATGGAGTCGAGCCAACGACAACAAACAAAGGTGGTGTTTAGGAGGCAACTCAAGGGAAGTTGATTTCTTTTTTATTTATGTTCTCGCATTTCCTATTTTTGTTAAATGCTCAATTTCTTGCATTTGATGTTACATTAGGGATAGTGTAAGTTTTAAGTATGAGGGTGGAGATCTTAGCTTTTATACACATTTTTTAGCTTAATGGTTGCTTACGTGGCTTCTTAGGCATTTGCAAAATCAAACAAAGATAATCAAACATTTTCTCTTTTTCTATTACTTTTAAGACTATATAGTCATAATTAGAGTGAGAATTGACTAGAAAAATCCATGCAACTTTGTCATGTACTTTTGCTCTTATGATTGGTCAATATGCATTATTTTTAGAAGAATAGTAACTAATGATATATAAAAGCCAGTGAGATTTTGAGCCTTATTAAAATGATGCATCTATATTAGTCTCATTATCTTTTGTTTATGTGTGACATTCATGACACGTACATCTTAACTTTGCTTTGATTTTCTATTCAAGATCATATTTTTATCACATGTATTAACATGAAAATGATATAGGCATTATTTGTTTTTACAAGCCACATTAGCCAAATAGCCTGCCCTTTGATATGAATTTTCCTCTGTTAAGCCCCCTTGAGCTTTATTAGCCTTTCGTTTTGTGCTAAGCACATTACATGCTTTAAACTGAACCAAGTGCCTTAACTAAGCCTTAAAGCTAGTGGAGTATTTGTTAATTGTTGATAACTTTGGATGTACAAAAATATAAGTGTAGTGGTGTGCATATTTGTGAGATGGTTATTTTTGTTGGGATGCCATTTTACATTTTATCAATGAAATTCCCATATTGATGTAGCATCTTTCAATTTTTATTAAAAAAAAAGGAAACAAAAGAAAAAGAAAAAATGTTTGGATAAAAGTACCAAAGAGGAAATACATTTGTTTTGAATAGTTGTTCATTTGTTTTCTCCTCCTAAAGTTGTGTTGAATGAGTAATTTGACTGTGGTGCATATGAGATAGATGTTGTTTTGGACGGATCACTCCTTATGGTTTCAATATATTGTCATCAATGATTTTTACGAGTGATTCTTTCTAATTAGTTATGCTTTATATGGTTTATGGTGTGAGAGCTTGTAAAGTATAATTGTTGCATTCATCATAGCTAATGGTACCAAGTTTTGAATGAATGTTAGCATGTGCGCTTAATGTTTCATTGAGTGTTACTTTTTCTTCACTAGCTTGAAGATTTTTTTGTTACATTACCCAAATACATGTCACCTTACCCTTGCCCACATTACAACCTTAGAAAAGTCCTTTGATTCATGATTATGCATGTGACTCTTAGTGGTGGAGAAATGAAATGATATGCAAAGTTGTGTAGTGTTATGATCATGAATGCTGTTTGAGTGTATCTATGAATCTATCTTATTTAAACAAAATTTATCCAAGTCTACCTCTAGATTGGTCAATTTCTAAAGCTGATGAAATTTGATTGATCGTGAGTAGAAGCATTGAATGTTGAATTCTTGTCATGGCTTTTGAAAGTTATTCTTCTTATGACTATCTATTCTTGGAAAATATGGAAAAATGAGTAAGTATTTTAGTTTATGACTTTGATTTCGATTATTTGGCCGAGGATAGTCAAAGGCTATATATAGGGGAAGTTGATATATGCTTAATTATTGATACATTTAATCCATTACACTTAGTGATTATTGATTTCAAATTATTAAGACATTCACTTTAGTTCATATTTGGTTTTAGGTCAGATTGGAAGCATAATGGCTAAAGTGAGTTAAAAGCACTTATCCCGAAAACCTACTTTTCACTATAATTAGAATATATTGTGATGGCAGAGAACATTCTTCAATTATTCTTCATCATTTTTAGGTTTCGGCAGAAAGAAAGGGGCAACAGAAGCTCATCTCTTGGAGACCAATAGAGAAGATGGAAGGCTAAGTTCTCGACACCGGTTCGGAGGTGAAGTCGACACTACGGAGCACATTTCGACATATCATCTTTGTGTATCGTGTTGTTTCCCTCTTTTCAGATTATTTACGTTATCTTATATTTATTGATCAAGAATTGTGTATGAATGATCTTGATGCTCTATTAGATTTTTTTTCATGAAAACCCATTGCTAGAACTTGAATACGGCACGTAATAACCTTGTTTCAAGTCGTATATGGCAACTAATGGCTCTAAATCATTAGGGATAACATGACATAGATTGAATAATCTGAGCTTGTGTCGTTATGTCTTAGATTGATCCATTTTTCTCATTTCTAACGCGACTTTCTGATTAAACTTAGAGAGTTTGTTCTAGGTCGTTCGATAGTTAAGGTTAATTAAAGAGCTTGTTTTAATTAACTGTGAATAAGGGAAAATCGGGATTAACAGAGCTTATTGTTAATTCACGATCAATAGTTCAAAGAGAGGTGTGAAGACGATAATGCAATAATGTATGTTAAAATGTGCATAGGCTGAGATTAAATCAAAGAATCGAGTTTTACACACAATCATCACTCTTGTCATTTTTAACTATTTTCGATAAATTACTTGTGTTAGTTTAATTTTATTTTTTTTCTCAATCGCATCAACACAAAACCTTCCATTTTATTTCTTTTACATGATTTATTTTCATTTCAAAAATTAATCGAACATTCCATGTGAATACAATCTCGACTCATCACAGCTAAAAATTTTTAGTGTGCAGAGTTCGAAAAAATTGTAGTGCACTCAACACGCGTTGTATATAGATAAGGCAAGATCATACCTAATGCCAAATTCATTGGAACTCAATTAGGAAACTTCTTTCCTTCCCTATTATGTAGAGATTTGGATTTTTTTTTAGATATGAATCTTTGTAAGATAGAAGTAGACTAGGGATTGAGTAGCAAAATAATATGAGAGAAGTCTTTCACCTTTCCAACCCCCCCTTTTTTTTGTTTCTTTTGGCTTTTCTCTCAATCTTTCATTTTTCATCTATCTTTGTTATTGTAACTTAAGTGTGTGACTAAACTCAAATATTTTGATTAAAAGGAATTCAAAACTCTACCTGTAATTTTGTGAGGTTTTATTCTAAACTTATTTTCATTTTTTAATTCAAGTATGCCTTATTTTGTGTTTTTATATTGCATAAATAATTAATATTGATTGATCTGAAAAATTAATTTGATGTTGATTATTTTATAGCTATATATGTATTCAGTAATTTGTAATTGTCATG
>JAOTAZ010000008.1:33405210-33415279 GCA_025629785.1 Erythroxylum oxycarpum | reverse complement strand
TACACCTTGCCCTGTATCGAGATCCACAGATCTCCAGCTTTATTATGCTTCTCAAGATCCTTATGCGAAATGAACTTACGGTTCGAATCGGCCATTGTACAGAGAGATATCTGGCAAAAACTCTCCAATAAATTAACTAATCACAAGCTCTCTCCCTCTTTCTCTGTCTCTATCCTTTTTGGCATGGGAGAGATCTCTTGACCTAGGGCGGGTGAGTAGCGTAGAAGAGAGGCGTCCGTTAATATAGAGCTGAAAGTGATTCAATATCACTTATTTAATTCTTAAATTATTACTTTTTGCAGTGAATGTCCAACTTAAATATCTCAATGCATTAAATTAAGAAGTTACTTATTATTTCTCGCTGAGTCAGATTGACCGTACGTTGAAGATAATGTCTAAGGCATATTCTTTAGAATATAAAAATCAAAACTACCAAAAAAGTCCTGATCATGATACTGTGGTGCTCTTCTGCGTGTAAGTCGCGCGGCTCTTATATCTTGTTGTCCTTTTATTATTTCATTGCTTCTTCCTTAAGTTTATACTACTGGTTGGTTGGTTTTAATTTTACATATGGTATTATTATTTTAATTAATAAAATTATTCTTTTCCTTTATATATTATGTTAATTACATTTGATATTTTAATATTAAAAATAAAAGACCTGCAATTGAAATTATAATGCTATCATAATATTTTGTTAATTACATTTGATATTTTAATATTAAAGATAAAATACTTGCAATTGAAATTATAATGCTATCATAATTATGATATTCAATTTGTATTTATGTATTATGCATAAATTGTTTATAGTTTTAGTGTCATTTAGACGAGATAGTGATAAAATAATAAAACTAGCATACATTATATTTTTTGTTAGGAAGAAAATAATTGATCGTATAAAGATACTTAAACTAATATGTGAATACTTATTAGATAATAAGTTCACTGAACTGATCTGATTATGATAATCCTAAATAAAATATTACTTATGTGTCTGTAGATCTCTTCATTATAATGATTGTATAATTGATTATTAGACTTGAGATTGCCAAAATATCTCATATGAGAATTCTAATGTTTTGATGTTACTTATAACCTATCATATATAAACCATACGAAGATAATTAAGTAGGTTAATAAATGATTTGTCACTCTAAAGTAATAAGACAGAATATCAATAGAGCAACACTAAGGATGCAAATTTACATCATTTTGGTTCTTGTCGTTTAACTTGTACTTTAATCAAAATATGAAACCAAACTAAGTATCTTAGGCATAATATAACATTAATCACTAAAATAGAAAATCAACTAAGTACTTATGAGGTTCTCTCCACATTTAACTTTAGGCCATCTTAAGGCAAAACAAAAGGTCAAAATCAAAATTAAAATGCTTCCTCTTTAATCTTATTTCTAAAGAATAGACAATCATATGAAAGAAGGAATAAATTTTAGAACTCATAACAAGAATTGGACATTTAATATTTTTAGTCATGTTTAATTAACAACCATCCCCTTGAAAAACTGAGCAATATAAGTTTAGATTTTGTCAAGTTGTGTTTAAAATAAGATTAATTTATAGATGCACTCAAACACCTTTCATGATCAAAACATTCCATAACTTAACATATCTTTTTAGTTCTCCACCACTAAAGATTCACTTGCATGACATGAATCAAAGAAAATTTCAAGGTTGTAATACGACTAAAGGTTAAGGTGAGAATATTTTGGTCATGTGGTTTAAAAGCCATCAAAACTAGCGATGCAGGAAGAACAGTCAATGAAATATTAAGTGTATAAATTAACATTCAATCAAGTCTAGTATCTTCAGCTATAATGAATGCAAAAGCTCTATTCTACATATTAGATTTAAGCCTTTAGGCTACAAACCATATGAAGCACAAAAAATTATAAGAAATCACACATAATAATAATGATGAATAATCCATTATAACCATAAAGGGCGACCCTTCACAATAATTTCTCCCTTACTTACATCACAATCAACTCACTCATTCTTTACAATTTTGGGAGGAAAGATTAACATGAACTACTTATAAAATAAATGATTTTCTCCTCGATAACTTCTTTTCTTTCATAAATATAATTTTTCTTTTTTCTTCAAAGACAAAGAGAAAACGAAACTACATTAATAATTAAGTTCATTCAAAGGAAATAAAAATCACAATTCATCAATTATAACCAACTTGCATATATACACACCCCTGCAATTATTCTCATGTGTATCCATAAACATTAACAATTAAAAATGCTCCAATAGCTTTATAGCTTGACTAGGACATTTTTTTAAGTTAAAGGCTCATAATGTGATTAACACAAAAAGAAAAGGCTAGTATAGCTTAAAGGGCTTAACAATACGATAAATCATATGATTAGGTAGGCTATTTAGCTAATATAGCTTACAAAACAAAGAATAATTCATGTGATAAAAATATGGTTTCGAATAGAAAGTCAAAGCAAATTTATGATATACATGTCATGAAGGTGTCAATCTATCTCAGAATCTTACTAGCTTATATTTACCACCTAGTCACCATTCTTCTAAGGGAAACATACATTAACTAACCACAAGAGTAAAAATACATGCTTAAATTACCGTAACTTTTTTGGTTGATTCATCTCTTTAATTATTACTATGTAATCTTAAAAGTAATATAAAAATAGAGAATGTTTGTTTTTTTTAATATATATGAAAACATGCAAAAGAACTTAGAACCGCACATAAGAAACAGGTTCCCCACCCACACACTTAAAAATTACACTATCCCTAATATAACATTAAATGTAAGGGATGTAGCATTCAATAAAAACAACAATTACAAAAATGTGAAACAAAAGGAACAAACTCTCCTTGGATTGCCTACCAAGGAATGCCTTTGTTTACTGTCATTGGTTGGACTTCATGTTTTCTTCATCACAAGTTATCATCTAGATCTTTAAGTACCACCACTTCCACATTCTCCACTAGAAATCTTTCATATTAAGGCTTTAAGCAATAACCATTCACCTTAAATGTCTTTATGAATTTTAGACTCTGTATTTTTGTTGTTCCATATAAAAAAATATTAGAAACCGCAAAAGGACCGACCTAATAAGAACACATCTTACCTATAAACAATTTACGTCTAAAACGATAAAGAAGCACTTTTTGACCAATAACAAAGCTTTTCTTTCTTAAATAAGGTTTCCATCAGCTTATTGAAAAAGTGCATTCTTTTTTACTCCAAAGTTCCCTTCATAAGAAAAAGACTGATAGAAGGTTTAAATAAAAAGAGTCTTACTCTTAGGAACACATCTTATTATCGCTTGATCTGACAATGCCTCCAAAGATAGGGGTCATCCCATACGTAGTACCTGGCTCACTCTTTAACTTATCACTTTGATCCTTTGACAAACTTATAGGTAACTGGCATCATCTTCCTCTCGAACCAAACAACTAAGGTGCTTAGCAACTATATTCTTTGTCCCTTTCTTATCTCTTATTTCTACATCAAACTCTTAAAAGATGAGAATCCATTTGATTAACCTCGAATTTGCTTCCATGTTGGCGAGCAAGTACTTCACAACTATATAATTAGAATAAATAATAACTTCATTATCCAATAAGTATGAATGAAATTTTTCTAAAGCAAATAAAAAAATAAATGCTCTTTTTTAGTTGTAGAATAATTCAATTTGGTTGAATTTAAAGTTTTCAAAGTTTAGTAGATGACATGTGCAATGTTTCCCACTCTTTGTCCTAGAATTGCCCTATCATCACATATAATCTTAAATATAAGGCTACAATTTGCAGGTTTAATCATTAGTGGGGATGTTAAAAGCTCTTTGAGTTTGTCAAATGCGTCCTTGCACTTGTCATCGAACTTGAAAGAGACATCCTACTATAATAGCTTGTATAAAGGAGAGGCTATCTTCAAGACATCTTTTACCTGTGGTAAAAACCTATACGGTGAAAAAAAGATCGAACTTCCCACACATTCGAGGTGTAAGGCAAAGAAAAATAAGATCAACCTTAGATTTTTCATCATCTATAACCTTAGAGGATATAACATGCCCTAGAACTATACGTTGATTAAATATAAAATGGAAAATTTCATAATTAAGCACTAGGTTAGTTTTAATACATCCTTCTAAAATGAGTGCAAGATTTTCTAAGAAATTATCAAAAGAAGAACCATAGACACCAAAATAGTCCATAAATACCTTTATGATCTTCTTAATATACTTAGAGAATATGCTCACCATGCTACTCTTGAATGGCAGGCATATTGTACAAACTGAACAACATCCTTTGTTAAGAAAATGTATTAAACAGGCATGTGAAGCTTGTCTTTTCTTGATCCTTTGGTATATTAGGGATCTAAAAATAACCTGAAAAACCATCTAGAAAATAGTAATAATCATGTCCAATAAGTCTTTTAAGCCTTTGATCAATAAATGGAAGGGGAAAGTGACCTTTACGAGTTGTAAGATTTAACTTCCTATTATCAATACAAATTTGCATATGGATTAGAACCAATTCACCATCCTAATTTGTTAACACCATGATTCTAGATTTCTTTGGAACCATTTACATTGAGATTACCCACTTATTGTCGTAAATAACATAAATTATTCTAGTATCAAGAAGCTTTAGTAATTTTTTCGTAACTTCTATTGTTAGAGGACTTAACCTATGTTATGTTTGTCTAGTTCAATTAGCACCCTCCTTAATAAAAATGCAATGCATGCACATATAAGGTCTTGTTCCTCTAATATCTGAAATTTTCCACCCAATAGCCTTCTTATGCTCCCTTAATAGATGAACCAATTTATCTTCCTGATCAGAAGTCAACACCATTGAATTAATCATTGGAAGAGTTTGATTGTAACTTAAATATGAATATTAAAGTAACAGGGTAGTGGTTTCAACTCCATATCAGAAGGTAATAGCCTCGAGTAAGATTCAGGTAATTGTATAGAAGCAAGTTCATACCTTGTAAGAGTGGGTTCTAAAAAATACAAGGTAGTTCCCATTTTAATTAGGTCATCTCCTAACTTAACATCATTAGTGGCTTCTAATTCTATATGCTTGGTTAAAACTTCTTCTAATTGGTCACTACAATTTAACTTAAAATTCCTGTTATGGGATCAATCACATCAATAGAAAAAAATGATCATCTTGAATATGTTTTATGGCATCAAAAATATTAAAATGAAACACTTCCCCTATTAAATTCCATTGTAAGGATACCCTCACGGAATCTGTCTTAGTTTGGGCAATGTTAAGGATACCCTCACACCGAATAAGATAGGTGCGAGGTGAAAGGAAATTTCATCATCCATATCTACCACATAGAAATCTACAGGAAACACTAATTCATTCACTTACAATAGAACATCCTCAACTACTTTATTAAACATTAGTGCAATTAGTGCAATCAAGAAATTGTATGATAACACTAGTCTAATTTAAAAGGCTCAAGTTTAAAGAAACATAGATAAAATGAGGCATAAGATTGATCGATGCTCCTAAATTTAACATGGCTCTCTTAATTATAGTATTACCAATCTTACAGTGAATAGTTATTGTACATAGGTCCTTGCGTTTAGGAGGCAATTTCTTTATAAAGACAACAGAAATATTCCCACCCACTGGGACTTTGTCATTACCCCTTAACTTTCTCTTGTTGGTGTACAATTTCTTAAGGAACTCTGTATGCCTTGGCATTTGCTTGATTGCATCTAGAAAAGCTATATTTACTTCTAGTTTTCAAAAGCCCTCTAAGATCTCCTTATCCTTTTATTCTTTATTCGAATTTTCTAACTTGCTAGGAAAAAGTGAAGAGTTAGTCATTACCACATTGGGAGATTCAGAATTTACCTTTGAACTAAATGAGAGATCCCCTTCTTTTTTTAGATCCTTCTTAATTTCCTCTTCATTGGCCATCCCATGTATGGTCCTTTTAGGGCTCTCAAACTTCCTACCACTCCTTTCACTATCATTCTTCAGATTTATCTCAAGTTGTGATGATAATTTTACTCCAATTTGAGCTTCTAAATGGTTGATAATAACTAAATTTTAACTTACCTAGTCCTCTAAATTCTGAATGCTAGACCTTGTTTCTTAGAATTAAGATCTTGTCTCTTATTGAACTACTTTTTATCATACTAGAATTGTAGAGTTTTAGTAATAAGAGACTTAACCATATCCTTTAATGAGAATCTTGAGTTATAAATTATGTTGAAATTTTTGCGTACCTTACAACCTATTTAGGAAGTAGTTTTGCTAACTATGCCCTTTATTTCTTAATTTTGGGTGATCTCTCTAATCTGGGTTTATAAGTTTTAGAATATGGATTGTACTATTGGGAAAAGTTACTTACTGCAGCATTAACATTCTTCATATTTCCCTTTGCAGAGCTGGGCACCTATCGATAAGATGGTTTATATTAGCGTATATCTTATAAGCTTTCACTTGTGTTTGCCCTATAGTAATCTGTCTAAAAAAGATGTTAGTTAATATAAATGATGTTCAATGGATGAATTGTTTACCTTATTTACTATACGAAAATTATTGTGAATGCCAAATTATTGAGTGTTTGCTGCCATATGCTTGATAAAAGTCCTTGCCTCCTTGAGAGTCTTTTCACCCAGTGTTCCACCACTTTTTGTATCTACCAAACTACTATCCCTAAGTAATAGTATTGGATAAGGAGTTGCACAATGATATTATGATAGGAGCAGTTGGCATATAACCTCTTGAAGCATTTCCAATACTCATTAAGTAATTCTCCATGATGTTGCTTTATCCCACCAATCTCTTTCCTTATGCTCACTATCTTTAATGCTGGAAAAAACTTCTCCAAAAATAGCCTTTTCAATTAAGTCCATATGCTAACCCTCTTTATAGGCAAATCAAAAAGCAAATATTTTGTTGCATTTTTTTATTAGAATAAAAAAGCTCTCATCATAATTTGCTCTTCCATCACCCCTAGAGGTTTTTTCATACTAAGAAACACCATATCAAGCTATTTAAGATGCTTCTGAGCATCTTCACCTGCAAGACCATGAAATTAGATAAAAGATGTATCAAACCAAACTTAAGCTTAAAAGTAATATGTTTAACAAAATTTGGGAAAGTAATGCGTACAAGTCTTTGGGTTAAGTTTGGGACAGCTAACTCCTTTAAAGTTCTTGAATTAGCCATAGCTTCCTCTAAATCAATTCCTAGAGTTTTCTATTTTCCCTACACAATCATTGCAATGTCGTTTCAATCTCGAGATCAAATTATACAAGATTTTAATAAGGAGATGTAGTTGTTGTCATGCATAAATACTAACAAACATAAAAAGGTTAAGAAACAAATGTAAAATCCTATTATTAACAAATATATATACAAATCACCAATTAATATCAAATACAAAAACTAAATTAACACCACTCGCAAGCAATAGTGCCAAAGTTTCTTAATGCATGCCAGAAATACTAGAAAATAGTACTTAACTATACATAACTAAATTTGTAGTAATGGTAAGAAAGGATCATATTCATATAGAGTGTGCGATTAGCTTTTGTAATTTAGTGAATTCAATTGATGTAAGAAAATAAAACTAAAATATGGAAGATAAATCAAATCAACAATATAAATTGCTAGGACTAATCACTGGGTTTTAGTTTAGTTCTTAGCTCAATCTTGACCTTCATATGAATGTCCATAATCAATCGTGACAATGTTCTTGTACCTCTCTTTAATACTATTAACTTTATATTAAGAACATGCTATGTTAATCACCAATTTTTCCTTAAACAACGATTAATTAAAACAAGCTATTTAATTAGATCTGGTTCTTAGACAACCCAGAAATAGTTCTCCAAATTTAGTGTGACAACTGCATTATGGATTAGGAAAATAGGTTAATCTAAGCAACAAGCACTTAAGTTTGAGTCATTTAACTTATGTTATATTATCCCTAATGATGCCCGACGATTAGTTTACCACACACAAATTAGGTTGATAAAAATTACAGACTACAATCTTAATTCTAATAATGAATTAATTCATGAATAATCTAGCATACCTATCTAAACCGTTTATACATAAATCCCATACTTTATTTATAAAATAATATAGTTAATTTCAAAAGAGAGTTAAAAGCAACATCACTGATTATTTCCCAAGCATGTTCATCGATGTCAATATCCCCTTTGAATTGGAAAGATGAAGATTAGTTTCTTATAGCTCTTAAAAGGGAAAGGAATCTACCTCGTTTAGTGTCTCCATTATGTACAACCCCTATTTAGCCTCTTAATTTCCCTTTTATATAGCAAAATTAAGGTTGTGTGACTATAGATGGTCGGCTATATAGGCGTGTAAATGATCGTGTATATTAATTTGCTAGAAATCACAAAGATTCACATTCATAGTTGGATACGCAACTAAGGTACATGTTTTTAGAGGTCATATATATGATTGAAATAGCAGCTTCGAGTTTGTAAATGTTTCCAATGAGTTACACATTTTTATATATGATGTGTAAATCATAGTGACTCCAATTCTTTCATTCTTTGTCCCATTTTCACCCTAAATCATCTCCTTTTTACTTCATGAAGGCTAATAAGACCGAACATCAATAGAATGACACCAAAGATGTTAATTTAACTTATTTTGGTTCTTATTCCTCTCAACTTGTACTTAAATCAAAATATGAACCAAAACAAGTATTTTAGGCGCAACATAACATTAATCATTAAGCGTTAAGAAATAAATAGATAACAATCAAACACTTATTATCTAGTGAACTACATGGTCACTAGACACAATTGTGTACTCCCCTAGAATTTTTTAAAAATTATCACACATAGTGAGTTACAGAAGCATGTCTAATTCTTTGGAATGTGTCAATGGCTACGTAAGTCACTATAAATATGTGACTTAATACACGAGCATGTAAGTTTACACATTTAAAAGGATTGGGCTACACGGGTGTGGGTCATATAATTGACCATGTAAATCTATGATCCCTTTTAAAAACTTTATTTCTTCTTCTTCCTTCCCATTTTTCCTCCCTTTCCTGCTACTTCTTTGCTGCATCCCCCATTCTACAACCTAGCCCAACTATTTCAAGGGATTTTGTGACACCAAAATTGAGTTTTTCTTGTATTTTATGTAGATTACATTTGAATTTTTAGGTCCTTTTGCAAATTTTAGTGTTTATTCTTCTCCAAATCGTTAGGCTTACATAATTGCTCTAGTCTAAGATATGTTTACCTAATTTTCTTTTTTATAACTATACTAAATTTTTTTCTTTCCCTATGAATTATTGAATTATTTTGATGGATTGCATGTGGATTGGATGGAATTTGAAATTAGGAGTGTTAATTTTGCTCACAATGTTATGAACTATGTTGGGTTTTGTTAGATTAGCTATAAATGAGTGTTTTTTTAGTAATTAGTTAATGTTCGTTATTTTAATTTATATCAATTTCTTATTGCGCATGATTTAAGGTTTAATTATGTGTAGTATGGGTTTTATTGTTTAATTTCATTTTAAATTTTAGCAATTGCATAATTAGTTAAAATTTGTTTGTTAATTGCATTTCAATTGTGTTATTAATTTTTCATTATTTTAGTTTTCTAATTGTTTTGTTAATTTCATTATCTTTAGTTCAATTTGAATTTTGATTTTTTGCTTTTCTGCAGTTACACAACATAGTAAGTGTACGAATTATATGTAGGAAAACCTTTTTGTACTAATATTCTTTATTTTCTCACCTTTTATTTTATTTTAGGTACAATGACAAAAAGAATGGAAGTTGTACAATAACAAAAAGGAAACAAGGCACCAAGGAAGAGACGTAAAAATGGTGAAGGTGTTCTAGACCTTCACCATTTTTACGTGAGAACTTTTGTGGAAGGACTCACCACCACTATAGACAAGAGGAGTAGAGTATCAAGAGGATATCATGACTAGCAAAGATTACTCAGATAGAGAAAGAAAATGATTAGAATAATAATTCCTAAGTTTTTTTGACACTACTAGCTTCCTTGATAATGACATAAAAAC
>JAOTAZ010000008.1:33393889-33405110 GCA_025629785.1 Erythroxylum oxycarpum | reverse complement strand
CGCCACTAAATCCTAAGCAGATGCTAACCCAAGAATAATTCAACAAATTAAATAACTAATTTATTAGACACGTAACATTCCCTTCCCCTTAAAACAATCCTCTTGTCCTCAAGAGGAATTAAATGACAGCCTAGTCAGGACCTTCGATCTCCATCTCTGCATCATCGTCGCTATCTTGCAAGACAGCTCTAATAACAAATAATTTTTTACACTTGTGTCCGGGTTCATATTTATCGTTGCACTTGAAGCATAATCCCATTTTTTTCCGCTCGTTTAGCTCTTCTCAAGTCAACCGCTTGACGTTATGGTTAGTCGGTGCATTTGACACAGAAAAATATTGTGATTGCGATATCGGATGAGTTGGCGTAGAATTCAGTGCAGTAGAACCGTTCTCATGAGAAGAATTCCTTGCTTCGTACAACTTCGCAAGAGAAATTGCATGGGACAACGTAGTGGGTCGTCCGGCTTGTAGTTCCGTCCGTAGGGAGGTAGAAAGGCCACTTACAAAACAACCAACTTGTCTTGCTTGTGATAATTGGCCCACTTTTGTTAATAATTTCTCAAACTCCTTCTGATAATCTTGCACAGATCCACTTTGCTGCAATTTGGTGAGTTCTCCAAAATGATCAAAAAATGGATTAGGACCATACCTAGAGTGAAACCCCTCTTTGAATTCAGTACAAGTGACATTTGGATTTTCATGTTTTAAGAGTCGGTACCACAATTGGGCGTCTCCCACCATGTTAAAGAAGCGATTTCGACACGTTCTTCTTCAGAAGTATTATGGAACTGAAAAAATTGTTCAGCTCGGCAAACCCAACTCGTGGAATCTTCCTTCTCATCAAAACAGGAAAAATTCAGCTTAAGCAATTTAGGAGCATATAAAGTGTTACCTCCTGAACTAGAAGACTTCCATCTTGATTCTGGAATTCGTGCCTCAATTTCAGCCCTTTTTCCCGTTAGAGGATTGGGTAGTTAATTGATCCATTCGAGCATTGACTTGAGAGAAGAGCTCCTCTAAACGTTTAGCAATGCCCTCTTGGCCACTGGCAAGAGATTGGACGGATTTTTCAAGTTGCTCCACTCGCTGATCCATGCCAGAGCTCTGATACCACTTTGGTACAAACTGGTTTTTGGCTTTGGAACCTATACTGATTGATGAGGAAATAATCAATAGGAACTGGTTTAATAGAGGAAACCCGGCCTCAAATACTCACGTATTTTATTGATTTAACTCTGATACCTTAGACTTGCTATTCAAAGACTTAAATAGTCAAAAAGAGCCAACCACTTAAGCATAATTTAAGGAATTATTACCTATTCAATCGCCACTAAATCCTAAGCAGATGATAACCCAAGAATAATTCAACAAATTAAATAACTAATTTATTAGACACGTAATAGACACATCAACAAAGGTCGTTTTGAACGCAGTAAACACGCAACAGAGATTAAGAGAAGCAAATGTTTTAAATTGATGTGTGACCTTTATTGGTAACATCATCAAACAGTAAGAAGAAGACATGCTGGACATAAACATGGGGAGCAAGCATAGTGCGGCAACAGCAAGGTAGAAGGTTTAAAGGGTTAAAAATTAAATTGTCAAGAGAATCACGCAACTAGCTACACAAGGGAAATAAACCAACAGCGAGGGTGGCGTCATTTTGGGTAGTCACGCAGCAGTAGAAGAAATAAATCAACAAGCAATGAAGCATAGTGATACGCGGCGTTGAGGAGCAAAAATTAAAAATAGGAATCACATAATAGGGTAGAGGGAGACGCAACATATAGGGTAGATAGAAATAACGCAAGAGGAGAGTGCAGAGGGGAGACAACGGGCTGTGCGTGGAATAGAGAGCTGTGTCAATAAACAATAGAGTTAAAAAAAAGAAGACCGTGGCATATAACAAACGAGGAAGGATGACAGTGACAGTTTCAACGCCAGCGATAGCCAAAATAGTTAGGAAAATTATAATGTTGGGTAACTAAATCTTTATTTCTTGGTTTATGGAATCTTAGTTATTGAACTTTGCATGTTGTGAGAACTTGGTTCTTTATTTCAATCGATTTATTAGTCAAGTATCAATAATTTTTTTGGGTTATTATTTGATTGTTTAATTTGATAGCTAGGTGCGCAACTAGTTTGTATTTTTATTCAATCAATTGGTAGATTAAAAAGGTTGACGTTCAATTCTTTTAATCAAAAGTAGCGACTAGGATTTTTGTCTACTATGTTAAGGACATGATTCTAGGAAGAATAATTGTCTAGGCTCAATATACATCGTATGTATGTTGTCTAGTTCGTCGATTTTCTTGATTTGTAAAGCTATTAAATAATTAAATATGAGATCGTATCCAGATTATTAATTAATAAGGGTTAATTCAAGTACATGTTTTGGTTAACTAAACATAAGAGAAAATAGGTAAAGAAATTTATCACGACAAATGCTGAATTAATAAATTGGTTATTTTTAGTATCGTTGATCAACGCAAGTTCAATAACGAAGGAGACCGGAAACCAAGATTTATTTATATTGATTGTTAAATTCTCATTGTTTTGTTATTAGTTATTTTTCAATTTTGTTTTCTAATTAAATTCTGTTTAATTCCTAATTACAAAACCCCCCATTTCGTTACTTTGTTTTAGTTTTAAACTCGTTAACCTTTACCGTTAAAAATTTCTCGTGGGAACGATATTCTACTTTCCACTACTACATTAATTTGTGTTGCAGGAAATTGATTTCTTTTTATATTTGGTTGCAGGTGACAACATTCATAAAATAGATTTCTAGTATGTGATGGATGCCAAACACTTCCGATGCAACATCAATGAGGAGGAAAATTCAAAGTATCTACTCTACAAAATCTTACACTTAGATACATTCATAAGATCTTAAGTCACTCACCAAGTGGGCAGGGTGACAAATTTAGCGTAGTAAAAAATTTGAATCTGTTTTACTTGTTAAGTATAAGCAAGAGGATCTCAATACACCTAGGGCATGAATTAGCCCAATATTTCTGGCGTTAAAGGTGAAGAAGTTAAAAACGATATACATTTGGCACTAAATGACACAATTGATGAGGAAGATGGGAGTATTTAGTTGACTTCCACTGATGAGGCTTCTCAGTAATATGCTTGCCCTCAACTTTGAATGATGAAGAATATACACACAGTGCATAAGAGGCAAGGATTGATAGGAGAGATCTATCAATTAGTAAAAGTTATGGTCGTTCAAGCAATTGTAGGAACAAATAGTGATCGTCCCAATATACCAGAGTAGCTATTGTGGAAGGACTCACCACTGCTATAGACAAGAGGAGTATAGTATCAGGAGGATTTTGATTTGTTAGATAGTGTAAGATCACCCAAGACTCCGATACCACCTGGACATCATGACTAGCAAAGATTACTCAGATAAAGAAAGAAAATGATTAGAATAATAATTCCTAAGTTTTTTTGACACTACTAGCTTCCTTGATAATGACATAAAAACTTCTTATATTAGTTTAAAGTACAAACAAACATTCATATTATAGTAATATAATGGTAAATAGAGTGTTGATCCCGCGAGGAAGCTAATAGAGATATTCAATACACTCTTATACTATTACTTGGCCAATTAATAAAAAGTTTGGTTTTAAAGATTGGTTTCAATTCTAAGACTACCTAGAAAGAGTATGAGGCAACTAGAAACATAACTAAGCAAATAATCAAGAAAAGAAATCAAATTTGATCAAACATCTAGATAAGAATTCCCCTTACGAATAACTTTTATTTTTTGATTAAATATTTGGTGATTTTATGACTTAAACTAGAATATTTTCTAAGATAATAAATTTCGCTCTGTTGCGTTACAACCATATATCATTAAGTTGATTAAATAATATCTCTATCTTAATTAAAATCCTAACAATGCATTAAGATCTTTGAAGCTCCATAAAATGTTTGACACTAAACTAGAAGATTTATGTAGGCATATCTCTAATACTCCATACAACTTTTAATTTCAATGTCATGATCCATTTATATGCAGGTTCTTTTGATAATCCAGATACAAATTAAGATTTAATCTAATCACTAGCTTTAAATAATTATTTCAACTTTAAAAATATTAGATGCATTTCAC
Organism: Erythroxylum oxycarpum; assembly: GCA_025629785.1. Classification (NCBI taxonomy): domain Eukaryota; kingdom Viridiplantae; phylum Streptophyta; class Magnoliopsida; order Malpighiales; family Erythroxylaceae; genus Erythroxylum; species Erythroxylum oxycarpum. The sequence continues at coordinate 33,400,983 of JAOTAZ010000008.1, read as the reverse complement.
AAGTATAAAAAGCTTCGTAAATAATTGAAATCAATCCATAAAAAAGATAATATTATGGTTCCTTTTATTTAGAAATTAAAATAATTAACCAAACTTCATCTTTGAAACAAAAAAAGAAAAAAGAAATCATTATAAAGCTTTCTTTGATAATGATATTAATCTTCTGAAGTGATTTACATTTTGGAATGATTATTAATTTTCATTCTCATTGAATATAGCTTCAAGATGTCTTCTGGGCCTTCCTTCCTTTTAGACAGCTACCAAAACTAACCTAAACCTAAAATAAAATAAAAAATTCCATAAAAAACATGTCATTAGACACGGTTATACTACAAGCCATACTTTTTAGTACTTCCTCAAAAACTCAAAATATGAAAGTTTTACAACTCTTGCTAAGTTTTTTGAAGCATATTGACTCATCTCAATCATATCTAAGATAACAAAATTAAGTCTAGTTAAGATGTAATGTCAAAATTATCTAAGAACCTTCTTTTCTAAGAGATACAAAGACTATAAAATGCTTGTCTTAGAATTTGTTATGTGTTGTTTCTTTTCTAAAGATGGATATGGGTACTAAAATGCTCATGTACTAGTCCATATTTTCCACTTCTTCTTCATTACAATATAGCATGACCTCTATCCACCTATGTATGCAGCCATATCTTCAAGATTAAGCTTTAAAGAATAACATCGACTAGTATTTGACTGTGTGCAAGGCCATATTTAGACAATATTGTGATTTTTCATTGGTTTTCCTTGTAAAACTCTTTAATTCTTAAGCAAATTAATTCCCAATCATCATTTTCAAGTATATAAAACAAAAGGTACAAACTTAGACACGAAAACATAACAAAACACTATGTAAAATATATGTATGTTATGTATACATCAACTTGTACGCATAAGTTCATGAAACTAAGGTTAATTTTGTAGATCATTATTTATGTTCTAGTATTTATTGTATTGTAATTAGGCTATAGTTTATTTAATTATAAGTCTTATAACAAGTTTAAATGAATTTGTAAGTTTCCTATTTAGAATGGAACTTGTTATAAGTTTAAATTCCAATCCAATTGCGAAAAGCCTTATCAGCAATACTTTTATTGAGATATTATATGAATCTTATTTGAAGCTATTTCTAGATTCCTAAGTGAAATATTCTACTAAACTATTCATTAAAATAGAACTAGTACTAAGTCTCCTAGTTGAGTAAGAGTTATTGGAGTCTTAATTTGAATAGTATTAGTTGCTAGAGATTTAATTTAAGAATGAATCCTTGTTACATTTTTAACTAGGATATTTATTAAGTTTTTATTTTCAACTTTTAGAAGATGGGACATTTTTAATTAGTAAACATAAATTTGAGTTGCAAAAGATGAGAGTTGTAAGTGCTTTATCTCTTATTCTTCATTAACTTCAAAATGTATCAAGGAATTCCTTTTTTATGAAATCCAAAAACACTATAAATTTGTTTCTTAATTCTTCATAATAAATTGGCTATTTCTTCAAAAATCTTATTTAGTATTTTTGGGAAGATTCCATATTTATTCGTGAGTTCTCTATATTTTATTCTTACGTGGGTTTGCACTATATAAATAAATGATATGGTTGTTAAAGAAATTAGCCCTTCAGACACCTTAATAAAATATAGCAGGAGGATGAATCCTAAAATGAGTGCCTTCAGTGCGTCAGTGAGGAAGTTCTTTGGATTTATGGTGTCTCAGTGGTGCATTTATATCAACTCATAGAAGTTAGATGCTATCCTTAATATGTTATCACACAAATTAGTAAACAGAGTACATAGATTGGTAGCTTTTCCAGTTTCATGTCCAAATATGTTGACCATTACTTTCTGTTTTTCAAATCTTGAGGAAGCCTAAGAAGTTCGTTTGGAAAAAAGGAGTTTTAAGCGAGCCTTTGCATAATTAAAGCAATACATGAATGACCCTTTATCTACATCACTACCTTTGAAGAAATATATTTGTATTTTGTAGTTTCATCGGAAGCAGTAAGTTTAGTCTTGGTTCGAGAGGTTGGAGCAGCAATGACGCAGTACCAAGCTTAGGAAAGCTGTTCTTGCTTTCGTTATCTTTACACACAAACTCGAACACTATTTTCAGGCCATGAAATCAATATGATGACGAATTTACCACTTCTTCATATTATTCATAAATCTGATTTGTTTGAAAGACTAGTAAAATGGTCCATAAGAGTTGAAAGAATTTGATATCTATATGATCTTGCTCATAGTTGGCGGCAACAAACCAAAATAAAGATGTATATGAAATCAAGGAAATTTCTGTGTGAAAGTATCACCTTAAGAACATGCAACTCATATAAGCAATGATCGTTGATATTGAGTTGTTTCCTAGGTAGCAGAAAGCCATAGCAGACCTACTCTTCAAAAACGGTGCCAAGGGAATCACAATGCCAGATTTCTAATAGGAATGGAGATGAGATAGTGCTCGTGAGGAAGAGAGACAGGCCTGCATCGAGAAATCAGAAGATGAATGGATAGCAACACTACAAAACTATATTTAAAAGGGGGAGCAACCTATAGGTCTAGAAGAAACAAGGCATCTCATCCGCCAAGCTGTCAAATACGCAATAATTATCAAATCATTGCACGTCATACACTATGCCTCCACGTTGCATAAGGAAACTGGTAATGGCCTTATAACTTATAAGAGTGTCATATTGGCTCGTGTGGGGTGCTATAAGGCATGCCAACTTTGTCCCGTATAATACTCAGACAAGGCTTTCAATGGAAACTACCAAAGATAGATGTAAGGCCTTTGTAAATGCAGTCGGTAAATGTTAGAGGCACACAAACTTCCAACACAGGCATGCGGCTGACTTCTCAGATCCTATTCCTTTCACACTTGGTGCTTTTCCTACAATTACGGGACAATTAAGTGTATACGCGTGGACGTAGAATTTTTTACCAAGTCAATGGAGGCTAAAGTCTTCGTGACAATCACTAGCAAGACTTTGGGACAATTCTGAAAGTCTAACATCACACGCAGGTTGCAGGTTGCAGGTTGCAGCTTGCAGCTTGATTCTCACATGTAATAGGTTTAAGTGTCCATACTTGATTTTTCCAAACATTTTGTACCGTTTTTGTCCATAATTACAATTTAACAATGTGTATTTTTATCAAAATTTTTTGTAATTTAAGTCATCAATCAAAATCATTCAAGTACGTTTAGGTTATTGCACTTTTTTATTAATAAATACATAGTTCGTTTACTTACTTTTTGTTTATTTAGTTCGTCTCATTATCTTTTTAATTTTTATAGAAACTAAAAATGCAAATAAGGTTTTAAAAGATTATGAGTTTAAGTGAAAAGCTTTGAAAATGTTATATATTCAAAAATTCGAACAAAAGATGGGGGATGAAAATCAATAACAATCCAAAGGGGGACCTACAGGGACGGAGCCAGACTCAACTTTAAGGGAGGGTTGTAAAAACAATAAATGAAGACACTGTATGATGTAAAATTGCCTTGCTTCTTTCAATAATTGAATGAATATTTATATACAGAGATTTGAGGATCGTACATCTGTACAGCTAGAAATCGTTACAACAGAACACTACCTAGAATTATCTACAGCACAGGTGTACTGCTTGTTGTGAGGTAGCTGAGCTTATGGGCCACGTCTGGACTTGGGCTTGACTTGTTTTCTTTTCATTAGATGAGGCTTTATCTCTTACATCCCCTCGCAAACGAAATCGAGGATTAGAGATAAGGTTGAGTTTGGATATTAGATAAGCCGAACGTGTGGCTGGCAAGGGCTTGGTGAGTAAGTCGGCAACTTGGTCGGTGGTACTAACATGTCGCACTTCTAACATGCCATCGGAGACTTTGTCTCAAATGAAATGGAGATCTAGCTCAAAGTGTTTGGTGCGAGAGTGAAAGACTGGGTTGTGAGCTAAGGACCGAGCCCCGTTGTTGTCGCACCAGATGATGGGTTTCTGAGACAAGGTGAATCTAAGTTCGGAGAGAAGGGACTTGAGCCATATGACTTCCGTGGAGACTTGTGAGAGCGCTCGATATTCCGCCTCAGCGCTGGAGCGAGCCACGACTGACTGTTTCTTGGAGTTCCAGTATACAAGATTCCCCCCGAGGAAGACACAGCCACCGCTGGTGGACTTCCGATCATCAGGTGAGCTAGCCCAGTCCGAATCGCTGAAGGCGTGAAGCTGGGGTGAAGAAGAGGAGGGCCGAAAGTGAAGCCCTAAATCAGCAGTTCCTTGAAGGTAACGCAGAACCCTCTTGAGAGCAATCCAGTGAGTCGTTAACGGATTGGTAAGAAATTGACTCAATTTTTTGACAGAGTAACTAATATCTGGTCTGGTATTGCAGAGATATTGAAGAGCTTCGACTAAGTTTCGATACAGAGAGGGGTCCGAGAAGGGGAGACCATCGTGGAGAGATAGCTTGGACCTAGGGGAGATAGGAGTGGCACAAGGCTTGGCGAAGGACATGTTAGCACGGTGGAGCAGGTCATGCATATACTGAGTCTGAGAGAGATACAACCCAGTTGCATTCCGGTAAGCCTCAAACCCTAGAAAAAATTTGATGCTACCTAATGTGGTGAGAGCAAATTGAGAGTGTAGCTTAGCAATTAGGTCCCGTATATCCTTTTGACTATTCCCTGTAAAGAGAACGTCATCAACATAAACTAGTACAATAAGAAATAAACCATTCTGTCGGTAGTAGTATAGGGAGGTGTCAGACTTGTAGTTGACAAAACCCCAAGTGTTGAATACGACCTTCAGTGTCTGAAACCATGCTCTGGGAGCCTGCTTCAAGCCATATAGGGCTTTGGAGAGACAACAGACATGATTAGGGTGAGTAGAGCTCTCGAAACCCTGGGGTTGGCTGATGTAGACTACCTCCTGTAAGTCACCATTTAGGAAAGCATTGTTGATATCAATCTGTTAGATATCCCAACCGTGAGAGACTGCAAGAGAGAGAACCACTTTGATTGTAGAGGCTTTGACTATTGGATTGAATGTCTCAGTGTAGTTAATGCCAGGGGTTTGATTGAACCCTTTAGCAACAAATTGTGCCTTAAACCTGTCCACAGACCCATCAACAGCATATTTGGTTCGAAAAATCCACTTAGTAGGTAGGATATGCATGCTAGAATGATAAGGGACCAATATCCAAGTACGGTTTTTGTGTAGGGTAGTAATTTCCTCCTGCATGGCCTGATGCCACATAGGGTCTTGAAGAGCTTGGGAGACTGTGGTAGGTTCTGAGGTTGGACAAGTTGAGAGGGCAGCAGAGTAGGTTTTAGGCTTGAAAATGCCATGTTTGGATCGGGTTTGCATAGGGTGGATGTTTTGTAGGGTAGGAGGGTGAGGAGGACCAAGGGAGGGAGGAGGGTTGAGGTTAGGGTACTGGTCAAAAGAGGATGAAGGGGTAGAGAGAGGAGAATGAGTAGAAGGTTGAGAAAGAGGAATTACCTGCGAATGATTGCTGGTGCAAGGAGGCAGTGCAGGCAAACTTGCTGAGGAGTGAGTGCTTGGAGTTGAGTTCTGAAGATGAGCAGCAGGAGTTAAAACAGAGAGAGGTAAGCTAGTAGAAGGTGAAGTAGAGGAAGATTTAGAGGGAAAAATTGAAGAACAAGGAAATTCAGTTTCATAGAAGACAACATGACGAGAAATAAATATCTTACCAGATGAGCTGAGACACTTATACCCTCGATGAGAGGAGTTGTACCCTAGGAAGACACACTTAGTGGTATGAAAATCAAGTTTGTGTTTGGAGTATTACCTTAAATAGGGATAACAACTGCAGCCAAATGCCTTTAATAGAAGATAATTAGGATATTTGTGGTATAAAAGTTCAAATGGTGATTTGTTGTGAAGATTTGGTATGGGAAGATTATTAATTAAGTATACTGCTGTGGAAAAAGCTTCAAGCCATAAAGTGAGAGGCATGTTGGCATGGGAAAGGAGGGTTAAACTAGTTTCAGTAATGTGTCGGTGTTTCCTTTCAGACACACCATTCTGTTGGTGAGTATAGGGACAACTGAAGCGATGATGAATGCCATTTTGGTGAAGAAAAGGTGAAAAGGCTTTGTATTCCCCCCATTATTTGTATGAAGTGCTTTTATTTTGTGGTCAAGTTGTAGTTCAATGTGAGTTTTGAATTGAATGAAGGTGGCAAGAGCTTCAGATTTGAGTTTGAGAGGATAGAACCATGTGAACCGTGAGTATGCATCAATAAATATGATGTAATATCGGTGACCATCACTGGATAGGTGGGGAGAGGGTCCCCAAATGTCTGAGTAAACAATTTCAAGAGGTTTAGTAGCAGTGATGTCATGTGTGTCAAAAGGGAGTTGATGTGCTTTTCCTTGTTGACATGAATTACAGAATTGAAAACTACTTGGATCAAACTTAAAATTCATTGATTTAGAAATCAAATGCAGTACATGTTTAGAAAGGTGTCCAAGTCTGATGTGCCAGATATTGGCAGATTTATGAGCATTGTGAGATTCACACTTGTTGAATACATTAACAGTATAGGTATGACTAGAGGGGGCCTTAGAGGAACCAGAAGAAGTGGTAGTTGCTGCAGAATGGGATGAAATAGGAGCTTTGAGACTATAGAGCCCATCTCGAAGCACTCCTCTAAGCAGAAGCTTCCCTGAAACCTTGTCCTTAAATAAGCAATAATTGTCAATAAATTCCACTGTAATTTGGTTATCCTTTGTGAGTTTAGAAATGCTCAAAAGATTTTTAGTTATGAGAGGAATATGAAGAATTTCATTTAAAGCCAATGGAGTTTGGTGGTTAGCATGAATTAAAGAAGAACCAGTATGAGCTATGGAAAGAGTATTACCATTACCCACAGTGAGATAATCCTTGTCCCCATATGTTGAGCTGTCTGTGAGATTATTCAAGTCAGGGGTAACATGGTGAGTAGTACCACTATCAACAAACCATGTGGAGCCATGTCCAGGATCAGTGGGAGAGTAGGAAGATGTTGGACCCCGAACTTTCTTGGAAGATTGAAATGATGGTAAGTGATTCATATGCAAAGAAAAAGGGAAATTCTTGAATTCGAATTGACAAT
>JAOTAZ010000008.1:33375002-33386759 GCA_025629785.1 Erythroxylum oxycarpum | reverse complement strand
AAGGCATAAAAACTTCTATAACACAATTCATTTACAAAAATACTCATTGAATTCATTTTAATATTTCTAATTTCCACCGAAAGTTCGGGGTCCAACAATAACTCATAAGTTACTGGTCCTACGCTCTCAATAACTTAATGTGAACCAATACAATTCGAGCTTAGTTTATCTATTTTTCCTAATCTGAACACATCTTTCTCTCAATTTAAGCACACCTTGGCAAGGTGATCTCTCTCAAGGACATTTCATATTTCGCTTGATAGTTCTCATCTCTTTAGTGCCAATACACGTAACTCGTATGTCCATCTCACTATATTCCATATGTCTAGGGTTGATCCACCTAGTCATTCATCTTTCTTGTATTACTTAATTTCTAATACAGATTCATTTCACTCATCAATAGTATCTTGAATCAATTCTGCCCTTCAACTATTTTTAGGCCCTCTTTATTCAATGTAAGGGCGAGCGACTCTTTTGTCATATTACACCTCATATAATATTCTAATGATTGTTATGCTTAAAGTCACTTAAAACTCTACATTGATTTGATGTTCCTCTGAACTCCAAAATATAAGCTTTAAGCATATCTCCAACAGTTAAGAATGTTACAAACTTATACATGTAATTACTTACTTCTACATCCTTAGTCATCAAATGCTAATTCGGTGTATTCCTAAGGAGGTATATCACAGGCTGCTATTTGGCTCCTCTAACAATCTTTTTACTCAATCATCTTTATTAGGTATTACACATACTTCTTAATCCAATCATAAATATCATTTACCCGAAAGTTGGATCCGTTTTCAATTCCTCTATAAGGTTTACAATTTCTAAATCCTTAATTTTCAGTTTGACAATCCTTTTCTACACAACTGATTTTAAATTTCAATAACTAACAATACTTTCTTTTTGCCCCTTTTTTAGCTCGACATTCTACACTTGTTATCGCACTAGATTTTATAACCTCAATATCTGAATTTGTGTACACCGTTATTTAATTTTCTATTCAATGCATCAATTTACAACACTAGCTTTATTGGGAAATACTCATCTACACAATCCTTTCACACTCAAAATTTACCTTAATCTTTACTGATCTATATATTCATATATATATCCAAAATGTTTCTGTACAAATAATGTCTCCAAGTTTTCAAAGCAATTACTATTGCAGCAAATTTCAAGTCATGTATCAAAATTCAACTCATGAGGCTATAATTGTCCTTATGTACACAAAATCACTTTATACTATTGCAACATATTGCATCTTAATCTTTAATGGGAAACTTCGTTATATATTGCAAAATCTCCAAATCGAAGCGGTATAATTAACATTAGGGTTATAATTCCTCAAAATTTCTTTTTACATTCATCACTGATACAGCTTACATATTTTTCCTCAAATATTCAAAATTTCATCTCACTTTTTCGAACACATTCAAAATACCATCTATGATTATAATCACTAGTTGATATAATTTTACTTGGATCATTTTAACCTTCAATATCATAATGCTAACGGGGGTATTGTTAACTCCAACAAATATAACCTAAGACTCTTATGCCATGATTTGTTTTGGTAATTCTTTGAGTAACTAATTCCTCAATAAAGTAGTATTATCACATGTTATTCTTAATTTCCCAATTAACTCCCTTTTTCGAATGATTTCCTCAATTCATTCGATTTCCTATGATTTCACATTGCCTTACTCTAATATCCGCTCATTCAGACTATCTTCTCCATAAGTTTCAATTTATTTTATATCTCAATTTCCTATGTTGGTAACTCATTCACCAAATCTGTTTTGTATCTTTTATACTTAATGTCACCTCAAATTCAAGAATCCATCACTTATTTGGATTCTTTACATCAATAAAAAAGCATACACGCTCAGTAGCATGTTGTAACTCTTATGCTTGAGTCTTCGTTATGGATATGACTCCAATATTCACTTTTGACTCATTAACTACTCATTTCTAATTTGTTCCTTCATTAATCATTCTTAAATTGAATCATCTGGTTTACTGAACCTATCTTAGTGAAATTCTTCTTTAGAAGAAGACTTCTTGATACTATCCTCAATACTGCTCATGAAATCCTTATCAATCAACTATTTTCTATAATTACTTATCAATCATTCTTAATACCTCAAGAAGATCAATTTCAACTTTCATAATATCTCAATAACATCAATTTATGTCATAACTTATATGATTAGAACATCCTTTATAATAAGGCTCAGTAAGGCATTAAGCAAATTCATTTACTCAAATACATTGGTATAAACCATCAAAATCTTTACATCTTATCTAGATATGTATTTATGTCAAGTCTCTAACTAATAACATTCGCTAATGATACTTGAATTTCAATTAATTTTAGACAACATTTCCATCCTTATTGCTGCCCATGATTAGGGTATCCCCACACGAACATGACAGAAACCTATTTTTTTCAGGCCACTGTCGCGTCGTGCACTTTCCTCCTCTCATTATCAAACATACTAACACCAATTTTTCTCCAATTATTCAGAATTTACCTCTTTCGGAGCTACCTCATTTTGTAATGAGTCAACTAACATATCGACTGCATCAATTCTTCTTATTTGATTTTTCATCTTTTTCTTTATCTCATTCATACATAAAATCCTCTCTTATATGCTACACATCATTCATTTCTTATTAAGTCATTTATGACTAGTTCATTCCCTTTTTACTCTTTCCTCATTTCCATCTCATTTTCCTATTGTCATTTAATCATCTTACATACATATATTCGCAATTCATTCCAAGTTATAGATGGATATTTATCTTGAAATTCCAATCTCAAATTCCATTAATATTTCCTCACAGAGGATCTTAACTCTTATCACAATAAGCACATAACCATTTCGGCTTTATATTCATCCTCTTACGATTATAAAAAATTTATGTCTTTATTACATTTTGCTCGTACACTTTAATCTCCTCATTTCTACTCATATCCCTATTATCCTCAAACAATTTATGACAATACATTCACATTTATAACACATATGGGGATATGTCACCACAATACAATCTTGGTGTCATATTCAATAATACATCTAACAATATAAATGTAGTGAATCTCTATCTATCATATCTTATCCACATACTATTTCTCATTTCTAAATTTCCATAAACTTTCGGTTCCTCACATTTTGTCATATCAGGATTTTTTTCTCACTAATTCTATCAACTTAACCTTTTAACACATGCTCATGCTTGTGACTAATACTTGTGTGACTCAAACTAAGGATCAGTCATTACCGTCTGCTATGACATGACTAAAATGTATATAAATTGACATTATTTCAAAAATGCCCATGTAAGATAATACTGCTGGGTTCTAATACCATATATGTAACATCTCACTCCTGCAAGACACGTACCTGACATCTATGGGTGATATCCGAGTTCGTGCCACGAGAAGGAGACGTGATATCCCACTCAATCAGTCAAAACTCAGTATATTTTTTTTTTTAAAACCATATACATAGTATGCGAAAATCAATCCTTAAAAAGGCCCACTTTAACCCGTAAACATTTTTCAAATCATCAAAATTTCGTTAATCACTAAGGCCCATTCCAGAAACAAAACACTCACAATCATAATGTCAATACAACATGATTACATTCGCATACACATTGTACACTAATTTCTGAATATATTCTTTAATACAAAATTTGCGAAAAATACAATTCAGTACGAAAATAAAGAAATACAATATAGACGCGAACTGATCCCTACCTCTATTCCTCAGTTGAATGTAGTAAGTGAACTCCCGTTGCCTAACGGGGAATTCCTCTAATCTTGAAAAATATTTGCAAATTTTAGGTGAGTTTTTCAAACTCAATGAGTGACTATCATCGATGGCTCACCCCAATCATGTAACACATAATTCACATCATTTTACACTTCACATTCAATACAATTTAATCACTCATATTATGCATATGCAGTGCACATGAGACCTATTTTTTATTTGTTATTTTGTTGTGACCGAGTGCCTAAACTGTCCCATATAGGGCTCATTCATAACTGTCCCTTATCCGTTTAGGAGATACAGAGCTCATTAAACATTAAGCTTGAGGTTTTGATTCACTTTTGAGCTTGAAGCTCATTTTCACTCGTTGAACTTTAAGCTCTGATCGGTGGCTACTCTAGTCATAACGATCATTATGTTTCATGCATTCATGAAATGAAATACATCAGTCACATTTGTGTGACCCCATTCAATCATATTCACATATCATCGATTCGTAGTTCGGCATTTAACATTTAGTTGAGAATTCACACTTTCATTCATATGCAAATGAACATTTAGAATACATTTAATAATCACCTTAAGTACACATAGTTCATCAAATTCACATTCAAGTAGCACTTCAATATCCAAATCAAACATCACAATCATCGGACCTCCTGTCCGAAAAATCAATATAATCAATCACATTTACATAATCATTTAGTAGTCAATTAATACAAAAATTCATATAACAAGCAACGAAGTGAGACCATCTCGGTCTACTCATAGTACACTTTAGATTAGCATTTGCTTCCAATTCTGGAAATTTCTGAATATGGATGTTCATCCTGCACATCAAAAGTATGCAATACACACGTTATACACACATTAATAATTGTAAAATTATAAGTATTCGTTTATGCACAAATATGAAATATGTACAATGCATGCTCAATGACAATCCCAAGTATCTTTCCATTATTCTCGTCACAATATCAGTCATATTCCAAAACTCACCTAAGTATAATTTGTACTTAGGTTTACACCTCAATAAAACCATTAGAATCAAAATTCACAATTCAATTACTCTTCATTTCATTTCTAGTATTATTAGCTCTCACAGTATCCAAATCTCATTCACTTTTATTTAATACTCGTTACTTATTTCCTTTTAATCACCGATACAATCATATGAACCTCTTCATTTCCATTATACACATTTATTTGGTACTTTAATACTAACAATTCATTCACTATTGTTATTCTGACATTATAAAATCAAACAAAAACTAAACTCTTATTCTTTATTATAACATCTCCAAAATTCCAAACATTCTGGTCTGTTTTCCACGAATATTATGACAAGGAAAATGGAGAAATTTGGCAACAACTCATCCTTAAAAGTTTTTCTCCTATCTCTTAAGTTTCTAATGACACCAAAATCACTCAATTTGGTTCAGTAATGTGAAAGTTATACCATAAAAATCTTCAAACTGAGTTTTTTCTCAGGCAGTACCCTATACTCAAATTTCACCCAAACATTGAAACTCTTAGAGTCCGATTCAGAATTTGATTTCTTCATATAATTTGTAGACCTACGTCTCTAGTTTACATCAAATGAAAAATCACTCCATTTGGATAACTAAAGAAGAAGATATCATCAAAATACTAAAGTATGTTCTGTGCTGGAAAGTTCATCGACGAACTTTTCCAGAGAAGAAAAGTCCGCGTGAAAAATTACAAGTTCGCTGCTGCAACCCTGATTTGGTTGTGACGAGCTTCATCCTTTAAGTTGGTCACAGCGAACCAAGGAGATTTGGCCGCGGCAAACTTTAACAGAAACATATGTAGAACATGTTTCAACTGCATTTTTCCATATTTTCACTTCCAACATCTACACCTAACACATCTTATACCTCAACCATCTTTTCTACTCCATTTCAACTTCATTCTCTACTCCAATTCAACTCAATATCATCTATACACAAATCAAAATTCCATTCTTGATCATAAATACCCAAAATAGAACACAAACATACACTCATCCTAACACCATTATATGGATCATCCAACTTCCAAGACATTCTCTATAATGAAGTCATTAAAGATCATTCACAATTACAAAAACAAGACATTTACATCACCCACGACACATACATGAAATTTACATAATCAAGCAATCAATCTTAACTTACTCATCATTCTAGCTTCATTTAACCATTCCCATGACATTTAAAGCATAACTTACTTGTTGTAGCTTCAAATTCTTCCAACTTCTCAAGATCATAAAAAAAAATCCCTAATTTTTCATGCATCCACGTAAATCGTCATGGAGGTTGGAAGGTTTGGGTTTTCTTATGGAAATGAAGAAGATAACAAGTACGAAGTAGAAATTAAAAGATGAGAGATTCAACGTGGGTGGAGGTTTGAACAATTAAAATCAAGAAGAAGGAGAGAAGAGAAGCCACCAAGGAGAAGAAGAACACAACAACAAAACACTTAATAGCCCTTGAACTTCAAAGCATCGTGAGAGATAATAAGGGGGTCTTTAAAATTGAAAGAGTAGTGGGCTTAAGGCATTGTTTGCCAAGTGATATTAGTCACTTGGCACATGTCCAATTCCTAAAGCATTAGACTAGATTCTTTTATTTAAATAGTCTAATCAATTTCAATTTCTAGTCCAATTGTCTTCCAAATTGTCAGTGGGACTTTTTTAATAATTCTTAAAGTCTTTTATCAAAATTTCCATTGCCATTGGACAATGATTTCTACTACTATTTAACAATTGTTTTGCCACTTGATATTTTTCCTAGTCCACAAATTGCCCAAAAATTTAGGATTTTTTTTAATTTCGCCACAAATTCTAAATCACTAACTATACCCTCCAAATTAATTTTCAATACAATAAAAGCACAATTCTCAATAATATCATATTACAATTCAATTATACCTAGGATGCCAATAAATGCATGTATAGTCATTTTAATATGTGCCAAAAATTCAAATTCACATATGTGTATGGTGGCAGTATGCATGAGCATGAAAAATGCCTTTTTTCTTAATCTCTCATTGATCTCACATGTACCGTATTTTAGGGTTCTGACCCTTGGTATGGGAACGGGATGTTATAAATTCAGCACATATCAATCTCCAAGCATTTAGATAGAAAATTTGTATTAGAGACCTAGAGTGGTTTTCAATTGTTTAGCTATTAACCTATAGTAATTTCTAGGTATCTATTGAAAATTATAGTGTTCAATTATTATACAAGTTTGTTCATAGTGCATACCATTTATCAACTCAGGGGGATTTATCTCAATCATTGACACTTTGAGAATCTATCTCCTTAATCCAAAAAATAAAGATAAAACTATTTAGATGAAATAGGGGTTAAGAAATTTCACAAACAAATCTTTCTGGGAGTTGTTCTCTATAAGCATGGAAATGGTTTCTTAAAAGAATCTAGTTTGATTTCCTTAAAACAACCCAAAAACCACTTTTGTAGTTTAGCTTACCTTCGAAAGAAAGCTAATATAATAAAGGCATAATCAAGCTTGGTCACTCATGTTACACCACATGTTCTCTATATATCATTAAGAAAGAAACATGTGAGTACCTATTCTTTAATAGCCAATTCAAAGCTTAAATATAGACAAAAATGTAACATCTTTGCAATAAGACATTTTTGCCTAATCAATGGAATGATATAGCATTCTGGGAACCTGTATTAAAATACAAATTTTGGGTGATTTTAAAATATTTAAACTAGTTTTTAATAGCATTATTTACTCTATTTGATTAAAAAGAAAAATAAGAATGTTTAGAGGGGAGTCAATGGATATCATTAATATGAGATGGAACCTTTTTCTTACAATCAAAGAGTTAGCATCAACTAGAGAATTAGCAATTTCATTGAGCCCTAATATCATTGAGAGATTAATCTCTTATGACACTCTTCTATAACATCTACCTCAAACATATCCCCTTTAATTCATAACTTATGCATTTTTGTCAAAACTTTGAATAAACTGCGAGATCTGCTAGCTATCAATAGAACAAGATAGTAAAACCAAGTTGTTCACAATAGTTGGGGTTCTATAAATAGAGTAAATATGATAGAAGCATCAACTTATTCCTAGCTATTAAACTATTAAAAACTCATATTCATTAAGATGTAAGAATTCTTTCCTAATGGAGATTTCTCTCGTTATTTTCCATGTTTATCGTCTCATTTACCTTCCAAAAAGAACAAGATTATATCAAATCTTTTGGATATCTAATAACTATTATTAGCCAATTAATTAACTTATATGCCTCAAATAAGCACAATATCCCTAAAATCATTAACTTTGATTCTTTAAGAGTCTTATCTTTTAATGTCTTATATGGAATATTACTAATTGGTTTAGATAGAATTATTGAGGAAAAGTTATATTAGCCATAGCCATAGAAGAATCAGATATTGAATTTTCACAATATCTCATATTATACATTCTTTGTTGCACAAATTTATACCATTATAGAATTTATTTATTAGGATGTTCACGAAAATCCCCTTGCTTATAAATAAATATAAAATTTTAATGTAAAACTTATGAAATTGATCTTATTGACATGTTTTACGATTCTCAATGCCTAATTTTTATTTAGATTTAAATATTTTAAATTTTTTAAAATTTAAATCGGTATTTCATTTAATATATATGATTACGTTATATAAATTGATAAGTAAATTTAATGAAATATAAGAATTCATCCTCTTATACTTTTTTATTACATACTTTGCATCATGTTTATAAAAATTGATAAGTCAATACCATAATTGTCTTTGTACTAAAGGTTGATTTGGTCATCTTTCAACCTAACAAGTTTTACAAGGAAATATGAATAGAAAGGAACATACCTAGATTTCAAAAACATTAGTAGAAATTCACATTAGGCAAGAGAGTATATTTTTGCTAAAGTTAGAGAACAGGTAATCTCCTCTAACTCTATCAAGGAATGCTCATCCCAACTTGCTAATGTATAGAAAATATGGAGAAACATGCAGTGAAATAAAGAAACATGCATACCAAAAGTAGCAGGTAATTTGAAGCTAATATTTATTGATAATATGGAAGGCATTGGAAGAGGGGCTTATCGTTCAGCTGACGAAAAGGAGATGCCATCGAGACTTGAAAATGGTGTTTGGGAAGCTCAACCAATGTCCTGGTACGTAAAGAGACAAGAAGGGAAGCTACAATCCACTTGCATCTTTCATATTAAGGTTGAAATACAAAGAAGAGAAAATGGGTTTATGGATGATTTGTTTTACCTTTTAATCGCCAAAGGATAGGTCGGAGCGTTCATGCTATAATGGTTAGGCAGAAACCTAGTTGCTTGGTCATTTGTCTCTAAGCTCATTCACGGCCCCTCAAGAGGCTGGAGATCATAGATACTCTAACCCTAATCTGGAAAAGTTTGAAGGAAGATTGTGGGGATTGGGTTTTTGTTTTCCCATTTTGGTCTAATGAGGGTCTTAATCTGTACATAGAACGTTGTCATTTTGGGGAACTTGTTATTTGGGTGTAACGTTGTCGTTTTGGTTAATGGGTGAGTTTTTTGTCTCCCCAAATTATGCATTCCTCCTCTATCTTTAATCAATATTTTTTAATTTCTCAAAAAAAAGAGTTCTACAAGTTTCATATCATTCATTATGAAAATGATGTGTGTGTGTGTGTGTGTGTGATTTTCATTATGTCAATTTAACTAATATAGTATAATATGATAGTCTCAGTTATCTAACTTTGTATTCTTGACACTTATTTTAAGAGTAAGTCACTCTTGATCCACCATATACAAATTATATATATAAATTTAGATCAACTACTTTTATTCAAAAATGTATTTCTTATGGTAGTATTGGATACAAATTCAATATCATATACTTAAAGGAATGAATAAGAAATATATATGATCTCTATCATTTCTAGTATTGTCACGAAAATTTATACAATTATCTTCTTTTAAGAATAACTTTGATCATATCTTAACAAATGCCTTCAATTTTAGTTGTTATTTATTTTATTAGTAGGTTAAATTGAGAGAAATAATTCTCTAAGGATATTATACCTTTTAGCTCTCTTTATGTAACCATTTGCATTATACTATAATGTCTTGACATGTATTTTTCATGTTGCCCTGAAATTTTTTTAGACATTTGTTAATTTTAAATTTCATTATATCTTGCCACCTATATGACATTGACATATCTCTCAAACTTTGACATTAAAATCTTCATTAGATATTATAACAGGATTGTATAATGGAAATGTAACTTTTCTTTCAATCTTTGAGAAATATTCTGAAACTTAATCTATGTCCAAGAAATTTGATTCACTAATACTTAGTATCAAGTATATTAGCTAAAAATAATTTACTACTCAATCAACATAAATGTAAGAAAGCAAGTAGTTGATTATAATTCACAACAACTAAATAAGAATAGGAAGCTAATAATGTATTTATTTACTTTCACTATTTATTTAAAATAATTGCTCTCGCTATTATTTAAAATTCATTATAATCTCTCTAATAGGTTAGGATATCATTTAAATTTATTTGGTCTTGAATTTGCACCCAAAAAAAAAAACTAACTAAACTTAAATATTGAATCTTCTTTATAACTGAATTGTTTATATGCAAGACTTCCTTGATCAGTGGCTTATCGATTGACATGGCTACTATAGTTGGAGTTAATAGGCTTAAGTGATCACTTCATCAAAGGTATAGACAGGTTCTTAGATTAATTACTTCTAATCTCAAAAAACTCACTTATCTCAGAGATGTTTTTGTTACTTTCCAACTCTTTTATTCTTTCTTTAGATTTGGTTTCCACCCGTAGGAAATATTGATTGAATCTGGTAATTCTTCCAAGTGAGATTCACAATTATTTTTCTAACTAACTTCAATATTTTATATTCTTAATTGCGGTTGTTGTCTTGTTCATATAAATTGATTTTCCGAAAACACTGGTTAGATAACTTAAATCTTCTATACATTAATACTCTAAAAGTATAATATTAAAATTGAGCCACAATAGAACTACTCATTGTTCCGTCTTTATCTAGCTCAATCTCATTTGTCATTTCTTTTTTTAAAAGGATTTCAAGGTCCAAGCTCAAAGAGCTTCATCATTTCAACATCGCATGAGAATCTAAATAAAACATATTTGAATCATTAAAATAAGAATACTTTAGCTTGTATCAAGTTCGAATTGTGTTTTTACCAATTGATGATGAGACCACAAACTCTCCATTGCTTTGTAGATGATGAATATATCTCAAGATATCAGAAGGAGTTCCACCCTTGGAATTTTTTCAAAAAAGAAATAATAAAACAGTTTGGTTAATGAAAGATGAGGAAGAGAGGACAAAGATAGTTAAAGCTAGTAGGATTAGAAGTTAATAACTTGTATCCAACAAAGAGTTGATAGGATTGAGAGATAGTGCTCCTAAAGCCTTCTATAAATTGAAAAATATAGAAAGGTTTAGAATAATGAAGATCGTTACTTTTATTTTATTGTTTCGAAGGACAATATTTTTTGACTGGAATTTTTTGACCTCAGGTCAGGTTAAGGTCCCAAATTTAACCATTTTATTTTTAACCTTTAATTATTCATACGGGGCTAAGATTGAATGTCCTATTCCTGTAATTCTATGAATTCTTCCTTGGTATTGAATTCTCATCCCCTTGTTTATACTATTGTTATTATTTGCCACTTTAAAAGTTTGATTTAAATAATTTTATTATATTAGTTTTCTGAATTTAAATCCTATATTAAGAAGAGGAAAAATAGAGGATGGGTCTTGAAACAATCGGTAAAGTTGCTTCTTTGTGACCATAAGATTATAGGTTCAAGTCATATAAACAACCTCTTTGTAAAATATAAGGGGAAGATTATATACACCATATCCTTCATCAAACCCTCACAAAGCAGAAAATCTTG
>JAOTAZ010000008.1:33358663-33369566 GCA_025629785.1 Erythroxylum oxycarpum | reverse complement strand
TAATTATATTTTGTAATTATTTTAATTAATTAGCTTTTATCTTAATTAATTAATTAAGATGGGGTATGAATCTCATTTCTCCCAATTATGAGGAGAATAGAGTAATACCCCAAAATGGGTTATCAAATTCATACACTTCCAATCATACTTCTCTATCAAGCATCCATCTTCATTCCATTCTCATTCTTTATTTCTCATACCTATGAAACAAGAACTCCCTTAATAATTTACGACCAATACTTTAATTTGGTATAATATCACGACATTCAATATTATCCAAAGCAATGAGAAATAAAAAACTGTAAATGTCATGAAAAAAAAATCTCCTGGACCGTCAGCAACACTGATAACTAATCCTTGGTTATAGTTTAGAATTATCAGACCAGATTTTCTGTTCAATATTATGGTATCTTATTGTATCCAATAAATCTCGGCCATTTATTTATGTAGGTCTCGTATAAAATTCGCGTGAGGCTCACAAAATAAATAACTAAAATTTTATAAGAAAAATAAGATAAAATGAAACTAAACAAAAAATTTAGACCCTAAAATTACTGGGTTCGTACTTTTGTTAAACAAGTTAGAAAATCGAAAAGGAAAAAAAATGATCCACCACGTTGAGTGACAGGGTTTTGTTTTGTCACCCATTTATGATTGGATTGCAGTTAATGGTAGGCGTAGAAATTTGGAGTCAATCTTAATCACCTTATGGTGACGGATTCCCTACCGACAAGATGAGCTAGGTTTAGTGCAAATAAATATTATTAAAATATAGATAGGAATCGCCACTCTCATTTTCGATATTTGTGACCGTAACGTAACTCAATCTTCACCACAAAAAGTGGGTAGTTAAATCTACTAAAAGAAATATAAATTTACAGGTGATGGTGACAGTGATTATTTTCTTGTTGTAGTTTATTGAATTAATTAAATGTCCCATGTGAATCACAGCCAAACACAACTTCAATTCAGATAGGAATATATTCAGATGATAACTCAGAAATTATTGTAGAAATTTCAGACATTAGTATTAGAGTCATCTTTTGTGTCGTGGCTGTCTCTTAATAAGATTGAGTAAGAAAAGAGCCCAATAATTATGAAAATACTACCAAATAATTATGTTCATTTATCTTTAATTTTATCTATATCTAGTCTATCTTTTAGTGTTAAGTGCATTTTGTCTAATCGTATTAAAAATCTAGTTGAAATTACCCATGTTCATATAGAAAATCGTGTTTGTGAATCTTCTTTACCTTTGTTGACTCCTTACAATATTTATTCTTGTGATCATTCTTGAAGAAAAAGTATACGTATTATTTCTTTACATCTAGACTAAAAGTTAAAGAAATAATCAAGAACTCTAGATTGGAACTAGATCTACTACAATAGAATAATACGTAAAGCTTGAGATACCAAAGGAGCTTATCTTTCTTCGGACAAGACATAACCATACACATCTACATATAGGAACTATATGCTTGTTCTCACACTTCATGAAAGAAAGGGAATACCTTCTACCGCCAGGATATCTCTTCTAGACACTGCCTACACAACGTATCAAAATACTTTGATTGGTACCTTGTTGACTACTCTCAAGAATGGAAGTGTCATTCTGACAATAGCACCTGATTTCAAAATCAAGTTGGATGATCCTACTTTGTCTAAATAGCTATAAGTTTAGATTCATATCACTGGAGTAGAACAAGATCTTACAGCCATAATGACTACCTTACATCACCAGATAATCTATCATCTGCAAAATTATGCTTTGGATCTCAACTTTTAAAATTCTATTTTGGATGCCCTTTATATGGTTGTTGATCGTTCCAATAATCATATTACTATCATTTAGATCTCAAAGCAATTACCAGCTGTGGAGCTTGAAAAGTTGATGCTTACTGAATGGATCATTAACTACCAGAAGGTGTTTCACGAGTCTCATATATACTCTTTCATACAGCCACTACTCGAATTTTAAAGACATTAAAAGATGGAACAGTAAAGTCTATCTATGCAAAGCCTAAAGAAAATTCATCTAGACCTTCTACATCTGGTACTATATTTCTAATTCAACTCGTATTTTCTCATACGGAAGGTAAATCTAACCCTCATATCCATTATTTTAAATCTAATGGAGATCCAGTCTATATAAGTCATCATCGTGGACACTTTGTATGGGATGTTAACCCATCAATGTGTGAACCTGACTGTGAATTCTGTCTTAACCCTGTGTCAGACAGTGATGATGATAATGAGTGATATGCCAGATGAAGGAGGAAGAAAAAGTCTAAACCTCATTGTATGCCTTCTTAATAGTATCATCCACATAAGGATGATTCAGATCCAGATGATTCCGGCAAATCTAGTAATCTACCCACAGATAGATTCAGACCTAGATCTCTTCGTGAGATGCTGAAATCTTCTACCTGTCAACCTAAGCTAGCAATCATGTCATTACTCCTACTCTTATACCTTGTATAATGGTTAAGTCATATGAAGAAGTGTTTCCTTCTCTACATAGAAGTACAGATGAAACAACCAGGGTTATCTCTAACCCTTATATTCGAGCTACAAGAATCACTTCACAAAGAACATTTGTCTCAAATTCTTCTGATGAAGCTCTTAACTGATAGACATTAAATGCAGTAGCATAGAACAAAGTCCTTAGAAGAATTGATTCCAAGTTAGATGGAATCAGTCAACGAACTCATGCTACTCAACATAAAGTTGACATCGTCTCTAAACAAATCCAATAACTGTACCACTCATACAAGATTCAGATCTAGCAACTTGACGCTAATCTTCAACATTATATTGTTACTCAATATTTTGGACCTACCTTTGACGTCAATACTAAATAACTCAGGGAGATACAAGAAATTTTTCAGCGCATGGAAGCTGATATGTAATATGCACAGTCTAAGACTATATATGGCTCATCCTCTATAGTATTTCCAAATATACAGCCATTATACACTCCTTCTCTGTATCAGACAAAGTTGAGTATTCAAAGGTCTTCATGTTCAACTATCTGTTGATCAGATATCATATCCATCCTTATGCAACTCAAGCTAAAACCAAAAAGCCAAAATCAAAGTCAAAGCCTGAACAAGTTCCTGAGTCGTCACCTTCATATACTAAACCTAAATTAGTTAATCAGTGGAGTAAACTGTTACAGATTCATACACCTCCCACTTCTTCACCAAAGTCTCAACCTTCCACCTCTATTGGGAAGGATAAAGCGCCTCTGATAGAGTTCATAGCAATTCTTACACCTACATCTGCTGCAAAAAAATTTCTCTGCTCAATCAAATAATTCAGAAGCATGTTCTGAAGTCTCTGCCCCAACGTCTGAAATTTCTGCAACAATTTTTGAGTCATCATCTGAACAGATCTCTAAACCGTCTTTTAATTCCTCAGCACAGCTAGCTGATCTATTAGACTTAGTACAAGTTTTAATGACTATACTTGAACTTACTGAAGCTGAACCATATATAAGTAAAGCAAAATCCATAAGTACTGAACCTTTCAAACATGTATCAACTCAACCAGTTGCACAAACTAAGCTTACTTAGGACCCTGGTTTACTTTTAACAATGTTTACTCAAAGAAATGGAGATATCATTAGACATCGGTGGCTCCCTCTAATGTTATCAACATTCGGGTTGGTGAAGTTCCTTACCTTACATGTCACAAGTCTAAAGCTTCCAGCGTACCATAAAGCCCTATTCAAGACCCCGGTTCTATTTCTAGCCCATAGCCTTCTATTTGGACTACAACTGATATCGACCACATTCTTGAGCACATTGACAACGACATAACATTGATGGACGAATTTGATTGTGACAACGACCTCACTTTAACGCTTTAAAGTGAGATTCTTCTTTTTAAATGTTTTCCTTTTTGAGTCTTTTGATTGAAAGATAACCTTTGTAGCTTATAAACCCTGTGTAAGATTCCTTCTTATCATCATATTGTTTACTTTTTTAAAAGTTGAAAGGTGTGATGATTATACTTAAAACTGCTTTCTTTTTTAAAGTTGTAATTAATGTGTCTTTCAAGTGTTTTACTTTCTTAACTTTGTTTCACCTATAAAAGCAAAGCTTCTCTTCCATTGTAAGTAGGCAGAAGTTCATCAGTTGATTTCAATGAATATTAGTTTGTGTGTTCTCCATTTTCTCTGAGTTCTCCCTCTCCTGAAAGTTTAATCTTGAGTAATGTTACAATTTGTCATTATATAGAGACAAATACGCTCTACAATTGCCTCTTCTAAGGATCTTTTGTAGCAGAAAGTTTAAGACAATTTGACTGTATAAAACAATTCTACTTTGAGATTAAAATTTAATAGAGAAAGAGTATAAGTACTATTGTAATTATTGTTTCAAAAGGAAAAAAAAGAGTTGTGAGAATGTAAGGTTCTTAAAAGAGAAGCTGAATGTTGTACCCGTAGGGACAAGGATTTTATGTCTCGGCCATCATACTTATAACTTACTAATAATTACAAAATTCTCATGTTATTCTATAATAGTTTACCAAACACTGCAATAATCTACAACTTTGATTAATTAATAGTCTACTCAAAGGTATTATTTGAAATAGTTAATTTTCGTACTTTTTTTGTGCTCCCTTTAGTTCCAGTATCCCCAACTCTCTTTGACCAAACAGCCCTTTAAATAGTTAATTTTCGTACTTTTTTTGTGTTCCCTTTAGGTCCAGTATCCCCAACTCTCTTTGACCAAACAGCCCTAATTGAACCAATTTTTCTCTGCTTTCTTCCTCAATCATTCGTTTTCTTAATCAGAAAACAACAATTTTAACAAGAAAGATATTATGATGGTCCGCAACCGACAACTTAAGATAAAACTCAAATGAACAATAACATTATAGCAACAATATAAGAATTTAAAAACATGACAAAGGACTCATCTATCTTCAAGAATTGTTAAAATCACCCCACCACTTGGAATTACCGTCCGCTCCCTCTGCTTCTCATGTCCTTGCACCTGATAATGGAGTCGAGTCTCTGCAACTTCAGTTGATGTTTAAACTTGTTAATGAAATCATCAGCCTTGGCATCCACCTCAGCATCATCAACCTCCGTCACTTTAGCCTTCCCCTCTCTGACGGTGGCCGGCCGACGAGACTCCACAATTTCATCTTCTTCAAAATGACCAAAAGCTGACTTAGCACTTGCTGATTTCTTCATTTTCTTTGCTAGCTTCTTGGGTATCTCGCCAGACGCAGGCTTTGTGTCGGATTTACACCTGCTCACATTATTATTACTTTGGAGCTTCCTGTAAACATCTTCCATGGTCTCTTCTTCTTCTTCTTCTTCTTCTTCTTCTTCTTCTCGGATTTGCTCACTTTTTTCCTCTTCATGGTCACTATCTTGTGCTGCTCCTTGCTCTTGATAAATTGGTTGTGTAGCACTCAAATGGGCGTATGATTCGTGGGTTTTCTGTTCTGGGGTCAAGTAATTGTAGAGATTAATGGACCTGAGTCGTTGTAACATGGAAGGAGATCTAGCGAGGGGCGGTTGTTGGCGGTGGTATTCTTGTGAAAGAGGTTCTTGAGAAGCAATGAGATGGGAGTCAAGCTCTGCAGAAGGCCGTTCATTGTTAATTGTGGTGGGTTCTTGAGATCTGTAACTGTAGAAGTTGATAGATTTGAGTCTCTGCAACATGGATGGTGTTCTGCCAAGTTGGGGGTGGGCATGGGGTTGTTGAGCTTGAGATTGGTTTTCATGGTGGTCGGTGGGCTTATTGTTGGTGGCCAAGCTGGAGGTAATGGCGATAGTGCCTATCACAATATTGAGGAGGACAAAGAGGACAGTGGGAGTGAACCAACTGTTCACTGAAGCCCAGATTGAGGATATCGCAGACATTGATTCTTCGAACATAGCTTGTCTTTCCCTTTTCCTTCTCTTTTGGTTTCTGAGGATTGGACAAAACAGAAGTTTGGTTGGGTACTTGGGGATATTGAGTGAAGGGAAGGGCTGCATTCGATTAGTTATCAAATATGTATATGTGTATAGTTATAATTAAATATTTTTTTTAATTTCTTTTGGTCATTTGGTTTTAGGATCTCGAGGATCATATGTATTTAATCCAGCTGCAAACGGACAAAGAAGAAGAGGCAGAGATGACGTCGATACGAAAATATTACCCCACTCGGATATTATTTTTTTTAAGTAAATATACGTGAATGTGATTTAATAGAATATAATATAAATATTATTATTAAAAGAAAATATGATTTTTTAATTTATTGATTTTCTATATTAGAATAATTAGAAAAGGAAACCTTCATTTTTTTTTTAATTGAGGATGTGGTGAACATAGTAAAAATAGCCAAAAGATAGAATATAGGGAACGCATCTTTACAAGTGGTTTTCATTCTAAAACAATGCATTATTGATCGACCAAGTCTATCAAGACTTGTGTAACTTATGGGGAACCAGACCATTGATTTGTTTAGTTCTGAGTTCTGACGAATAAGGCTTGAAGCTCTCCGGATCTTATGTAGTACTCGATACCATTTTATGTTTTTTAGGGGGACGATTTTGGAGAGGATATTAAAGTGAACGTGAGGAGATTAAGTTGTAAAATATCTGTAGGGGACAACCTTGGTTAGGTTGTCATCCACGAATCCTAGTCCCTGTTCATCCTGCTGCCAAACAACCTCGGCCATTTTTCTCCTTAAATCTGATCACCCTACTCAGGATGCAATTTGATAAAGACTTCACAGCCATTCCAATGTCATCAATGATAATGCAGGGAGGGATGTTTTTCTTCATTTTTTCATGATGATTATAAGATGATTGCAAATAGGTTTACGGGAATAGTGAGTCAGTGCTACACTTCAAAACCTGCAACAACTTGATCAAATGGCGATTTTCTGTCCCTTACAACAGCTGCCAGTTCAGTTTCACACTGGCTGCCCTGGAATTCCTGACTACCGCACTTCGCATTTCAGTGTCCGCCAGAGGTAATGAAAGGAACATTGCGGATGGGGATAATAAAGATTCAACCACTTGGAACCTCTGACGTTCCCCCTGGCCAATTCATCAACCTGAAGTTTGGTGGCACATGATTGAGACACAGGAACCCGTTGTACGTTTACCTAAGACATCCACCAAGCACGCTCAACTCGACGTCCATTCTTAAGCCTCTGTAAGTTATATCAACAATGACTTGATGAAATGGTTCATTGTGATCCTATGGGTTCACAAACTTATTAACTCCAAAATTTTTGCAATGTCTAAGATGTAGTGGATTTGATGCTAAAGAAAATGGGAGATTCCCAAAACTTTTTGGGCCTAACTAATGCATCTAAACTTTGACTTCCTAATTTCGAGCATTCCTCTAGTTCAGAATTTGTGTATTACACCAAATTTGAGTTAAAAACCTATTAGCCACTTTTTAGCATTTTCATTTGTTGTCAGTCTTAATTAGGTCTGGTTCCGTCTGAATCTGCTGGGGCTGGACGTTGTTATCTGGATCCATGATTCTAACTAACTTTAGCTAAGGAACACCTGCAAAACAATAAAGGCGCATCGGGGGTTGATTGCCAGTAGGTCCCTTCGACGCTCAAGTTAGTCTTTTGTGAGGGTTTTGGCAGCTAGTGAATAAAGAAGTTAGGGTTCTTGAAAATCGTACCTGTATCATGACAAAGTAGTACCTTATATAGGAAATAGCTGCCAGGTTTAGGTCATCATTCATGAATGGGCCGACCCGCTCACAGGCCGTTGTAGTTTGGACTTGGGCTTAGCACACCGACCAGACCATAAGCCCCCTACTCCTTGAGTCTGATCTAAGAGAAGGGTCGAAAGAGTACATAAGGATTGTATAGCGTGTCTTCATGGCAGCTCGTGCTAGGCCCGGATGATCAATTGTCGTGATGTGATCGATCGATCAGATGTAATGACAAGGTCGGTCGATCGAGAGTAATACAAGGTCGATCTATTGGCTATAGCAATATGGCAGGTCGGTCGGACGAGTGTAATGGCGGGGCCGATCGATCGGTCGTCGAAGCCTAAACAAAACGCCGGGTGTAATCATTACTGATGGTTCACGTCCCCTGACAGCCTGTCATAGGCGTCTTTTTAATTGCTACGCAGTTGTCAGGTGCGTCTTGTTAACTACTGTGCAGCTGTCAGGTGCGTCCTTTCAGTTGTCGTGCCGCTCCGGATTTTGATCAACCCTAATTTTCTTAAGCTCAGATCTTGCCACGTGTCTGCGTTCGGCTAGGATTTCCTCCACGCATCCGACGTTGGTTGGGGTGTCCGTTCAATCGATCTTCTACAAATGCTTAGGATCGACAGGCTATATATTTTCTTCACGCTTATTTTGTTCTCCGGCTTCTATTCTCCTTTCATTTGCATCTTCTTGCCTGCAGTCATCGAAGTTTTCTTTCCACCATCGTCCAAATTCCAAACTTCAATCACCAAACTAGGTATGTCCTTTTTCCTCGCTTCATCCTCTAAGTTTCCTTTTTGTAATCATGTCGTCAACTAGTCCTAGAGGTGGAGTTAGTCCTAGGGACGAAACCGCCGAGAGGTCTCGCAAATAGTCGGGCCGCTTGAAGTAGTGGCGGAAGTAATGAATGTGCCGGAGATGAGGGGTTGAGGAAGTCACAGCGAGTGACCGGAAAGATAGGTTGGTTGTTGAAGAGGCACCAAAAGACAAATCGACGATGACTGCCGGGGAGTTGAATCGGTTGATCATTAGGAACAATATCCCTTCATCCTGGGGACCTAGGCTGGCCTCCGAGAACGAGCGGATCCATAGCAATTTGGGAGGGTACTTTGCTATTTCTGACAGCTTTTTCTCGATCGGCGGTATGAAACTTCCGTATGCCCCGATCATCGATGAGGTGTGCGTCGCCTACCAATTGAGGCCGAGCCAAATTCCTCCGAATGGATGGAGATTCATTAACGGTCTGGCCTTGTTGTGCCATTAGTTCGAGTGTCCCCCTTCGGTCGGTATCCTACGCCATTTTTTGAGAATGAACCAGAGTTCAAGTGCTGGGGCCAGGGTCCATCATCTGCATTATAGAGATGCTCACTATCGCCCGGCCAGAACAGCTTCAAAAATCCAAGCTTGGCGGATGAAGTACTCTTTGTGAGGCCTCCGGGATCTTCCTTTGAGTCCCGGCAGTGGAGATATCCTTTAGCCGAGCGGTGAAATGACTCTTCGAGCTTGTCTCTTACTAGGGAGGAGTGGGGGGTGATCGGCCGCATTAAAGCGCTCGTTCGGTACGACTTTGACCGGCTCATTATGGGGTGTCATGGAGGGGCATCGGTCGATGCGTTTTTACTAGACCCCCCACCACGGCTTAGCGGGCTAGAAGGGGAAGCTTCCCCTCTTGATCGATTCTTTGTAATTTAATCACTTACTGCATGCATTAGTACTATTTTCAATTTCTGACCTGTTTCTCTATTCGTGCAGCCATGGTAAAGCTTAAGGATTTCGCCAGGTCCTCCAGTTCCCCCAAGGGTCAGCCGAAAACAAAGAATCGGAACAAGAAAGGAGAGGTCAGCGCTGAGGTCACTCGACCAATTGTACCCGAGCGATCTGTGAGGGATGCGAGCTTCGATGTTGCTCAGCTGATTGTACCTGACCAACCTGTACCGTCCACTCAGCCGACCATGCCAGAACAGTCTATTGCATTGCTGGCCTAGGTAGCCAATGAAGGGGCGGTTTTGGAGGAAGAAGAGGAGGAAGAGGAGAGGCCTCTCAAGAGGAAGAAAACCGTTCGGGTTCTCAACCGACCGTCCTGCCCATCGGATAAAGGCAGGGAGAAGGGCAAAGAGAAGGAGAAAGAGAAAAGCAAAGGGAAGGAGCAAGCGACCAGCTCTGGGAAGTGGGTATCCATGATCAGTCTGGATAAGACTGCATCGATTAGGGACATTATCGTGTCCTTCCAAATTTTCCAGAAGGTTGTTCCTCCCCGGGATGAGGAGGTTTTGGATGCTCTGGACAATAAGGAGCTGTTGGGTAGTCTCGTGCACAGTTGCGCAAGGGTAGCTTCCTCCGCGCCCCCTCTTTTTTTTTAACAACATTTTACCTCTCAGGGTCTGGCGCTCTCCTTCGCCATGCATCAGCGCCTCGATTATCTCGATGAAGTCTCCCGATCACTAGACTGGGAAGTCAAGGATCTTCACGAGCAGGCCCGTATTTTGAGGGCCAAACTTTCAAAGGCTGAGGAAGCGAAGAACGTTATGGCTGCTCAACTCGCTTCGGTAGAGGAGGAGAAGCGTGTTTTGACGGAGGATAAGAATATGCTAAGAGCTTAGCTTGCTTCGAGGGGGAAGGAGAAGAGTAGAGTGGTCGCTTCCAGGGATGAGCTGGAAAGCGAATGCCGAGCGTTGCGGGAGAAAGCGCTCGATGCCAACGCTAGGGCGAAAATGGAGAAGGATCTCCACTTAAAAAT
Source organism: Erythroxylum oxycarpum (assembly GCA_025629785.1). Taxonomy (NCBI): domain Eukaryota; kingdom Viridiplantae; phylum Streptophyta; class Magnoliopsida; order Malpighiales; family Erythroxylaceae; genus Erythroxylum; species Erythroxylum oxycarpum. Next base: position 33,359,132 of record JAOTAZ010000008.1, on the reverse strand, counting down.
CCTCCATGACTGCCATGAAGTGGTGAGGGACAAGCTGAGGGTTGAAAATAGAGTCATGGAGTTGCGGAGCTCCATCAAAGAGGAGAGGATCGAAGCGATCAAGCGATGGAAAGAGCGGTTCTTAAACAAGGAATGCAAGGAATTTGCCTGCAACTTGGCTCTTTCCATCTTGAGGAGCTGCCACAGCGTTTGCATCCCTGATGGGTCAGATGGTCCTTCATTCGAGGATTATGCCGAGCTGATGCTTCCCTCCAAGCTCGGCCTTTCCCTTGAGGAGGTTAGGGAGATAGCTGAGAAGGAAAGAGAGGCATTACCAGACGAGATGTTGGTGTTGGAGTTATGTAAATATAGTGCCCTGGAAAGCAAGTGTATTTACATGTAACTTTATCTTATTCAGTTACAGTTTTGTAATGAAAATATTTATTATTAATAAAACAAAAGAGTTTGGTTTTATCTGTATGAGCATTAT
>JAOTAZ010000008.1:33309440-33331536 GCA_025629785.1 Erythroxylum oxycarpum | reverse complement strand
ATTTTGTCATCTTTCAAGAGCTTGATAAGAAATGGAAATAATTCTTGGTTCTAGTTTGATAAGTTGTCCAATTTGGGACCTTTTATATAGGAGGGAGAGTTAACTTCGCTCATACTGAGAGTTTAACAAAATGCTAAGGTAAGTATAATAAGAAATGATGGGATTTGGGATTGTATTTTTAAGGGATCGGCTTATATTGCAAACAACTTATTCCTACACAATCCAAATCCCCTAGATGATGATCAGGTTGTATGTCTAAGGGACTCTTCACACATTTCACGAATCAATCTTGCTTTCAAATCACGAGGCCTCACTCACATAAAGTATTTTGATTTGATTTGATTTTGGATAAATCTATGATTCCTAAGGCTACTTTTATCAGTTCGCTGCGTGATAGACCCAAACTAAAAACCAAAGAGAGATGCTTTGGCAAACAAAACTCCTTATACACTACAAGGAGAAAAGGAATTGGGGACGGAAAAATAACATTGAAAAATAAATCGTCGCAAATTACTGTCAGAATTAACATGTTCGTCAGTAATATTGACAGGAAAAATAAATTAGTGATGCGAACAATACCGTCGAAAAAGAAGCATGGGGATTGATGGTTGGTTAATGTAGTTTGATATCAAGGATGGAATTTAAAGACGAAAATTTCGTCGGTAAATTGAAAAACCTATACGACGTCGTTTGCTTGCAGTTGAACGTTATTAAGTTGAAGAAAATGACGTCATTTGGTTTAACACAAAACGATGTCGTTTTGATAACGTTATAAGCTTCCCGAATTAGTCCCTCCCTCCCCTAACCATTGGCTCTCCTTCTCTATTCTTCTCCTGCCTGCTGCGTCCTCGTCTTCTTCTTTGGTGAATCGTCATGAGTTGGTCGTCCATCATCGTCGACGTCGTGGAACGTTGGTGGTGCGTCATAAGGGGTAGGTCTTCTCCCACCATTTGCTTTTGTTTTCCTTCCCACCCCCACCTGTATGTATGTCGTTAATAATGTGAATTTTTTTTTGGTTTGTTTGAGTTATTTGTTTGGTATGTTTAAGTCTTTTGTGAATGGGTAACAACATTTTAGGTTGAAATGTTAGTGTTAGAAGGTTAAGTTCTCATATTTCTTTTTTGAAGTTGGGATGATTTGTTGATGCATATGAGGTGTTTGATGAAGTGCCTCTTGCTCGAAATTATTGTTAATTTGTGAAGATGGATTTGATTTGTATCCAAGAATGAGTTAATGGGTGGTCGTACATGCATATTTGGGGGTCACGTATAATAATTGAAGAAGATCATTGTCACTTGTATAATTAATTAGCTATATTAAGAAGCATTAAGATCGTTGTATACCAGAGACCCTAATTAAGTACCCTAGTAAATATTGGAAAAATCTTAAATAAACATTTTATGCATGGTATTTACATCATAATTAGCATCATTTTGCATTATTAAGAATAATGCTTAAATTCATGATAAGTATAGCATTATACTTAAAACTTTTCATATGTTTTCTAATATAGCCTAATTCCTCCTCTAAATCATTTTCTTAAGGTAGAATGATAATTTCCATCTCTAATTTGAAATGAAAACTAGGTAACTCTTACTTCTCTTTTATAACTTAGATTATATGGATGAATTATATCTTAATTAAACTTTATTAGACTTTGATATCGATTAGGACTCAACCTCCTTATAAGAATAAAAATTGATTGATTAAAATTACCCTTTTCAAATAATTAGGCATTTTAAGTAAACTTAAGGCCTATAAGCCTAAAGAAGGATTGTGACACCCACATACCCCCAGGAGGATATGCAAGTGCCATACAGAAAGAGTCGAAACAAATCCAAAACATGCGAAACATTTTATACATGTATTTCCAGAATCTTAAACAAACTTACATTACATAACATCACAAGTGATTGTTTGAAAACGTAACATATCCTTTATGTTGTGCTTATCATAATACGTACTATAAATTTGAAAATCAACCTGTATTAAGGTTTTTACAAACCTTCTAACAAATTCAAAAGTCATATACATCAGATACAAGTCCAACAACAAACTCAAAAATACATTTTGACAAACAAAACTCAATCTCCTTTGGCCGTTGCGGTTGTCTTGTCTAAATCTTTATAACCTTCTCTCTGAACCTACACAGGCAAATCCACCGCGCTAAGTATATAACTTAGTGAGTAATAACTAAACTAGGTGTAACAACAACTGATACTGAATCATGTTATAGTATAAGCATCTCAAACATAATGAATTTCAATAACCAAATTGAACAAACAGAATACATAACAAATTATCATAATAGGGTGTTAACCCATCAGATCAAAATTTTAGATTTGCTTCGAATCAAAACTTATCATAGATCAAAATTACAAAAAGAATTAGATTGTAAATCTATAAATAGAAGTGGATAACGGGACTTATACAGGAGATACCATAAAATGGCATCAAATATAAGGAGAGATTTAAGTCTCGATACAGGAGACATTGAAGTGTCAATAAAAGGAGACATCAAAGTGTCAGTACAAGAGACACCGAAGTGTCAATATAGGAGACACTGAAGTGACAATAACAGGAGACATCGAAATGTCAATAATAGGAGACATCGAAGTGTCACTAATAGGAGACACTGAAGTGTCATAGAAGCAGCTGCAGACCCTTCTAGGGATGCCTATCTACCCACAACTAGTACTCAACAGTTTCCAAAACAAAACAAGTCCATTTCATGTGCAAAAATAATTAGTCAATCATATTCACATGCATCAAAAATCTCAGATAATCATTGTCCGGAATTCATAATACAATTAGCATAAATCAAAATCAATTTAGTACTAAACAAAACAAAGTAAGGTGTGAGCATCATAGAGATTACTGACAGTTGCTCCCTATCGTTTAATGCCTTGAAGTTCTGGCAATATCTAAAGAAGGTTGCTCTACTTACTCTTCTATATGCAATTAAATCCAATTTCATATTACCAAATTGTTTATGCAACTGAATAAGCATTCTTATAAATGCATTATGTATCATGCATAATCAATGACATATCCCCAGGTAACTTTCCTTACCAAACTGATGTAAACATTAATTATATTTCAAAAGTTCCAGAATCCATACATTCATTCACCATTTCTGCTTTTTCCTCAAAACAAACTTTCGGGTCTACTTTGCGTGATCATTAAGGTCTAAAAAATGGAATATTTAAGTAACACTTCCTTCTAGACAATTTCTCCCATTTGTCTTAGGTTTTCAATGACTCCAAGATCATAAAATTTGATTCAATATACTAAAAGTTATACTCAAAACATTTTGAATGTTATGAAACTACAACCGAATTCTTAACTCAACTTCAGAATAGATTTTGGAATTCTTAAAATGAGAATTACAATTTGGCATGTTCAGAAAAGTGGTAGCCTTATGTTTTCAGTTTAATTAGAATCGATAATCATCTCATTTGAAGCTCTACCGAACAAGATATAATTAAAATACCAAAGTAAGTTCAGTAAAATATTCCAGTTCATACTATTCCAATAGATTCCCACATGTTCATTCAATCAGTCTTCTTCAAATCAATCTATATGTTGATCTGTAGACATCCAAATGGGATTATTTTAATTTTATATTAAACTAGAGACATACGGATATATTTTCCTTTAAGGAATCAAATTTGAATTCTATCTCTAAGAGTTTCAAATTTTGTCTTAAAGTTGAGTATAGTGTCTTGTCGCAGTGTGAGAATAGTCTGCAGTATTTTAGGTATAACTTACAAAATATTGAACTAAACTACATGAAATTAATGTTGTTAGAAACCTAAGACATATAGGAACATTTTTTTATAAGAATATATTACCTAAAGACCTTATTTTCCTTGTAAAAATGGCCATGAAAAATTGACCCCAAAATCTATATTGAGAAAAGCTGGAATGTGCTTGAATAAGGGATCATCATGTAGCTGGACAATCGTGTAGAAGCACGATCATGATAGAGAGATAGCTCCACTATCATGCACAAGCACAATCGTGATAGAGAGGGATCATCAAGTGGTTGCACGATCATGCACACTCACAATCGTGCACTACTGTCTTCCCACCTTACCTTGATGTTTTGGACTTAATTGAGGTTTGAAATGAACTTAGATGGTTGTTAAAGTAAGTGGTTAAGTGATTGATAAGTTTAGGATGTTAATTGACATTAGAATTGAATAAATGTATTGACTTGCTATAAACGTATCTCAATTTGGAAGTTATGAGTTGTTAATGATGTAAAAGTGATCTTAGAAAGGCTAATATGATTGTAAGGAGCTGAGTAATGTTTATCAAATATGAATGAATGAGAATTGAGAAATTGTGTTGATGTATAATGCTAGGAATGGATTGGTAAATGTATGTTTGATGAATAAATGATTGATAAACTGAGGATAATCAAGTTTCACAAGATATGATACATGAATGATCATGAGATGTGAATAAAGAAAACATACCCGAAATAGTCAAATTAATCATGCATTATACATAACACATATACATATGTGTACGATTGAATGTTTATGTGATTGTGCAATTGGTAATGTGTGTTCAATATGTGTATTGTATGATAGTATGTAACCTTTTAGAATTCATTGGATTAAATAAGAAAGAAGAACATTTAATGGACCACATTCCTTCTTTCATCACAAAACTAAAATTGATATATCTCATTTAGGTTAATAGTCTTTTCCTAAAGCTACCTTAAAGAAAAATGAGAAGAGTCACATTTATTGGCTTCTTTATGATTGATTAAAGAAGGAAGTGATGCATTTGATGAAAATCTCTTCTTTCCTTTGATGTTAACCAAAATTGAGAAGGGATAAGAAGGTGTTCTTGCATTGTTTTGACTTTCTCTCTCCTATCTTGCATGGTATAGCCGCAAATTGCATGAGAGGTGTCTCACTTTTGGCTACTTTCTTCTAAGGAAAAATCTCTAAGTTTTCTTCTCCTTTCCCACCTAAGGATCCTGTTAACCAAGTTGTCCAAGAAGAACAAGTAGTAGATCAGATTGGTCGATGATACAATATCAAGAAAAGGATACAATAAGATAAAGAGGATACATTGTTGAGGATAGGATAACACAATGAGGAGTTAAAGCTGTAGCGAAGGAGTCAATAATATTTTCCATCTTATGATTATGTAAATATTTTTCCTAATACTGTATCATGCTATGCATATTGATTTGGTCATATTGCTTTTGCTGCAATTTTGATTTCTGAAAAGTTTTGAAATCTACCTTTTGATCCAAATCGTGCATGGTTTATTTTTCTGATCCAACAGAAACATAATCAACTCCAACCAGTATGTAAGTGTTACATAAGGAGGATGGGAATGGTCTTATGAAATCTAGGCCCCACACATCGAATATCTCTACCTCCATGATGTTTAAAAGTGGCATCTCATCTTTTTTCGATATGTTGTCCACTCTTTGACACTTATCACACTTCAGCACAAAATCTCGAGCATCCTTAAACAAGGTTAGTCAATAGAACCCATACTCCAAGATTCAAGTTGCAGTCTTGTTAGCTCCGTAATACCTTGCATGAAGTGCACTATAAAATTACATCAAAATTTTAGGTATTTCATCTTCAAGGACACGCTTGTAAATCACACTGTCAACATCCATAAATACCTCTATGAAGTTCTCATTCATGTCCACAAATATGGCCATCATGCAACTTTGGAATGTGACAAGTGCATTGCATAAACCAAAAGGCATCCTCCAATAAGCGAAAGTCCTATAACAACAAGTGAAGTGGTCTTCTCCTGATCTTGTGGGTATATAAACACCTGATTGTACCTTAAGTATCCATCAAGAAAATATTAAAATGCATGGCTAGCCACCCTCTTAATCATTTGGTCCACAAAAGGTAAAAGGAAATTATCTTTCTTGGTGGCCAAATTGAGCTTCCGATAATCAATACACACTCTCCAACCTATGATGGTCCTAGTAGAAATTTTTTCACCTTTTTCATTTTCCATCATTGCCATGCCTCCCTCCTTAGGCACACACGGTACCGAACTCACCCACTTACTATCTTAAATGGGATAAATAATCTCTGCATCCAAAATCTTCACTTCCTCCTTCTTCACAACCTCTTGCATGTTTGGATTTAACCTTCTATGTCTCACCCTCATAGTTTTACATCCTTCTTCTAGGTTAATCTTATGCATCACCACATTGGGTCTAATCCCCCTAATATCATAAATTTGTCACCCTATGGCTCTCATCCTCTTCCTAATGATCTCCACAACTTTCTCTTCTTTTTTACAATCTAATTGGTTGGACATAATGATGGGTAAGGTATGGTTCTTACCTAAAAAGGTGTATCTCAAGTGGGAAGGTAACGGTTTAAGCTATAAAGTAGGGGGCTTAATATTGGATGGTGGTATGGGTATCTGTTCTCTTAAACTTCTCTAGCTCAACTTCCTCGCATAATTCTTCTTCTCTCACACTCTTATCTTTGTACACTTCATTAACTACCTCTTCAACCTGCTTCACACACTTACATCATCAATTTTCATACATGCAGTACCATCCATCAGTTTCTTCAAAGATTTTGACATGTTAAATTCAACCTGCTCATCACTAATTCTCAAAACAAGTTTTCCTTCATGCACATTAACTATTGCCCTAACAGTATTTATAAAGGACCTACCTAAAATCAACGGAAATTTCCAATCAGTTTCAAAATCCAACACAACAAAATCAATAAGAATGATAAATTTATCCATTTTTACCAACACATCTTTTATAACTCCAAATGTCCTCTTAATGGATGAGCATGGATGTTGGCTTGACCTCTCTTAGTCCTAATTTCCTGAAAATAGACAAAGGCATCAAATTAATGCATGCACCTAAATCACATAACCATTTAGAAATTTCAAAGTCACCTACAACATACGGAATAGTAAAACTCCTTAGATCTTGTAGTTTTGAAGGCATCGTACTTGAGAAAATTGAACTACAATTATTCATCAAGGTTACCATCTAATTTTCCTCCCAAGTGCGTTTATGTCTCAGTATGTCCTTAAGAAACTTCTCATACTTGGAATTGCACTCTAAGGCTTCCACCAATGACACATTAATTTGAAGCTTCTTTAGTTTCTCCGAAAACTTTAAAAAATGAGTGTCCACCTGATGTTGTCTCACCCTTTGTGGATATGCAAGTTTAGGCTTGTAAGGTGGTAGTGGCATACAAGGCCTCTCTTCTTCTATCTCCTTGCCTTTCCCCTTTTCTTAGGTATCCTTTTGCACACTTGGTTCCTCCATCTGCTTGCCACTTCAAAGTGTAATAACCTTGAGTTGTTCCGTTGGGTTAGCCTCAGTATTACTTAGTAGGCTACCTGAAATTCTAGAAGATAAAGCATTAGCAAGTTGACCTACTTGTACCTCTAAGTTATGGATGGATGAGGCATGGTTCTTCATAATCTGATCAAACTTTGCCTCTATCCACTTTTGACTTTCCTTCTAGCTCGAAAACATCCTCTTTTGATTCTCTTCTTGATTTGATAGTTTGGACCTCAATACATCCATTAACTTGTCCATTTTGCTCTCTAAAGATCCAAGTCAGTCTTGCTAAAATCCAGGAGGTCCTTATGGTCTTACTTATCCGCCTGCATTATTAGTACTCCAAAAGAAATTTGGGCAGTTTTTCCACCCTGGATTATAATTATTAGAGTATGGATTATTACCTCGTTGTGGTTGACCCAAGTGATTTACCTGTTCAGTGCTACTAGCTCCCAATAAGAAGCATTCTATTGTGCAATGGTTTTCTTGCCCACATAACTCACACTATGTTTGCATAGCTTTGGCTATTGATCAAGATGCTCCTTGCATGTTGCTTAACTGCTTGGAGAGGGTTGTGATATGTGCTTGTAAAACTGTAATGGAGTCAATTGCGATCATACCTTTTTGCTTCTTTTTCCCCTCTCTACTCCTATCACTTGACCACATATAACTATTGCTTGCCAACTCTTCCAGAAGATCAGGAGTTGCATCGATAGTTTTTCTCATCAAAGATCCCCCAGCAACTACATCAATGGTTCCTCTTGTGTTCTAATTTACACCATTATACAATGTTTGTAAAAGGAACTCCCTCAGAAGGTTTTGGTGGGGGCAACTTATCTGTAATTCTTTAAACCTTTCCCAAGCTTCATATAAAGACTACCCATCACTTTGTTGAAAATTTGTGATTTCCTTTATGATTCTTGTTTTCTTGGTTAAGGGGACGTATTTAGCAAGGAATGCTTAGGCTAGCTATTCCCAAGTAGTGATCTGACCTGAATTGAGTAAGCTATACCATGCTTTTTCTCGATCCCTCAAAGTGAAAGAAAACAATTGCAACCTCACGGCATCATCAGACATTCCATTAAACCTGAAGGTGTTGCATATCTCCAAAAAGTTAGCGAGATGGGCATTGGGATCTTCATTAGACAACCTATAAAACTACACACTATTCTAAAGATTGTTGAGGAGTGTCGGCTTGCCACTCCTTGAGGACTAAAACTTGGCCTCAAAAATTCCATCAATGTCTTCTTAGCTCCTCTTGGCTCTCCTTCTTCTGCCATATTTCTTTGTATATTGTCTTGGCGCTTTGCTCTTCTCAACTCTCGTTCGTGCCTTATGATAACTGATAACTCTTCATCACTAAATTCAATAGACCTTCACGTGCTCCTTGTGTTCCTGCACCTGCAAATACATAAGGAAAAGTATCAAAAACTCTTAAATCAAAGTAAGCCAAACTAAACAAGATGTTAAACAAACAATCCCCAGTAATGACGCCAAAAACTTGTTGACTGCAAAACAAACTACTAGTTTTACGCTCTAAACTGCAAGTATACTAGTCGTAACTTGTAGTTAAAAATGGATATCGATCCCATAAGGATTGTGCTTGGGCACCACTTAATTCAAGTTGCTCTCTTTTTAAGAAACTGATTCGAAAAAATTTAAATAGATAAGTAAAACAAAAACAAACTAAAGGTAAAAGTAAGTAACACAACCAAAGCCAAAATCGTAAACTAAAACTTGTCATTATTCCTATTTGCTCCCCTCTGGTTAGTTGATTCAATTTATGCTTGGCCCAAGATTTCCTAAAATTTTAGCTACCCTCTCTCAGGGTGCAACTAAATGCCACTTGTTAAATAAATTAGTATTAACTTTGGGATCTCTCTATATGTAAAGCCTTTGCTAAACATTCAACTAGATATGAAGCTATCTTAAGGCAATATATCAATATATTGAAATCTCTTCCTAATAAATCAATAACTTTTTTTCTATAGACCTATTAAATGTCAACTCTCTTTGTACATTTAACGCAGACTACCAAACTCACTCTCTCGATTTGTTGTAAGGTTTAAGCTTAATAAATAACATAAACATTTATATTATTAAATCAACAACTGAAGGTTCACAAATAGTTCAAACAACAAACCCTAAAAAATATTTTAGCCACTCATAATGTCATTATCATCCCCAATAACCAAACAATCCATAATAAAGATGCTAGAAGAGAAAAAATGAAATAAGAACTAAATGAAGTAAGCTCCTCCTCTTCTTTGCCCAAATCTGGAAAATCTGGAATTGGTGTGCTCTTTGCCCAATTGGGAATGAAAATCTTGATTCTCTACCTCTCTCTAGGCTCTCAATTTGTCTTTTAGCTCAAGGAAGCAAGTTTCCCAAGACCCTCTTTCGGCCCTCAGGATTTGTACCCTTATATATCACAAGATAAGTCATAAAAGCCTAAAAACAAGTGAAAGTTCATTTTGTCTCAGTTCCCACGATTGTGGGAATTATCCCTATACTTAAACAATATACAATTATAGTAATTTTTATTTCTGAAGAGATTTCCCATGGTTGGGTTAATGTGGCAGAAACATTTTGAAGAGATTTCCCACAGTCGTGGGAAGCAGGTCCATTCCCACGATCTTGGGTTTTGTTTTACAACTCCTCCACTACTCTTCTCATCTCTTAGTCCCTAGCTCAATCATAAAGGCAACCACCCTTAATTCCTATACCAAAATGGTCAATTCTTACCCTAAACCAACATCAAACATAAAAGAACAACCATGAAGATCAAAGTAAGCAAAAACACTCAAAATAAGTCCTAAAACACCATAATAATAACCTATTATGCAAGAAACACATGCAAAATCTTAGAAAAACACACACTAATTCACAACTACCATTTATATCCTCCATGATTGTTCTTTCTTTCTCTTTTTGGCATCTAGCTATTAAGATTCCCCATTCTTTCTTTGGTATGTTTGAATTGATGTGTCTTATACCTTGCACGCAAACTTTCTTCTCTTTCTTTATTTTTCAGTTCTTTTTTTATCCTTCAACTAAAAGAATTAGACTAATCCTACACCTCCCTAGCAACAATGCAAGAAACTTGATTAGGTTTTGGTTGTGTGTAAGTTTTAACTATTAACCCTCGATAATTTGCAAGAGCAAGATTCGTTAGCGTGGTACCAAAGGTGTCGATACCACGAGGAGGGAACTAATCTAATCCTAAAATCTAAGGCCAGAAACAAATAACAAAAATTCAAAGTGCAACAAAACTAATATGAGAATTTAATTCAATGAATCAAATTAAGAATCAAACACAAAAATACTAATTATTAAGCAATTTGCAACAAATCCAATAAGTAACCGTAGGAAATTACCTATTGAGAGAAAGGGAATTTTACCTATCCTTAATGCTAACCTAACTGATTATAAATTATTGGATTGCTAGTTCTAGACTGCCCAGGTTTGATTACTCTCTCTCGTGTTATAACCATTAACCCTAAATCATAAACCTTAATCAGATTATGGAGGTTGCAATCTCTCAATTCATAACCTATCCAAAACCCTAATTAGTTCTCAAGTTCTCTAATAAAATATTGGAAACCTATACAGGATCTCTCTCTACACAAATTATCGATCTGATTTAATTTTGGTTTATATTAAATCACTTAACTCTCGCTAGTCCAATTTAATCATTTTTAATTGGATTCACCCTATTAGTTTATTATCGAATTATGCAATAGTATAATCAAACCCCAACAATATCTAATAAGCACATAAACAATTAGATTCCCATTCATTCACGAATAAAACTTCAAAGGTGAGTTTAGAACATCCTCTACATTTTATATCATATCATAACTATTCAACCCAATTCTATACAATGATAAAATTGACAATAATAGGAAATACAATCTAAAATCAATGATGGGAGGCAGCGACATTAGGAAACCTCCAGATCTAGGAAGTACTTCGAGTCACTTCGTCTCCTCTTCTCTCTTCCTCTATCTCTTGATGATCTCTCTCTAGGGTTTCTTAAGGTGGCTGATGCAAAAGACTTATTTCTTTGCCTCTTTTTGTTCTTTTTATATCCTCTTATGTTTTAGGCAACTCTTGGGTTTTTTCGGGGTCCAAAAGGTCCAAAACATCCCTAAAAAAATCCCGACGTAGGCCACAGTTATGGCTCACATAAGAACCTTTTGTCAAGATCTTGGCATACAGGCCACAATCGTGGGCCATTCCCTAGGCTTCTATCACGATAGCGGCCTGACATGCCACGATCGTGGGCCACTGTTTCTATAACACCCACATACCCCCTAAGAGGATATATAGATGCCACGCAAAACAAAACTAAACAATCTATAACATTCCAAATTTTTCAAGAAACTCATGCAAACATATACTACTTTTCATTTGTTCTTGAAAACAGTTAACCTTATACATTGTATAAACATCATAATACATGCTTTAAAAATTCAAATCCAATCTGTGTTATAGTTATTACAAATTATATACACAAAATACAAAATGGTCTCATCATAATTACTACAACCCAAAAATGAACTAAACATTTCCAAAATAAAACGTCTTCTTCTTGGCCACTACGGTTGTCTTTGTCCCAATCTTTAAACCTTCTTATAAGAACCTACACAGAGGCAAAACCACCGTTCTAAACATATAGGTTAGTGGGGAACAACTAAACAAGATATAAACTAGCAACTGTCTCTAGCAGTTGTGTATAGAATCAGATCATATCCCCAGCAATGTTTAATTGTTCATATTAAAGAGTAATCCAAACATTATGTGTCTCAAAACAGAATATGATTCATCAATACAGAATAAAACATTTAAATACCAGAACAAAATGTACAAGTATCAGAAAACGATATAATACTTTCAGATCATAATATAACTTGTATCAGTTCAGGATATGTCTTGTATCAAATCAGAATTTATTTTGTTTCAGAATTGAAATTAAAAATCTCATAACAGGATATCATTGTGTCAGATTAAAACATAACTTATAACAAATTATGCTTATTTGTGTCAGAACAGAATTTAGCTTGCATCAGAGCGTATCATATATCAGAACATAAATAGATTAGCCTGCTAGTCCTTTTTACAGAAGTGGGTAACGAGACCAGAATAAAAGATACCATGTTTGGTATCATAGAACATAAGAGACTTATGTCTCAAAATCAGGGAACACCATAGTGTTGATAATCAAGAGGTACCATAATGTCAATAATTAGGGGACACCGTAGTGTCAATAATTAGGGGACATCGTAGTGTCAATAATCAGGGGACACCTTAGTGTCAAGTTACAGGAGCAACTGCAGATCCTTCTAGGCATGCCTATTTAACCACAACTAGGACTTGACAGTTTTAAAACGAAACATTTTACATTTTAGAATCACTTGACAATGAAATAATGCATAAGTATGAATTTATCTTCTTACGCTCAAACTGAATATATTTATTCACACTTGAACAAACTCATTATGCCTTGTGAATTTAAGCATTTGCATCAATATACCAATGAGACATTAAGTAATTGCATTTTACATGTACTCACCTAAGTTCCCAATTCATAAACATTCATAACTAACCCATCACTTATATCATTTAAATCACATTTGTGTCCATAAGTATACTTCATTTCTTTAATAACTTATAAATTCCAAATTAGATACTTGTAATTAAAATAACACCTTTTATAAGTTATTACCTCAATTGAAAATCCAAAACCTATTAAACCTTCAACCAATTAATCTAATCTCAAACTAGGATCATTACAAACCCGAATCAACTTCAATTATACCAATTTAAGGTATATTATCCTACTATGGTTCAAAAATTACATAAAACAAAGATTACTATGTTAAGGCCTTGCCCACGATCGTGACAAAAGCTAATGCATCTACCCATAATCATAGGATGAGTGCCACGATCGTGGACTACTCATTTTCCTGTGAATTCCAGATCCAAACATTTTCTTCCAAATTTCAAACACCAATATGAAAATCCCTAAATCATGCTCCATGTGTACCTCAATTATATGCCAACTCCTCATAAATTTCATATCCAATTTCAACTCAAAATTACTCATTTGACAACTCACAAGCCATTGTCTTTCATAAAACAAAATCCATAGCAAAATCCATCAAACAAGCATTATATTTTAGACCTTATTATATCATCAATTCCATATATATTCCATTCCAATTCAAGTAAAATAGAATTCATGTTACAAAATTCCATTAAGTTAGAATTCCCTTATGTAATTAACTTCAAGTTACTTCTTCAAAGAACCAACCAAACCAACCCTTCATGCAACCAATACACTTCCAAAATCTAGGTAAGTGTAGGATGATCTTAACACCCAAAAGACAATAGCATAGAAGATAGCTTGAGGTAGCTTCTTGATTCAGTATATGGCAAGAATTTTAGTGTGATAATACATCAAAATTGAAGTAAATTTCATAACAAAAAGAGGGGACGATTTCGGTGGACAGAAGCAAAAATAAGGGTTGTAGAAACTTCCTTGCAAGAACTTTAACACCTAGGCTGCTAGGTGTCTTAATTATGCATTGGCATGTCATCAATGCATGCCTCCCATTTGTTCTCCATTTTAGGCTGCCAATTGTGACAATTTAATCAAGCCACTTATCCCTTAATCAATGCTGCCATTTGTCATTCAATTATACTGCCATTTGCCAATACCTTAGCTATGCCAAATTTCATTCAATTTTCATGTACCAACTTATCTTGCCACTTGACATTTTCCTAGTCTAAATGTAAATTTTAATACCTCAGTTCTCTAATGGTAACAATTAATTCCAAGTCACTAAGTATAATCCATTAAACCAGAAATTCAAGACATATACAATTCACATTCAATTCATATCACGATTTTAACACCTATCTCATTTATTTTCATGGACATGTATCATTCCAACAAATGTGTAATTTGGGGCCTTACAATTTCGGCCCGAATGTCTTTAAAACTCCCCTAATATTCGATGTTGAGCCTAAAACACTAGCAAACGAATCAAGATACCTCAAAAACATAATATTTAAGCTCAAGGACTTGTACTAACCTATAAAACACTTAAGACATAAATATTTAACAAACTAACGCAATTCTAAACTAAACACGTACTAAATGATTGAATTAATGGCTAAACATATATCAAACTATGCCCCATAATACGATACAATCTACACTTATCAATCTGTTAAGGGTTTACAAAATTAAGACTCGAGTAATGAAAAATTCAAAAGATACAAATCTCAATTGGTTTCTAAAGGGTTTACTCAAAAATATAGAATTGACTATATAGAGACCTTTGTTATTGATGCTCTCCTAACTACAGCCTGCAGTCTTATTACAGTAGCTACCAATAAGCATTGGGAACCCTTCCTGATGGATGTTAAGGGCACATTTCATAATGGTGATCTACTTGTAGATGTATATATGCAACCGCCACTTGGATATGCTCATCCATTTAATAAAGTTTGTCACCTTTACAAAGCATTATATGGTCATGAGCAAGCTCCTCAAGCACGGTTTGCTAAATTTAACTCCACCATTAACCATCTTGGCTTTACATCTTGCTTCTATGATTATGCTTTGTTTTTATGAAAATTATATCAAGGATGCACTTTTCTTCTTTTCTATGTTGATCACATGATAATGACACTGAAGGGATCTTTGCATGTAAATCATATCTTCAAAAACAATTTGAAATGGGATTTATATCTCTTAAGATAGTTTTTGGGCCTTAAATTATCTTGTAACAGTTCAAGTTATGTTTATCCCAAACAAAATATGCTACTGATCTTATCTCTCATGCTGGCCTTACTAACACTTAGATTGCTAGCACTTTACTTGATTCTAATGATCATATTTCTGCTACTAACGAAACTCTTCTAAATGATGGTACACTTTATCGATAGCTAGTTGGTAATCTTATATACCTTACTGTCACTCGTCCAGACGTTGTTCATACTTTCACATTATGAGTCCGTTCATGCCTACACTTCATACCACTCACTTTTTTATTGTCCTCCGTATACTTTCGTACATTCAAGAAACTCTGTTTCATAGGCTTCACTTTAGCCATTCATCTTCATTAGACTTACCTGCATACTCTGAAGCTAATTAGGTTGAAGACCTAACTGATCACTGATGAACTACTGGCTATTGCATCTTTATTGTCACACATCTTATTTCTTGGTGTAGCAAAAAACAATGATTATCTCTCGCTTAAGAACTGAAGCAGAATGTTGAGCCCTATCTGACTTGGTTATGATGGTTACTTCAAGATATAGGTGTATCTTTTTCTTCAACATTTCCTTTATTTTATGACAATCACAGTGCCATGTAAATTGCCCATAACGATATCTTCCTTGAACGGACAAAACATATCGAGATTCATTATCATCTTGGCCATCATCATGTGTTTGAAGGAACCATAAAACCTATTCCCATTTCATCCTAATCGTAGATTGCGGATCTTTTAACCAAATCTCATTTGCCTTGACGTGTTTAAGATCTTAGCTCCAAACTCAAGTTAGCATCTTTAATACCACCTTGAGTTTGAGGGGCCTATAAACATAATCTTTTAAGTCAAACATCAACAGACATTTATCATTAGTTTTCTCCTAGAATCATATGTATTAATGTTGTACAATTATTTCCTTGGTCTTGTTTCTTAGGATTAAGTCATCCAATGTGTATAAATATATGGATGTGTATATCAATACATAAATATACAAAGTCTTTCGTTATTCTTTCTCTGCTTCTTATTTCCACAAACATAATGTTTTAATATCTCGTCTTGATGAAACTATAACTAAGAATAAGTTAATAATAATACTTAAATACAAATTAATTCTCATAATTATGATACCTTCGTGAATTCTCTTGCATAGTAATTATTTAGAAAATTATTTAAATATTAAATATAATACATAAAATATATAAAAATAAAGAATATATGCATTGAATAATTAAATAATATCATATATTAATTGCAATTAATCGATTGACTATAATTACATAAACTAATGGGCTCTATTGCTACTATCCTTTTTTCATGTTTCTCTAATCACTCCAGATAGTTTTGAAATTGTTCTTCTTAGCTAGTGATAATGAAACAACATTATTGCCATTCAGACCACCAGCATTGTCACCACCGTCACATTCTCTCTCTTACTACTTGTTGTCTTGTTATAATGACCTTTTTAGTATATTATATTTCTCAGTGTTGTTATTAACTTCATTTTATTGATAATATTTTTAGCAAGCAGCTACAGGCATGCTATTATTCTAATAGTAGAGATAACAACACGTCGGGCGGGAGTAGATTCGAACCTGCTTGGGCCCTGCCTCAACCTGAGGCCTTATCGTTAGGGCCAAATTATTATTACTTTTTATTAAAAAAATAAAAACAACGTCATTTTTAATAAAACGGTATCGTTTTGACTAGGCCGGACGTCTCTCGAGTCTTTTCGTCATCCTTGTCTAATAGCATGGTCGATTTCTTGTTCTAAAAGAGAAGCAAAAGATTTATATGATTATTATAATACTTTGGTTTAATCATCTCGTAGTGTGGGACAATTTTTTCTTTTGATAAAGAGAGAAAGATTATTGTCCACAATATTCTTTGTAGAGTAATTTACAATATAACTCAAACACCACTAGAATGCGTCACAAATCATTAATCTTAATCTGAGCTCGAGTGTGTTGGAAGATTGGAAGTTGAGCAATTCACATAGGATGTGCTTGGAACATAATCATTGCGAAATTGATCAGCTTGAAAAGTAAAAGAAGGAATAAGAACCTTCATAATATAACGAGCACTACGCCTATATTAAAAATAACAAACAGAAAAGGTCAAAGATGACAGATTAGCAGTGGGCAGTGCATTACCTCAACCCTCAAAGCATGTCATGCGCGTTATTCATGTTATGGTAACAGCAACAGCATACTATATTATATATTGTGGTATCGTTGGAAATGAGTGGCTCATAATGGGACGACAACGGAAAAAGATATCATTCAGTTCAGCGACTTAACTGAATCACCGAATCAAAAAAAAAAATACACCCTTTAATTCATAATAAATATTCCCTTTAATTCATAATAAGTGTCATTTTAGAAGGATTTTAATTATTCAAAATAAGTGTCGTTTGCGACTTTTTATGCATATTTATAATTTTACTTCTAAAATTACCCTTTAATTTCTCTTACATCTTAATTACACAGATTATATTTTCAAGACACTTTAATATGTAATTAATAAGGGTATATCAGATATTTCATTAACTTTCTTAATAAATGTGTATTTAAAACGACACTTATTTTGAATTGGTGGGAGTATATCATAAGAACAAACTTTTTTTAAAAAGTAAATCTGATTGCTCGAAGTTGCAATTAAACGTGTCATCTTTCTTCGAGTTGCAAACTTTAGTTTGGTCACTTTAACGTCTCATATAGAAAAGGCACTAATAAATGGCTTACAAAGGGTTAATGCATCTTAAAAAGTTAATGCATGGAAAGTCAATTTCTTAGGTGTATGTTTAGTCTGGTGTAGAGTATCAATGCCAAATACTAGTATTAAGCATTTATTGGTTAGAACAGAACAGCTTTCGTAAGAAAAGAATAGTTCCTACCTTTCTTCCTTAAATACCATTTCATTTTTTATGTGTACTTAAAGAAAAAAGAAATTAATAAAGAAAGAGCCCATTGAGGAGTGGCGTGGTCTTGGTAACGTAAGAGCTACTAGAAGAAGGGTGGGCGTGCAACTTGAGGAGGAACGTGTCAAATTTGTTGTTTCCTTGTCACGTCATGAACGTATTCCAAATCTTTCAAGTTGTATACACTTGTGGTATCGTCCCTTCATTTGACTATTAATTAACATGCAACTTGATTAATTAGGACCCACGTTGAATCTACAAAGTGGTCCAATCTCCAACGAACTTTCTAATTTTAACTAATTTATCCGTCTATTCCAATAAGCTTTCGATTTTTCAAACTACTGTATAACCATTTACTGCTAGTTGTATGTTCAGACCTAAACTCGCTCAGGTATTGTGTACCAAACAAAGAAGTAGCAAAAAGAGTAGCCATTGACAAGTTTCAGGTATTGTATTACTCTCCCTTCACACATCTTACGCTATGTAGCAATACCGATATACAATAAAGGAAATTCATAGCCGCTACAAAGATTATCCCAGTCTGCAATAATTATGTTTCTTTTATTGTTTTAACAAATATTCTATATAGAACAGTCACGGATAAAAGTAAAAACGAAAAAGAATGTGGGGGAGAGGCTAGAGAGTGGGGACCCTCTAATGTCAGCCAGAATTGAAGTCATGGAAAGGTCCAGTTGTTGAATTAGAGAGCAACCCTGAAGTGAGTCTCAACCATGTGGTTTGGAAGTAAGACCACAGACTTGGAATTCATGTTTACTTTTCCTTTAAACTGCAGGTTAAACATCCCAATGTATTCCTTATGGGAAATTGAAAAGCTAGCTAGAATGCCAATACATGAATGAGAACTTGGTAGACCAAATATTATTCTAGTAGGTCAGATGCAATGCACTGACCCACCAAACTCCTCAAACGTTTTTGCTTGACTCCTTTTTTGAGGAGGAATATATAGGATTTCTTCAATAAAATAAAATAAAAATGAAAAGATGGAGAAGTTGAATAAGGAGATGACTTCATTGTTCTGACGGACCACAATTCACCACCGTCGAAGACCATCTATTCCAAATTCAGAACATATTTTTCTTCAAGTCTCTATCTACCTCGTGTCGTTGATTTTTTTTTTCTTTTGGTTTTGCTTCTAACTAATATGCCTATGTTCATCTTCTTCTCTGATGGTTAAGTTCTTTATTATGGTATTGAAAAACAAAATTTAGAAGCTCCAGCTTCTGGGTATCTTATCCGTTTATCCCCTCTTCAATTACTTCTCCGTACTGAGGGGAGCTAAGATAGTATCATACTGTACTACCTATGCCACTGCATAAATAAATAGTAGAAAAGTTGTGTGGATAGAAATGAAGTTATTTTACGTGATTATGTAATAAAGCTTCAAACAAGATGATAAATTGATAAATGAAGAACACTTACTGAATTTTGAAGAGGAAGGTTCATTTTTCCAAATTGTCTTCTAAATTTTAAAATAAAGATAAAATCACTTTCTAACTTATTAAATTCATATATGTCAAAGACAAAATTTTCTTTTATCACCGAGAACTTCAGTCTCATATTTATGAGTGGCTCTTGTGTTAAAGATCTTTGTGTTTGAATGTTCAAATTATTCAAAGACTTCATTTATTTAAACGTAAAATACATGAATCGAAATTTATTATTTACTAATTAAATCAAATTCATAATTTTATTTTTTAGTTGCTAACTCATAATGCCTAAAATTTTATTTAATATCCAAAAAATAGCAATTACTAGTCTTGTTTAAAAGCAAAAAAAGTAGCAACTTATTTCATGGATTACTGCTGTTGTATATAAATATTTAGTGAAAATAAGTATATTGTTATAAACCGGATATCCATTAAGTGCATCCACTTTTCTTTGATTGTGAAGATATGTAGCTTAAAATATACTACAATACAACGAAAGCTACTTCTTGTCTTAAAGAAAAACTAATATAAACGTTTCAATTATACTGTGGTGCCATTGGAAAAAAAAGACAACAAAAGAAGCTATCAAGGACTTAAAGGAAAAGGGCAGAAAGCATTTAATGTGATTAGCCAACCAAGTTTGAAAATTTTATCAATTTTTATGGGCTAGAAGTTTAGCCCTCCCAATTTTCTTGAAGTAGGTGTTGAACTTTCCCCTGACCCTGTGATCACGAAAATAGTCCCTTCCTAAAACCATATACTAGTACCTTTGTGTGTGAAAAACGCATACTTTAGTTTTCTGAGTTCAGGCCCTTTTAATGTAACCAAACTCATATACGGAAAGTCAAGCCATTATTTAAGGATTAGAGCAATGACAACGTTGGAGTATGCACCCTTTTGTTGTGTCTCACGCACGTTTTCTACTCTAAATAAGTAAAGAAAGAGCCTTCGTGCCTCCACATCGTTGAGTTAGTCTTGCTAATGTGTTTCCAATATGAGATTTTAGTTGAATTATCCACTATTTTAAATAGTCCCGGCACTGTTAAATTAACATTCAATTGTTAGAGAGTTATCGGTGAGTTCTATGTGTTCTCTGAAGTTTTTTTTTTTAATATGGACAGGGTTGATAAACCTTGTTGACTAATAATTTATGACTAGTAGCATTTTCGGGGATAGTCAATTATAGATAAATAAATATGCGTCCCATTAGCTAGAACCCCAATGATCAAGCAAGTCCTCTATAATTTTGGTATTTAAGTATTTAGATTATTCCACTGGACTTGATATTTTATATGCTATGTATAAAATAGTGAATTCATTCATCCAAAATATGTAATAATTTATAAATTGAGTATTTTAAATAAATTATATATTAATTTAAAATTGATTATAAACCTAAGCAATGGTTTAAAGGCTTAAAACTTTTAAAATTCAATAAATTCTAAAAAATCTTAAAGGTTTGGAGTGATTTGAACTTGGAGATCCTTACAATTCTTAATTCACATCGTTATTTACATAAAATCAACATCAATGTTTACGTCTTTTCTGTGTCTAGGACACTCTAGGTTGTTGCCCATTTTAATCGACAAGTCTTAAAGAAAAGAACCTGACCATTTCAGTTTTAAAATAATGAATGCCCCAACGTGGAAAATTTCCTTTCTGAAAACGTGGTCCGAAAGCAAACTCATGCAGACCCCTCTTGATTAAATAAATCTACATCAGCTTACAAAAGGGTTCTTTAAAAAAAGGGAAGGATTAATTAATGTAGGAGTTGTTACTATTAAATGCGAAGGTTATCTTAGTTTGAATGCCTATGGTCATAAAATACAATAGCTTTTTGTATGTCATCTCTTCAATTTTCAATTATATGCGAATCAATTAACTTGCATATGTCTCTTAATCTGTTAATATATATTAATGTGGAAAATTTCTGTTACTATCTTTTAACTATATATTAAGATTACATAATTTAGAAAAGTTGTTTCATTAATCGCCGGTTTAAATAATCAATAGATTAAATCGATATTTGTTAATGTAAACATTTTATAAAGTTTATTATTTATATATTGAGAAATTGTTCAAACTTTTTTTTAAATCATACAAAGTCTCCGTATTGTAAAAGTCTGGCGGTTATAATGTACGCATAATTCTATTTGTATTTTTTAATTATTGGAGATATCTATAAGAGATATATACTTATGATGTGAGATATTTATCAGTCTAGGAGATTTTTCAAACATGACAATGGATTTGAAGACTTACTGAGCCTATGTATGCTTATTAGGTCCGACATTCTATCTTAAGTTTCATCTTCTTGTCTAAGCTTTTCAATACTTTAATATTGGTGTATTGAACGTGTAATTGACATTTAGTTTGCTGGGACTTGATCAAAGATTTTTCGTTGGTCCAACTTGAACAGCCTTTAAGGGAAATGATAAACTTTGGACTTGATAAAATATTCCCAACTTAGGTGAAAAAGAAATATTTTGGTGGTCTAGTGATTGCATTTTAATATCTTTCAGATTTACTAGAAGGGAGTTGATATCTATGAGTTTAAATTTGAATTTTCGCATTCAAAATTTTCTTTGTCAAAATTCTTTTTTTACTGGCATAAAAATTGATT
>JAOTAZ010000008.1:33247603-33264205 GCA_025629785.1 Erythroxylum oxycarpum | reverse complement strand
TTAGAACAATTTGACTTTCTAAAGTTATTTAGTTATTTCTAATTAGGTTATGATAAGGAGAATATTTTTTTCCTCTTAGAATTCCAATTTAAGGGTTTTATACTTATTAAGGTTGTCTTATAGATGTAATTTGGATCACATCTTTAAGAATAGAATTTCATAGTTTTTTTTCTTCACTTTTGTGAGAATTTTTTCTTTGCTCTTTAACAAGAAATTAATATAATCTTATAAAAGCATTTTGTGCTGATCAAAACCCTTAGAACTTTGGTTGTAACAAGTAGATTTTCTTAGGGTTGAGTTTCTTTACTTAATTTTAAATACGATCCTAGAGTTCTAATTCTGAGTAACTTGTGTTTTAAGTGATTTGGGGTCTGAAGTTCACATTATGGTTCAAATGTCAAGACACCGATTGTAATGCGAAAGTAGAATCGAAAAGCTTCAAAACATATTTCATAGGCTAAAAACACTACACGAACACGAGAGGTAGGCTTCTCTGCTCCTATTTCTCTTTGAGACCTCTGAGAGAAAAGAAGAGTTCGAAGACGGGAGTAAAAGAGTGGAAAGCAAGAGAATGTTTTTCCATATAATATTAGAGAGGAACATGCAACTGCATCCTCGCTACTTTGGTCGCAATCTTAGAGAGAATCTCGCCGCTAAGCTCATGAAAGATGTCGAGGGCACTTGCAGGTTTACTTCTTCTTTACTTTATCAGACCCACAATTCGTTCTGCTCCTATTTAATTGACGGTGCGATTTTTTTTCTGTAAATAAGGGAATTTCTTTAACTGCCCAATCTGCTTCTGTTTAAAGGCACTGATTTGTTGAAGAAATAATTATGTGACTGGTTGTTAATAGATGAAATAGGGACCGGAGAAAACTTGAGGGTCTTTGGGCCCCTGTGCTTATTCTCTGTGTAGACCTGAGAGGGGGGAGGAAAAGGAACTCCATTGGATGATATTTCTAACTCTTGAAGCAACATATGATATGAGTTGACAAGAATTGCCTTGCTTAGACAAAACTTTGTCGTCAGTCCTATTTATTTATGTGAACAATTTGCTGCAATTTGGAGTCTAAGAAGCCCTCATATCGATCTCAGCTAGAAAAGGGAAGAATACTGTTTACATCGTAAATACCTCAAAATGAATGCTTGTCATTGGATTAGTAAACCAGTTCAGAGATCAGTCTTTCTGATGGTTGAAACTGAAAGCCAATGAAAAGATCAATGATTCTGATGGTTGAAAATGAAAACTTTTGCACATTTTTAGTTCTGAATGATGACAAGAACACTTTTTTTTTAATGTTTTATGCCATTTTTGTTATACAGTGCCTCTTATTTGCAATATAGTATGTGTTTGAGTTTCATGATGCTCTAAGCGCAAATCATAGTTTAAGCATTCCTTAAACTGCTTTGTGATTGATAATTCTTTAAATAGTAAAAATAGTCTACGAATAACCAACTAAAAAGTTCTCTAGATATTGGCAGTGGAAGACATGGGTTTGTGGTGGCAATAACAGGCATAGAGAACATTGGAAAAGGATTAATCCGAGATGGGACAGGATTTGTGACATTTCCTGTTAAGTACCAGTGTGTTGTATTCAGACCATTTAAAGGAGAGATACTGGAAGCTGTTGTTACCATGGTGAACAAGGTATGCATCCCTATCTTACTAATCAAGTGATTTCAGTGTTGCATATAAATTTTTGTGGACTTGTAATGTGGTCAATTTATAACTCTATTCACATTTCATACAGATGGGTTTTTTTGCAGAAGCTGGGCCAGTTCAAATTTTCGTTTCAAACCATGTAAGTTTTGCGTAACATTTGATAACGCGTCTCTAACAGGATTTTGAGCTTCATGTCTTACTTTGTGTTACGGCATTGTGCTTTTTCTTTATATTCATGAATTTTTGACTCTCGTAAGTTGCAGTTAGAATATTTTCAGTGACATGATGTTGGTTACCCTAGTAGACATGTATGTGTTGAATATATTCTACAGGAAGGTTGTCTTCCAGTTGAAAGTCCTGCTTTGTTGTTCTGCTTTTCCATATTTTGATGTAGGCCAGACCAAGTAAAACCAAGTACATCAACAAGGGAAAGAGAATCAAGAGGGGAGAGAGAGGGGGGTGGGTGGGGGGTACCGCACTTTGCTTTTCCACTTGTCTGATTTTGTGAGTCTTATCAGTAGTATAGTTAAGGTTTTGGGGACTTGAAAATTTTCTTATGAAGATTGTGGACAGTTTGCATGAAAGGCACTTCTCTTTTCCTCTGATTCTAGGCTTATCTTTTCAGTATTATGTCCTAAATTAGTTTTGCAAACAGGCTGTTCCTTATCTTTTTTCTTTTGGCTCTTATTGGACCAATTTATGGGCGATTACCAAGACCCCCACCCAGCCTCTTCTGTTACTGAACTCCAGACCTTAGTTTCTAGGATGAGGGATTGCTATGGTTGGGTTCCCTTCTTGCTTCAGGACTTCTCATTGCTGTATGTTTGCATTGATCTTATATAAAAACATTTGCAAGTTTTCCTTTGTTCATGCTCTTGAGGATGAAGCGGAATGGTCTGACTCTCGAAATTATAGGCTTTTATAATTTCATCTTGTATGCTTTATGTACTGATGTTCTCTTTCTGTGTTTTGTAGCTGATACCAGATGACATGGAGTTTCAGTCTGGGGATATGCCAAATTATACAACTTCTGATGGATCAGTATGCTTTGATTCCACCTTATACTTGACAGAGAATGAGTTTCTTAACATTTTTATTTGAATGGTTTATTGCTGTTTTTCAGGTTAAAATTCAAAAGGACTGTGAAGTGCGACTAAAGATCATTGGAACTCGAGTTGATGCAACAGAAATTGTAAGTTTTTTAAGTTTGTTGCAGCTTAGTAGTTGATATGTCTACTATTTTTTCTTTTTCGTCAAAGGTCGGGGGCTTTAGTGTGTGAACCTATGTTTTGGGTTAACGATAATTTACATAACCTAGAATTTATTCCAGGGGATCCAGGTTGGGTTGATGGGTGGCCCCACTGGCGGTTGTGCCGATCAGTTTGGGTCTCTCGGCAATTTATTTTTTTTGGATAAATAATTGTTTCTATGTGCTTGATACCTTAAAAGAGCTGAGGAAAATTTTGAAATCTTGAAGAATGCCATGATATTTTGAAGTTCTATCCTTGTTACTCAAGAATGCCATGATATTTTGAAGTTCTATCCTTGTTACTCATGCGCAGTATATGTATGTAGTGCACATACCATTTGTGATGAAGTCTAATGGCATTTCTCTTTGTATTTTTGCAGTTTTGCATTGGCACCATAAAGGACGACTTTTTGGGTGTGATCAATGACCCTGCAACTGTTTAGTGTTAGTTTAGAAGATACCATGCAGTTTCTTTCTATGCATTGCAGGATGTCTAGTATTAAGCGTGTGAATTTAAGATCAGATCCCTTTCAGAATATGATGCTCTACTTCACGAAATGGATTAAAACTTCATTTCAAGTACAGTGAACGTTGTCCCGGATTTTGTTGTATCCTTAAAACTTGAATGACATCGTTGTTGCAGGTTAAAAGCTTGTAATGTAGTTCGTGCCTTAGAAAGTGAATGAATTACCCGTCGTTGCTTTTGGTTTAACCATAATGGATAAGGATGTCCTCGTTTCTCTGTCATCCAATGTTGCCTGCCGGCCAGACCGATGGGTTTCCAAATTAGCTAATTTGAGTTTATAATAAATAAAAGCCTACTTATGATAGCCAAAACAGCCTAGTAAATGTATATTTTGGTTTAAATATTACACATAAAAATTAATAAGCAAATTTTCTCTTTTGGTATAGAACTTTGTCTTAAATGAGACAGTAGCTGGGAAGAATGTGTTGAATTGAATATGTTACATGAGCATGATGTGTTTAATATTATTATGAACGTCGAGTAAGATTTACGTAAATAAATGATTGAGATTTATAAGATAATATTGTGTAAATAAATAGTTGAGATTTATAAGATAGATATTGATAACATAAGTTAAAGTTGGCAAAGAATCCTATTCCGTTCCCAGCGAATAAAAATCCACCGACTTCATTTCCTTTATGGTTATGGAAGAAGATAAAAGGAGTTTTGCAGTAGCCACCAAAAACACTTGCCATTTCTTGACTGGTCAATTGCAGCTGCTGCCACCAAAAAGCACTTGCCATTTCTTCAAAGAATCTGATTTACCATGAAACTTGAAGACCATTCTCATCAGTAGTAAGAAGCTTTAGACAGTCTCAATGTGGGCTTTTCACTCTCCTCAACACACTCATCCCCCATTGCAGGCGAATTGCATAACTCGTTCCTTTGTAAAACCAGTGATTTGTTCCATAGCCTTGAACCCAACTACCACGGCAGCCAATAACAATCAATTAATTCAGTCTTTGTGCAAGCAGGGAGACCTTAAACAAGCACTTAAGCTACTGTCTAGCGAGCCCAATCCCACCCAACGTACTTATGAGCTTCTACTTCTCTCTTGCACTCACCACAAGTCTGTTGTTGATGCCCAACACGTTCACCGCCACCTTCTCGCAAATGGATTCGATCAAGACCCTTTCTTGGCCACTAAACTCATCGGTATGTATTCTGCGTTTGATATGATTGATCATGCGCGCAAGGTGTTTGATAAAACTCAGAGGAGAACTCTTTATGTGTATAATGCTTTGTTTCGAGCGCTGAATCTAGTTGGTTGCGGAGAAGAGGTGTTGGATATGTATCGGCGGATGAACTCTATCGGCGTTCCCTCAGATGGTTTTACCTACACTTACGTGCTTAAAGCTTGTGTGCTATCGGAATGTTTGATGTCATTGCTGAGCAAGGGAAAGGAGATTCATGGCCACATTCTGCGGCATGGATATGAGGATCATGTCCACATTATGACCACTTTGGTTGATATGTACGCGAAGTATGGTTGCGTCTCATATGCTGCCTGCGTTTTTGGTAAGATGCATGTGAAAAATGTTGTGTCCTGGAGTGCTATGATAGCGTGCTATGCTAAAAATGGGAAGCCCTTTGAGGCATTGGAGCTTTTCAGGGAAATGATGCTTAAAACACGAGATACAAGCCCAAATTCTGTGACAATGGTCAGCGTGCTGCAAGCTTGTGCTGCACTTGCTGCTTTAGAGCAAGGGAGGCTGCTCCATGGCTACATTCTTAGGAGGGGACTTGATGATATATTGCCTGTTATAAGTGCTCTTATAGTAATGTATGCGAGATGCGGTAAGCTTGAATTAGGGCAACGCATTTTTGATCGGATGGACAAGAGAGATGTTGTTTCATGGAATTCTTTGATTTCTGGTTACGGGGTTCACGGGTTTGGAGACAAAGCGATCCAAATTTTTGAGGAAATGATAGACCAAGGCGTGTTGCCAAGTCCTGTTTCATTTGTAAGTGTGTTGGGAGCTTGCAGTCATGCAGGACTTGTTGAGAAAGGGCAGAGGCTATTTGAGTCAATGCGAAGACAGCATGGTATCTACCCTAGTATAGAGCATTATGCATGTATGGTGGATCTTCTTGGACGTGCCAATCGGTTAGATGAAGCAGTTAAACTGATAGAGGAAATGAGGATTGAACCAGGGCCTAAGGTTTGGGGTTCTCTTCTTGGATCATGTAGGATTCATTGTAACGTTAAGCTTGCAGAGAGGGCAAGCACGAGGCTTTTTAAGCTTGAACCCAAAAATGCTGGGAATTATGTGCTTCTCGCAGACATTTATGCAGAAGCTGGAATGTGGAATGAGGTAAAAAGAGTGAAAAGGCTCATAGAAGCTAGGGGACTACAGAAAGTTTCAGGTCGCAGTTGGATAGAAGTGAAAAGGAAAATGTATTCATTTGTGTCTGCAGATGAGTTTAACCCGCAAATTGAGCAGCTTCATGCTTTGTTGGTTAAATTGTCGATGGAGATGAAGGACAAAGGCTATGTGCCACAGACGAAACTGGTGCTTTATGATCTTGATGCTGAGGAAAAGGAGAAGATTGTTTTGGGTCATAGCGAAAAACTGGCTGTTGCTTTTGGACTTATCAATACCGGCAATGGGGAGATCATCAGGATTACCAAAAATCTGAGGTTATGTGAGGATTGTCATTCCTTTACAAAGTTCATCTCAAAGTACACAAATAAGGAGATTCTAGTAAAAGACGTCAATCGGTTTCACCACTTTCGAGATGGCATTTGCTCCTGTGGGGATTATTGGTGATGCTATACCACAACTAATGTCTTCTTGTTTTCCTTTCATAGTTTTATTAGACAATAGAGAGATCAATAATTGGTCTAATACAATTATTCAACAAAAGTTCAAATCTTTTTATATAAGCTGTTTAGTATAGATGGGAATAGCCATTAAATTCAAACCCTGGAAAGTATGGTAACCTCACCTGGAACCCTTACAATCAGTTAGGAACAGAAAGGAATCCACAATAATTGATTGATACAGCGGAGCATATTGGAGTATAATGGCAAAGAAAGTAGTGCTTGTGCACTTGATAGTTAATAACCTGGTGCTCTCTGTCTCGTCACGTTACAAAAGATCTGCTCATACGGTAATTTGATAAGATACATTCCAATGTTGCTTGCAAAGGGCGGAATAAACAAAAACAAGAAGCAAAATTTTACACTGCGCTGCTTTCTTTTTTCATTGAACAGTCACAGAACCATCTTGCTTCATCTTGATGAGACTTTTTTCGATGTTCCTAAGCACTGGTTTATAGCTGCAAAGGCAAATGATGGACCAGGTTAAACCATATAACATATCGATTAACGCAAAGTTGGGGAAAATTGAGAAAAGAGCGAGAAAATAACTTACAGGTGTCCAAGCTCATTGTACGCTTGAGTTGATTGTTGGAGTTTTGCTAATAGCTGCATGACCTCCCCTGATAATGCTTCTGCTCTACTTTGCTCTTTGGCAAGTTGACCCTAAAATGGTACGTACAGTGACCATGCGATAATAATGACAACATTTGAACCACTATTTACGTGTATGCCCCAGTAGGGACTACTACAAGAGACCATTAAAGAAGCATATGGCTAGGAAAACAAGTCCTTCCTGTGCTTACTAACCTTGAGGGCAAGAATTTCTGACTCAGATGCCTGTGAACCAGATATAAGCCCATCTTTAGGTTCCACTGGTCCTCTATTGATGTCCTGAGTGTTTGAAGATAGTACAGTAGCCTGTTCTGTTCTTAACTTGTCAAGAGTTCTACGAAGCTCTTCATTTTGCTTAAGGCAGTCCTTTACCTGCAAAAGTTTAAGATACAAGGCAGATTCATAATAAAAATAACCATAAAAAGGATAACTTTAAAAATATGAAAATTACAAACAGAAGTCCTCACAAAATTTTGGGGCATAAAATTATGATGCTCACCCAGTGTCGCAAATCAGTCATTTTAGTAATTCCGGTCTTCCAAGAACACGGAGATAAGTTGAACAAAAATTTCATAACAATGGCCTCACCTTATTTTCCCATTGCTTGGCTGTGTTTTTTGCCTCTTGATAAGAAGATGCAAGATTTGAGTTTTCTTCGAAAAGTTTTTCTATCTCTGAAGATTGGGAATCAATCTGTCAAAAGAGTTCCCATGCTAGGTCACCATAACATGATAGATCTCTTTGTAGCATATCACTGAGGAAATTACCAAGAAAGAAAAAGCTATACCTCAACCAGAAGTTTCTGTCTACTATTTTCCAATTTCTCAATCACCACAGCCATATCATGGAGCTGCTTCTCAAAATTCTCCCGATCTTCCTAAAATAATGATAAAATAACCAATTATCCATTGTCATAAAAACTTCAAAATCTCGAGAAGAAATTCCTCCATAATCACAGAGAGGTCAAGCATCAGGTAAATAAGCCAGTCACATTTCAAAACAAGCAGCTAAAAAACAAGAAAATAACAATTGAAGGCATTCTCTTACCAATGACAAAGCCCTATGTGTTACCTTCTCTGGTACTTCTGCAATACAGGAGCTGGAATCACCAACTTAAAAGAATGATATAAAAAATAATAATATGTAAACAATTGGCCAGTGCGTGATACTTCATGCATATATGACCTACTAAATGCATTAAAATAGTTAACCTATATTGTATTAATCGCCCTCGATGCAAGCAGGCTACTGGGGACTTACTATAGGGGTGTACCTGAGGTCCTTGTGGATATAGCTGCCAATTTTTCCTCCAACTCTTGCTTTTCAAACATAAGAGTAGACACTCGTATTTGCTCCTCAGCTAATTGTTTTTGCTCTTGCTGCCTCAATAATGACTCATGCTACAAATGCCTATCCACAGTAAGAGCAATATAAACTGATAATTCAGCATAAATGTGGAGAACAAGATTCTAACCTGCAGTTCAGACTTTAAAGTGGCCAACTCTTTTTCCAAGCTCTGCACTTGATCCAATCCTATACCCATAGATGCCATTCCACTAATTGGATTGTTAATTGCTTGTTGCTGTATCAAGTTTAATTCCGCTCTCAAGGCCGCTGCATCTTCCTCAGCCTTTACAAGATAGTTATCAGAATCAAGAAGCTTAAGCTGATATGAAGAATATAAACAAAAGTTAAATGCCATACTCTGTATTGTTCTTCTTCTGCTTCTTTTAGCCGTTTCTTAAGTGTTCGAAGCTGGGCTGCAAGGTCCTCCTGCACTAAAAAACGACAGTTTATGATTTTGAGGGTGAACCATACCTAGCACATAAAAATATGTAACCCCATTAAGCTTACCCGTGCAATAACTGCTGCATCTTTCTCCATAGCTACATCCTTGAGTGCTTTTCTTAAAGATGGGACAGTGTTTTGCTCCTGAAATGTATAAGAAAAACAAATTGTTTAGAACTTAAGAGATTAGATATCATCCAAGAATCTATACTCTGCAACCATAGGTCAAAAATGATTAAAAAAAATTTTGAAGAAAGGGAAGGCGAAGGTGAAACAGGAAAAAAGAAACACATGCTGGTACTGATACACACACAGACATAGAGAAATTCTTTTTACCAGATCATTCAAGCGCTTCTGTAATGCTTCATTTTCAACATCCTTTGTCTGAAGCTGAATCCATTCATAGAGTATCTTTTAACACAAACCCTTTCTTGTCTGCGTTATAACTGAAAACTGACATTGAATGTACCAACAATACCTTTAAAGACAATGTCTTATTACTTTCCTCCAATTCTGCACTCTTTTTCTGCAGATCTTTTAGTTGAGACACCAAACTACTAATATCTATCTGCAAAAAAATAAAATTGTTTGATAACAATGAAAACAAAATAACATTTTTAATAATCCTCCCAGATAGAACATAATTATAGAAGTTCTCTCTGTAAAAAGACAACATAAAGAACATTGGTCCAACAGATTTGTTAATTCACTAATAAAGTCAGACATCCTGAAAGAACTTGAGAATGTCATAATTCTTTTCCGTAGGCAATGAAAATCACTAAAATTCAGGCACATCAAATTTCATGCATTAAAAACATGTTTCATCAAATAAGTACCTCAGAGAGTCGGTTTCCGCTCTCAGATTTTTTCATTCCCGAATTATCTGTCAACGAAACAAAATTGTAAAAAAGAGGGAAAACAGAAGAGGAAGCTAAAAGGTGACCGATTACCGATAGGGATGGAAGGTTTGGTAAGATCTGGTCCGGAAGAAGTTTTGCTTAATTTCTCTGCTGCTCTCTTTTGCCGAATCTCTTCCAGCTGATACAAACAATGAAATAAGCTGAAAAGAAGGATATTAGATTTTCCTATAAATTAAAGGCATAAAGCGTACCGTTCGTCGACCAAGAGAGGCGTGATGCGAGTCCATGGCAATGAGAGAAAAGAGAATTTCAAAGGACGATCTCTTATTTCTCGAAGTTTCAAATTACAATTCTCTCTCCCTCTACAATCAATACATGAAAGTTTCGACACGGAGGAGATGAATAACGGTGGGTGGTTTGGCTTTCCAAAGGCTACACTTTATTATTTTGTTAAAATTTGTGAAAAATAAAACCGTTAGGGCGTCTGGGTAGTGTAGTTGGATCCAGTCCGTCTAATTTTATGGTATCTTATTTTGTTATATGAATCTCAGTTATTTATTTATGCGGGTTCTGTATTTATTTATGCTTAGCACACGTAGAATCAGCATAAATAAATGACTGAGATTCATGGGATAGAATAAGACACCATAAAATTGGACAGAAGATTTTGTCTCGTAATTAGCAATCTCACACACCAGAGATCCCGATTCGAACCCAGGCTCAAATAGCTTTAATTGGTTTCCTCTGCTTTTCACGGTTAAAAAAAACATAAATTAAAATTAAAAATTATAATAAAATTTATTTAAATCACTATATAAATCACTATTAAATCTAATTTCGATTTGGATCTTTTCTTTTAATCCATTTTTTAGGATTATATGGACTTGAATCATAAACCTTCTCGATAAAACAAATCAAACTTATTATTATCAAAATTAAGAAGGCGTTCTTAGTTCAATTTGATAGAACGTGAGTCTCAAAAACTCAATGTTGTACGTCCAAATTCTATAGAGCGTGATTCTGCTCGTATTTGTATATGCTAATCTTTGTCCTTCATATTGAACCTATGTATTGCCTTTCATTCAATGTATTTCCACATACCAGTATAGTCATATGGTTTGGATAAGACTATGGTTTGTACTCACCTATTTTTTAGTTAAAACTATTAATTATGGTATTATTTATTATTAAATATTTTTAAAAATAGAAAAAAAAAACCTCAAGGTGTGACCTAATCATTTAATTATTATTATTTGAGAAACATTGTTAGATTTAGCAAAGTAGGAAATAGATAGAAGATTAGTAGAAATATGGGAAACATTTTTACTATCCTGTATTTGTTGTGGATGCTGGACTCATTAATATTGTCCCTTATCTGTTAAAAATATAGGGTTCATTTTACATATTGAGTGAGAGACTCTTAGGGTGTGTTTGGTTGTTGGCTGATCAGCCAAAATATAGCTGATTGACCTAAAACAGTTGGTTGACTTTATAAATAAGTTGTTTAAGTTGTTTGGTTATCAGTTGATTGGGTCAGCTTATTCAAACCAATAAGCTAATATTGAATAAGCTCATTTAGTGGAGCGTTTTGATGAATCAGCTGATGTTTTTATTTTTTTTTACCGATTTTGCCCTCATTTTGCCTGCTCTTTCCTTGCATTTCTCTCATTTCTGGGTTCTCATCGCAGAAATGGTTCTCACCGTAGATCAGGCAGTGCTAGAGTTCAAAATGTCACATCATTACTTTATTATCTATAGTCTATACATGTACGTTTCCCATTGAGCCTAAGAAACAATAAGAGTCGAGGAGGTCCTCGGGTTACCCATTTGCTTTTTGCGGATGATTCCTTGTTCTTTTTTAAGGCGGCGATGCAAGAATGTGCCCAAGTAAAATTGATTCTTCAAAAGTATGAGCTAGCATCGGGTCAATCGGTGAACTTCCAAAAGTCTGGGCTCCTGTTTAGTCCGAATGTACCTAATAGTTTGAAGTCTCAAATGTCATCCATATTGGGTGTCTTCTCGGCTATGGAGAATGGGAAGTATCTCGGGCTGCCTTCCTTAGTGGGTAAGAGTAAAAAGGCTATCTTTAACTACTTAAAAGATAGATTGTGGATGAAAGTGCATAGTTGGAATCACCGCTTGTTGTCGAGGGCCGGGAAGGAGGTCATGCTTAAATCTGTGGCACAAGCCATCCCATCCTATTGTATGAGTGTCTTTCTATTACCTATGTCCACTTGTGATGAGCTTCAGCGGATGATGAACTCCTTTTGGTGGGGGCGGAAGTCGGATGGGCGGAGGAATATTCATTGGCTCTCATGGGAGCGCATGTGTGTTCGGAAGGAATCAGGTGGCTTAGGCTTTCGAGAACTACGCTGCTTTAACCTTGCCCTTCTTGGAAAGCAGGTATGGCAACTTCTTTGTCATACTGATACTCTTCTGTATCGGATTTACAAAGCCAAATATTTTCCGGGGGGGAATGTTTTGTCAGCTAGATTGGGGTCCAATCCAAGCTTTACTTGGAGAGGTATTTTCCAAGCGTGTGGGGTGGTGAAGCATGGTTTTCGTTGGTCGGTTGGGACTGGGCGAGATATTCGGGTACTAGATGATCCTTGGCTTCCTCGGGAGAATGGGGACTTTTATGTTGTTGGGGATGTTGCCACGTTGGGTACCATGATGGTAAAGGACTTGTTTCTTCCTACTGGGAGGGGCTGGAATTTAGATATGCTGCAGGAATTATTCACAGCCGAGGATATTCGAGTCATCCTGACCATTCCGGTGGGGCGGAGACACCGTGATGATTGCCGCATTTGGCATTATTCCCGTGATGGTTGTTATACAGCAAAATCAGGCTATCGGTTGTGTCTGAATTATGCTGGAAGGGTGCATGGGAGAGTCGCCGGGGACTTTTGGGGGACGTTATGGAAACTATCCATGCCTCCTAAACTTAAAAATTTTATGTGGAGAGCTTTGCGAGGCATTTTACCTACGTGTTGCCGGCTCATACAGCGACATATGAACATTTGCGCTGACTGTGTCCATTGCGGGGCAGCGGAGGATGTTAACCATGCTCTTGTTTTTTGCCCGGAGGCTCGATCTGTGTGGGCTCGTTGGGGAGGAGGTAGTGTTGTGCGAGAGGGGGTGAGTTTCAACCAGTGGTTTGCAGAAGTGTGTGCGAGGGAGTCAACGGTACGGGTGATTCAATGGTGCTCATTAGCTTCAATCCTATGGCAGGCACGTAACGATCAGATTTGGACAGCCAAAAGATACTCTTCTTTTACTTTGTATCGCATGGCTTTAGGCTATATTCATGATTGGCAATAAGCCCATATTAACAGTTCTCGCCCAGTGGAAGCGAGTGGGGTTGAGGAGGGGTTGAGGGATGAGGCCCAACTGGATTGGCTGTGCTTTGTTGATGGTGCAATATTTATGGAGCGATGTCTATATGACTATGGGGTTGTATGCCAAGATGGGAAAGAAAACTTCGTGAGAGCAATATCGGGTCATTTTGTAGGGCGTTGTAGTGTAGATGTGGTTGAAGCTGTGGCACTGCGGGAAGCGTTAACTTGGGTCTTACCTCTTTGTCAGGATAGGGGGACTTTTTACTCAAATGCCCAAACTGTAGTTTCTGCTATGAATAGTTCTCATGATTCTTGGACTGAATTTGGTAGAGTCATTTTGAAATGTAAGCAATTATTACAAGTCAGATCTCATATCAAGGTCGGTTGGGTTCGTAGGCAAGCTAACGTTGAGACTCATAACTTAACAAGAGTCTCACATTTATATGCTAGCCGTTGTAGTTAAGATTTCCCCTTAACTCTATAATTAATGCTATTGATATTGACTTTGTTTTTAAAAAAAAAATACCACTCATCCTACCCCACACCTGACCCATGCTTTTGGTCAAGAAACCCCAAAAATATCAAGAACAGCTTTCCATTCACTGGTGGTACCTACCAACCATCCCGGAGCCTGTCATGGGACCCCACCAGATTTTTAAAAAAAAGCCTATCTTTGCACGAAGCTTCTCAAAACACACACAGACAAAACAACCAGAAAGGAAAGAGGTTATCTTTTGATATTAAAGCTTATCGTGCTATGATTGAACTTTGTCAGAAATTAAGCAATCTAACGTTAATAACAGGTCTGGTGCATTATATGTGTAGAGACAAAGTTAATTATCAAAAGGAAAACAGAGAGAAATTATTTATTAGCTGTTGACGTGGATCTGTATTGTCCAAGATTCTACCTTTTCTCTTGTATCTGATTAAAGTTACTTTTGATGAACTTTGTCCTTCCAGTTGCTCAGGAACATAGCAGATAAACATAACCACTCAATGGCCATTTCTTCAACCTCTTCCCTTCTCCACCATCACAACCCCCACGGCTACCACCTCCTTCTCATCTGTCTAGTTTTATTTCTCTTGATATCTCCGTCGTCGTCGTCGTCATCAGATGGTTTAGAAACTTTCATAATACATGTATCTAGATCACGCAAGCCCTCTCTTTTCTCCACACACCATGACTGGTACACCTCCATCATCCAATCCCTCCCTCCCTCTCCTCACCCCACCAAGCTCCTCTACACCTACCAACGTTCCACTGCTGGCTTCTCCGCTCGCCTCACCGAAGCCCAGGCCACCAGGCTTAGAGAACTTCCCGGTATTCTCTCTGTTGTCCCTGATCAAATCCGCCAACTCCATACCACGCACACTCCGACCTTTTTAGGCCTCTCTGATAATTCTGGCCTTTGGCAGAACGCTCGTTATGGTGATGGTGTGATCGTTGGAGTTCTTGACACAGGGATATGGCCTGGGCATCCTAGCTTTTCAGACAACGGTTTATCTGATGTCCCAAAAACCTGGAAAGGGGTCTGTGAGACAGGCCAAGACTTTCCTGCTTCAGCTTGCAACAAAAAACTCATAGGTGCTAGAGCTTTCTACAAGGGGTATGAGTCTTTCAGAGGGAAAGAAATTGAGGAATTGGATGGTGAATCCAAATCTCCAAGAGATACTGAGGGTCACGGGACTCATACAGCTTCAACGGCCACTGGTTCTGTTGTTAAAAATGCGAGCTTATTTCAGTATGCACCTGGGGAGGCTCGTGGGATGGCGCCTATGGCACGAGTTGCTGCTTATAAGATTTGCTGGAGTCTTGGTTGTTTTGATTCTGACATTCTTGCTGCTATGGATGAAGCTATTGCTGATGGGGTTCATGTTATTTCTTTGTCTGTTGGTGCTAATGGTTATGCTCCTCCGTATGATCGGGACTCGATTGCAATTGGAGCATTTGGTGCTGTGCAACATGGTATCTTGGTGTCCTGTTCTGCTGGGAATTCAGGGCCTGATCCTTATACTGCAGTCAATATTGCTCCTTGGATTGTCACCGTTGGGGCTTCCACCATTGATAGGGAGTTCCCAGCTGATGTGCTTCTTGGAAATGGTATAACTTTTGGCGGGGTTTCTCTGTATTCTGGTGATCCACTTCCTGATATTAAGCTTCCTTTGGTCTATGGCGGTGATTGTGGCAGCAGATATTGCTATGCTGGACTTCTACAGCCATCAAAAGTTCAAGGGAAGATTGTGGTCTGTGATCGTGGAGGTAATGCTAGAGTGGCCAAAGGAAGTGCAGTGAAGCTTGCAGGTGGACTTGGAATGATATTGACCAACACAGAAGATAGTGGTGAGGAGCTCATTGCTGATTCGCATCTCCTGCCTGCAACTATGGTTGGCGAAACAGCTGCAAATAAGATCAAAGAGTATATCAAATTGGGTCCGTTTCCTACTGCAACGATTGCGTTCCGGGGAACAGTAATTGGAAGTTCACCTCCTGCTCCTAAAGTTGCAGCCTTCTCGAGTCGCGGTCCAAATCATTTGACACCAGAGATTTTGAAGCCTGATGTCATTGCTCCTGGTGTAAACATCTTAGCTGGTTGGACTGGTTCTATTGGACCAACAGATTTGGACATTGATCCTAGAAGAGTTCAGTTTAACATAATTTCAGGTACATCAATGTCTTGTCCTCATGTTAGTGGAATCGCTGCTTTGCTCAGAAATGCATATCCCAGTTGGTCTCCAGCTGCTATAAAATCTGCTCTGGTCACTACTGCTTATGATTTAGATAACTCAGGGCAGGCTATTAAGGATCTTGCTAGTGCACAAGAATCAACCCCCTTTGTTCGTGGAGCTGGCCACGTGAATCCTAACAGAGCTCTGGATCCAGGACTCGTGTATGACATTCAATCTACTGATTACGTCACATTCCTTTGCTCTATTGGGTATGATTCTAAGCGAATTTCAGTTTTCCTTAAAGGGGCTACTAGTTCGGACGTATGTGATGGTAAACTGGGAACTCCTGGCAATCTCAACTATCCATCGTTCTCTGTTGTTTTCGAGAATAACAATGTTGTGGTTAGCTATAGTAGGGTGGTAAAGAACGTGGGGAGTGATCCTGGTGCCATTTATGAGGTTACAGTGAATGCTCCTGCAAATGTGGACATCAATGTCTCACCAAGTAAGCTTGCATTTAGTGCAGAGAATCAGACATTGTCCTATGACATTACGTTCTCGAGTCTGAGCTTGGGTTGGTCAAGAAGTAGCTCACAAGCATTTGGATGGATTGAGTGGAGCGATGGAATTCACAAGGTAAGGAGTCCCATTGCTGTTAAGTGGAGTCAAAGTTCATCATCCATGGATTCCATGTAGTCTGCAGATTGGACAAACCCTCTATGTCAAGCACAGGATTATTATCATGTTGTAAACGTCTATTGCAGCTTCTTATGCAATCAAGTTGGTAATCAAAATGTAACGCTGATATGACGATGTACTTTTCCAGCAATAAAATTTGTTTCCTGTTGATAGGAATTTCATGTTAACCTCTTGTCTTAGTTTTGTGGCAACTTACTGTCGTATAACCATAACAAGACCAGAATGTCAAAGCTGAGAAGTACTCCATAACTGTCCGATACAGTTGAGTACATATAGGTAGAATGCGTGTGACCAATGTAGTCGCTTTGGCCGAGTGGTTAAGGCGTGTGCCTGCTAAGTACATGGGGTTTCCCCGCGAGAGTTCGAATCTCTCAGG
>JAOTAZ010000008.1:33141578-33152430 GCA_025629785.1 Erythroxylum oxycarpum | reverse complement strand
TACCCTCTCTTGCTATTTTTAGACGAATTTGAATTTGTCGAAAATGTGCCTACAAGTTTGTTCGAATCATTTGTTCTCTTTGCATCCGCTTCGAGTGAATTCAATTTGTTTTCGCTTTTACTTCGATTCTATCGCTTCTGCTTCCGCTTTTTGTTCAAGAGTTTTGCTTCCGCTATTTGATTTCGAGTCAATTTGCATCGATTCGATTCGTTCCGAGTTTTCAATTTCAAGCATTTGCTTTTGTTTCGGTTCTTTCGTTTTGTTTTCCGGTTATGACCCGAATCATGAATAAGTATGAAATTGGAGGTTAAGATGAATAAGATGAAAAAAAATATATCGGGATTTTCATAGTAGTCTAGGGTTTCGTAAGTGGTTGGACATCCGGAGACGGGTTCCAACATACTTGGTATCAGAGCAATAAGAGTTTTTGAGGGAATCTGTATAAGTAGTTGGGTCTCGGAAACGGGATCCAACACGTACTAACATAAATAATCCACATTAACATAACTCAAATATCAAAAATACATAATACATATTAACATAACTCAAACATTAATAATACGCATTAAAATAGCTCAATCATCAATAATCCAATTAACATAACTCAATCATCAAAAATCTGCATTAACATAACTCAAACATGAATAATACACATTAACATGACTCAATCATCAACAATACACATTAACGTAAATGTTACCAACATTACATTTCAAACAATATAAAGAACACTTTTATTACCTTCAAGTATCATGTTCATGATCTTGAAAATCATCATCATTAATTGCATTATGATTTGACTCTTCATCACTACTATATTCAGCCAAAGTATCATTATTGTCATATAATTCATCCTCAATAGAATCTTCAGCTCTTTCTATAACAAGATTGGCTTGTACTTCATTTGCTTATAGTATATTGGGATCAATATCTCTCCTATAGAATGATCATATATATCTGCATTTTTCTATTTGTAAGGCTCCATTATTCAGTTCTGATTCAATCTCTTGATCTCCTTCATCACCATCTTTACCCATTACACCATTTTCCCTTTCTCATAAATCAAAAAGATTTTGGTGTTGAAACTTTTGAATAACTTTCCAATTGTTGCCCAATACAATGTTGTTGAGGTAGAATACTTGCTTCACTTGACTTGCAAACACAAAAAGATCATTATCATACCATGTGTTATTAACATTGATGCTATTAATATTGTAATCCAGTTTTATGTCACCAAGATTAAACCATTTGCACTTAAATAGAATAACCTTTTTATCCTTGATGTAATACAACTCTATTATTTTTTAGATGACACTGTAGAAGTCAATAAAATCATTGTCATGTTGTCACTCAATAGTAAACCCACAATTTTGGCTTCTAAGTCAACTTTCACGATCTTTTATGTCAAAATAAACTTCATTAATAATGCAACCTGTATATTTTTGTGACATGTATGAGGCCCACATATCAAAGCATCTAATATTGTTATCGCCTTTTGCAATTTACAATTATGTAAACATATCATTTGTAGGACAAACTATAATTAGAAATTAATTTGACCTATAAATTTTTGTAAGTTCATAATATTCCATCAATAACTTACTCAATTTATAAACCATGATGGGAAGTTAATCTTATATCTTCCTTCAACATTAATAGCCCTTTTACTTCTAATTTCATCTTTTTGTTCTCAATTTAAAAAGTAAATAGATTTAAGAAAATATAGGTTGAATGTTATATTTAAA
Source organism: Erythroxylum oxycarpum (assembly GCA_025629785.1). Taxonomy (NCBI): domain Eukaryota; kingdom Viridiplantae; phylum Streptophyta; class Magnoliopsida; order Malpighiales; family Erythroxylaceae; genus Erythroxylum; species Erythroxylum oxycarpum. The sequence goes on along the minus strand of JAOTAZ010000008.1, from coordinate 33,150,685 downwards.
TATAAAAAATGAATGAGAAGTAATATGCATGCTCCATATATGAATCAACTTCTATTTTGAATTCCACGACAATAGTTCTCTTCATATCTGATGAGGGGCTTGAGGGACCCAACTCTTTTTATTAGAATAATGGCTTTAGAGGAAAGCAGATTTAATTCTGCATCCCTTAAACATAATACATACACAATTAACATCCTTAACCTTTTCATATGAAGTTGTCTCAGTTAACAATTCACAAAACTAACATTGCTAAAATGTTGGAACATTCAAATAAGAAGTCTTTTATTTTTAAAGATGTCAAATCAGTTATTAATCTGTGGCATGTTCTCTAGGTTTTACTTATCTTTAAAGGTGATTGAAAAACATAGAATATGATTGTATAGGGGATTTTAGGCTAGTTAAAAAATTAAGTTCTAATGATCTTTCCTTCTTCTTTGAATATTTTGTTAATTGCATATAACTTCACATAATTTTTTGTTTCCTTATTAAATTATACACTTTGCTTCTATATTGATTATAATCTATTACTTGTTTTTGTTTTTATTAACCTTTCAAAATAAAACTATTAATATAAATTCATTACGAAATGTCGATGTGGTAGATAGTTTCTAATAGCAAAAATCAACTCCTATGGGAGGTATCTGACAGAATTCTCCTTCACAAAAAACAAATTGATGCACAACAAATCTGCTTATCAAAGTCTAATCACTGATTAGGTTTAATGGATGATCTTCTTCTTCAAGGTTTTTAGTATCATCTGAATTAGCTCTCATTCTTTATTTCATATATCTCATTTTGTGTTAAGTAGCTATTAGATGAACATGTGACTGTATATACTATGCATTGTGTAAAGCTTCCTTAAATCTTCAAAAGAAAGTAGATGAAAATGAAGGTGGTAGTTGTAAAACCCCAAACTTTCCCTTCTAATCGGTTCATATATTTTATTATGGGTGAATAGTATTTCCAGATGAATAGGGAACCAAGGTAAACAATATTTCCACTTGAATAGGGATTTTGAGGACCCAACCTAAAAAAACATTAAAAAAAACCTAGAATAGGTATTAGAGTCAAATGATTTTGAAACGGATCAAAAACAAGACCAATCGATTGAATTTTGAGAATTTTATAAGTTTAGGAAAAAATGCCCTTTTTGGAAAATTATGGGTATTAATGATTTTAAACCCATTCAAAATTTTCAAGGCATCTAATTACTAAGTATTGATCCTAATTAAAGTATCCCATCGTCAATTTGATGGTGAGACAGTTGTGGAATATTTTCAGGATTTAGTCTGATTTATAGGTGTAGTAATCCATGAAAGGGCAAATTGGTCTTTTTACATAAATGGAGTCAATTAATAAATTTAAAATCACTCACACTTATTGTAGCACCCCACTCTCACAAGTCACGTACCTGACTTCCTAAGTGATATCCGAGTACGTACCACGCCAGGGTGGTATGCTAGAATAGTCAACCAATCAAAGGTTATTATAAATTTTTCAAAAATATCACACCCATATGCAAAAAATCAATAAAAAAAATTGGCTCACTTAATTCGTAAACATTTTCATTCACAAGTGTTACTACACTCATTATACATATCATCAAAATTCTAGTAGTCATTTGGGCCCATTTCATTTACAAACATCACTCGTCACAATTGTTATTACACTTTACAATTTACATACATACATTGCATAATATTTGCGAAAATATAATTCAAAAACTAAAGTCGCTGAAGACATATGCAGGTGCAAACTGATCCTAACCCTTAGCCCATATCTGATTTCAATGGCTATACTCCAATTAGCCTAACTGGATATCTCCTCTGAACCCGAAAATTCATGTTGCAATTTTGGTGAGTTTTACGAACTCGGTGAGTTAACCATCCTCGATGGTTTACTCAAATCATATAACACATCACGTCATATTTTCACATAATTCACATCACTTCATTTATCATGTAGCATCCCATAACACTTACTTCACATATCACATTCAGAGCAATCAAACAGATCATTTTGATCATTTAAAACTTATATATCAATTATAAATGCAATGCACTTGAGACTCACTTTCATTTATTACTTTGATGTGACCGAGTATCTTTTTAATAGCTCATATCCCTTGTAGATACGGAGCTTATTTTAGATAATTTCCCATATCCCTTAGTGGATAACGAGTACATTCACAACTAAGCTAGAGGCTCTTATCACATTCTGAGCTTTAAGCTCTTTTTCACTTTTTGAGCTTTAAGCTCTTTTTTGATGGCTACTCTGGTCACAACAGCCTTTATGTCTCATGCATTCATGTAATAAAATGCATCACATATATTCAGTCAATCAAAAGTGCTCCATATTATACAATCATATTCACTATCGCATTCTCATTCACATTTGTCATCAGACCTTGGTCTGACATTTATCATATAGGTTGAGAATCACTTATTTCATTCAAATACACGTTCACATTTTTCTTTAGAACTTGGTCCAACATTTAACAATCAAGTTAAGTATCACTTATTTCGTTAAATTCACATATAAGGAGCACTTCCAATATGATATTCATGCATCAAAAGCCTCAGATAGTCAATTTCCAGAATCAAAAAAATCACATCATATAATCATTCAATACAGAATTTAAACAGAACAATCATTTAAAGTAAGACCATCTAGGTCGACTCACAGTTTCCTCCAGAAAGCTATTGCCTCAAAGTCCCGGCAATTTCTGGATGTTGTTGCTCAATAAGCTCTTCTAAATCATGCAATACATACACATTTACACACATCACCACTTTGTACAATTATAAGAATTCATCGATGCACAAATGTGTATTTGAATTATGTACAATGCATGCTTCATGATAATCCTAGGTATTTTTCCTTTATTTTAATCTCATGATCATTCATACTTCGAAACTCATATATGTCTAACTTGAACTTAGGTTAACACCTCAATAAATTATAATATCATCAATCAATCATTCACCAATGTTATTCTAACATTATATGATCATACAATACCCAAACTCTTATTCGTTCTTATAACATCTCCAAAATTCCAGACCTGAACATTTGGTAAACAACAATACATTATTAATGAATTAATATGACAATTAAATTTTTTGGAGAGGAATAGATATGTGTGAGGAGTTTGTGGTCCAAATTTCAAGTCAATCGGAGGTCCGAAGAAGAAGTTATGGTCAAAAGAGTGAAGGGTGTTTAAAGCTGTCAATCTATAGTATACCTTCACTATGCATGATCGTGCACTTCCAATTGATCCTCCATTGTCACAATGCATGATCTTGCAATCCCTTAATGACCCATTTTGTCATGATTGTGCTTATGCATGATCGTGCACTACCTTTTACTAGCTCTTCTCAAAACAGACCTTCGGGTCAATTTTTATGGTCATTTTGACAAGGAAAATGAAGGATTTAGGCAAACAGTCTTCTAAACAATTGTTCTTTTATGTCTTAAGTTTCTAATGATACCAATTTCATGCAATTTGGTTCGGTATTCTGCAAGGTATACCTAAAATACTATAGATTGTTCCCAAACCATGACAGAATACAAAAACTCAACTTCAAGCCAAATTTTTAAACTCTTAGATACAGAATTAAAATTTTATTCCTCTATGAAAAATATAGTCCTATGTCTCTAGTTTCATTTAAACTTAAAATCATCCCATTTGGATGTCTACAGATCAAGATATGACTAAAACACATATGCATGTTCAATGAAGACATTGCATCTGTACATTTTCTAACACTCTTCATCATTATTTTCATTTTAGTTCATCCCTTTTGCTTAGTCTATCTCTTCTAGCTTATTTCCTCAATATTTACTCTTCATTCCTACTCTCATTTCAGTTCAATTTCAATCACAAACAAATTATACTCTATGTTTGATCATAATACCGAAAACAGAACATGGAACATCCATTATCTATCAAATCTTTCTGCATTTTTTCCTACACCATTTTAGGATTCATTCTAACTCTAAATCAACTCTACATCACTTTATGAATCATTACTCATCATACATATAAAAGCAAGACATAAATGTATTCATTTCTTTACCAGCATTCTAGCATACATAAAATACCATTTTATGTCCATTTAACCTCTAATTTTCATCAAATATGTTTCATTCAACAAATTAAGAAAAGTTAATGCTTATATTTACTTATTTAGCTTCAATGTCTTCAAATCACACTTAACCCTAGCTTCTCCAACATACACAATAATTATCATCATTCAAGGTAGAAGGGTTAGGTCTTTCAGTAAGAAGATGGAGAAGACAACGAATCTTGAAGAAACAAAGTGAAAGGGTTGGACAAAAATCAACATGAAGAGGGTGGTAAGAGTTTCGTAGATGAAGGGAAGGATGAAGGAGATGACAGTGTTCTTGGTAGGAATGAAAGACATGAAATTGTCTTTCTATTAGACAATAATGTGGTTTTAAAATACTTGGTGGGTGTCATGATACTTGTCATGACACCTTCCACTTAAATGATGTATGCTAAATAACAATTAATTGTTTAGTCCATTTGTCTCCAATTTATAATCCAATTGTCTCCTAATATTCAATGACACTTGTCATTAAATCTTATTGATACTTATAAGTAATTTCTAATGTCATTTAAAATTTATTTCTATGCCATTTATCAATTGTCTTACCACTTGGCATCTTTCCTAGTCAAAAAATACCTATAATTTCAGAAAATTCTCAATTTTCACCAAAAATTCTAAATAAATAATTTAATTTACTAGATCAATTTTTAAGGAAAATATTTTTTATTCATATCATAATCACATTAAAACTATCATTTATACCCGGAGAATGTCAAATGAGTGCATGAACAATTCATTGTAATGTGTGCAATAATCAAATTCATATATGTGTATGCTAACATTATGCATGACCATGAAATGCATTTTTCTAATATCTCATTGATATTTTCTCAATTACATAAATCTAGGATTCTAACCCTTAGTATAGAAACGGGATGTTATATTTATTGACCAATTACAGGAATCCATATGGTTTAAGAAACATTAAATTAGATGATGATGAGTTATTTAAGATGTTTAATAAAAAAATGGCATGTGTAAAGTAGTATAAAAAAGGCAAAAGAAGATAAAATTTGGCTCATTTAAAAGGACGATTCGTGAGAACCAAAAAGAAGGAAAGAAAAGAAGAGAGAAAGAGGGAGGATTCGTCCAAGGAGAGAAGGGAAAAGAGAGGTGCCATTTTTTGTGGATTTGGAGTAGAAATTGAAGAAATCTTGACCTAGGATTGGTGTTCATCAATTTCCTAAGAGATTAAGAGAAAAAGTGGTAAGTTTTTCATAGTTTAAGTTGTTTATTTTGTAGATTTCATATAGAATGGAGTTATTTACAATCAAAGGTTGTTTTTCACTTGTTATGGAGTAGATAATAAACTTAAAAGCATCTAGAGGTTGAAAATAACAAAAGCGAATCAAGAAACCAAGGTTAGGGTTATGATGTTCATTATATGGATTTGATGTCAATGAAATAAAGAAATGAAAAAGGATTAAATTAGAATTGGTTTGAGTTCATTTACGTGTAATGAAGAGAAGATGTGTTAAGAAAAATGAGAGGATAGTGAAAGAGTGGTGTATTCGGCCAAGCTAGGAAATGTTGGAGAAAATTTGTAATTTTTGGTTTGATGAGTTTAAATGATGCTTGGTATGGAACTTAGGTGAAATGTGTTGAAAAGTTTGAAAGAATGTTGAATAGTATACATATATATGTGTGTGTAGTGAGAACAATTCGGCCATAAAGCAGAAAGTAATTGACAATGTGATTTTTTGAAGTTCAATTACAGTTAAGGTGTAAATAACCCAAAATCTTAAGGTTATTTTCATGACAAAATGGAAAAAGTTATCGTGACCTATTCGACCATATTATGATTTAAACAGATGGGATGATGTTTTAAAAAAACGTTTTAAGTAAATTTCAGAGTTAGATTCTAAAATGGAGGCCAATGGAATAAATTACAGTAGTTAAGACCAAAGTGATAGCTATAATATTTTATTTCCTATAGTGGAAACAAATGACTAAACGACATGTAAATTATGTAGGTCAAGAAGAGACATTCAACACGTAAGCGTAATTGGCGATAAACAACAAAATTGTGAGTGTATCTTTAAACTAATTTTGTTAAAGAAAAATAGTTTCTATTTTATCACGAAAAGTATGTTTATGAATAAGTACATTGGTGTTGCTACTTGAATTTGAAAGGTAATTTTTATGAGATTTATATATATGCTTTGAGATGGCACCGAATTGAAATTGCATATACACTGAATTGGCATGACAATGGAATTTGAACATGAACTAAATTGGTATAGAAATGTGGTGCACCTATGTTCTAATTTTCGTTTAGCCTGTGGTACATCGTTAGGTCTCCTTATACATATGAGTATACAGATCAAAATATGTTCTAACATATATGGCAGAGTCTGGGGGAGTGTCTGTCACTAATCGTGGGTGGTGTCATGTCTGTCATTATGTCTTGTGAGTTGCTCTTTGCACGTATAGAGTATATATTATGCTAGCACTATTACGGGTAAGCGATGCAGAACTGGTTCTGCAACCACTAATTTATATGTAGTGTCAGCACTGTTATAGGTAAGCGATGTAGAACTAGCTCTATAAAACTTATGATTAGCCAGGCACGGGTAAGCGGTGCGGAACCAACCCTGTGGCCTTACACCTTACGATACCAAATGACAAAGAAAATTTTAAAAGAGGAATTTCATGAAACTATCGATTTCCATCTCTATTTACCTTACGAGAAAAGAAGAACTTGATTGTGTTTTACATGTGCATTGATTATATGAACTTTTTGTGTCTAAACATTGGTTATTGCTCGAAAAGAAAAGAAAATTATCTTTGTTCTTTATAGAGATTAATGTTTGTATAAACATTTTGAATGGAAACTATAACACTCACTGAGCTCGTTTAGCTCATCCTTTATTTTCTATTCTTTTTTTTAATTTTAACCTCCCAGCTACACCCTCAGGGATTTCAATAGCCAGGACTCCACCATTTGAGTAGCTACCTTCGTCAAGTGTGATTGTGTTGGCAGTTTTGCTTATGCATTTGTTTTACATATATTGCATAATCATGAACATCTTTTGAACATCTTTTGTGTAAAGATAGATTGTAAATGTTTACTATATATAGTTCATCATTTTCATGAATATGTCCTGATCTTGGGTTTGTTAAAATATGGTTATTTGGAAAAGTTCTTTTCTTTAACTAAATGCATGAATATCTTTGACCCTTTGAGATTGTTTATGAATAGACATGAGGTCCAAAAGTAGCAGTGGTGCTTTGGTTATGTGGATATAAGTGTTTTGAATTACTTTTCAGGAACCTAAAACTTTTGGTTTTACTAAATAAAAACTGCTATGCTGTCGAAATTTTTAATGAAGGTTACTTTTAAAAACTTCCACTGCTGTTCCTTTTTCTTTTCTTTTTATGGATTTTAAAATATTTTGAAGAGAAGGGAAAAGGCTTAGCTCCAGGGGAACTTTACAGTTGGACTGGATATCGACTGGAGGGCTTTTATGGGGTGTTGGGCAAGTTGCCTAGTTATCAGGAAAGGGGCCTATTAGTGGCGATGTCTTGATGGTCTGTACAGAATTAGGTAAATTAGTTGTTTTGGGACAGTCATCCATTTCAAAAACTCTTTCTGTTCATTGTGAAGATAATGGATTCATTCAATTGGGTATGCATGTATTCGAAGTAGGGTTCCTTATATCGTTGATTTAGCTTTTTAAGTTTTTAGGATTTAATTTTTCAAAAGATTGTGAAGAAATTAACATGATTGTTCTATACTATTTGATCCTTAGGTGAAACATGTGGTACGTGTGGTTATCTAATTTAGTGATCCATACTTCATCTGGGAATTGTTCACTGTATCTTTTAGTAGATTAGTTAAAGCCAAAAATTTAATAGAAGAGGGTGTCAATAAACCACCTACTGGGGGAGATCTTTGTCTATTTCAATTGATGCCTTCGAACGTGTAAGGAGCTTTCTTGGGAATCCAAATATAGGGAAATCCTTTGCCTTATCAACCGAATCTCATGTTAATTGGAATCAAAAAATATTATTATTATTATTTTCCGAAGGAATAGGCGTGAAACTTTATTTATTGTTTTGTTTGTAAGAATTATTAAACTTCTAATTAAAGTCTTGTATTACTTACTATATATCATTATATTTCAGACTCCACTTTACTGCAGGACTTTGGGATATGATGATGATGATGATGATAATATCATTATATTATATTACTTACCATATTTTGTTAATTATTTTCTTTAAGAATCATATATTATTATAGTACAAACTTCATATTAAAACTATACGAAAATCTTGTGAGGCCATACAAATTTGTCACATCATATAATTTAAAAGAGAAAATTAAAAAGTATAAATGTATGTAATTTTAATTAATTTTGAGTTTATAGTTTCGTAAATTATTTAAATGATTTGACATTTTTGTTCCCTAAATGTATTTTTACACTTAGAATCATATTGTCAATGTTATTAAATTTGATTTTTTTAATATTATGTGTAGTCACAAACTGATCAAGTCAAAGTTTGTAAATTTATAATTATAAATAAGAAAGTTAGTTTGTTATTAAAAATTTGAGAAAATCATCGCCAAACACTATAAGAAATATATACAATTCGCGACGTTTTAAAAAAACGTCACAAATTCTTCAATCTTTTTGTGCTAAATTTTCACGACGTTTTTATAAAACGTCACAGATTTATCACACTTTTCACAACGTTTTTTTAATAAAATGTCGCAAAATAAGAACCACGATGTTTTATCCAAGAAAACGTCGTGGTTTGTTCAATTAATATTTAAAAGTTTTCGTTTCCCACCATTTTTGCTACTTTCTTCTGTCACGTTTCCTCTTTTGGTTTCTTCTTCTTCTCTGCCTTTCCGTCCCTAACAAATTACACCCTCCACTATTTTCCATTCCCACTCTCTTCTCTTCCACCAAAAGACCCATCACTCATTTCTCTCTTTCAGCTCTCCCTCCTCACTCTTCCCTTCCA
>JAOTAZ010000008.1:33106958-33120306 GCA_025629785.1 Erythroxylum oxycarpum | reverse complement strand
ACTTTAGGCGAGCATATTGAACATGCAAAATTTATTTTTGAATGTTTTGAGTTTAGAAAAATTTTATGTTACTATAAAGAAGTGTTCCTTTTATATGGATAAAGTAGTTTTTCTTGGATTTGTTATAACTATAAAAGGGATAGAGGTGGATGAGAAGGTTAAGGCTATCTAATAATAGCCTACATCTGGATTTATAATTGATGTGAGTTTTCAAGGTTTAGTTAGTTTCTATAGGAGGTTTATGAAAGATTTTAGTACACGAGATGCATTATACAGTGAAGTTATCAAAAAGTCTGTTAATTTAAGTAGGGTAAGGAACAAGAGCATACTTTTAATTTTATCAAAGAAAATTAAGATTTGTTCCTTTATTAACTTTGCATAACTTTTTTAAAGCCTTTGTGATTGAGTATAATATGTTAGGAATACGTATTGGTGTTGTCTTGATGTAGTAAAATCAACTATTTACCTATTTTAACAAGAAACTCAATGGAGCTACTCTTTATTATCAAACTTATTACAAGGAGTTATATGCATTAATGTGGGCTTTAAGGACTTAATAACATTATCTGTGGTACAAAGGATTCATTATTAACACCAACCATGAGTCCTTGAAGCAATTAAAAGGGAAAGGAATTTGAATCAATGATATGCTAAGTGAATAAGTTCATTGAGACATGTCTTTATTTGTTCAAGTACAACACTAGGTAAGAAAAATACCATGATTGATGCATTATCCAAACGTAAGACCTAGTTTCTACCTTGAATGCAAAATTGCAAAATTGTTAGGCTTTGAGCATGTTACGGAATTATATAAGAATGATAAGGATTTTTCATCTCTCTTTATAACTTGTGAGAAAACGGCTTTCAAAAAATTCTTTAGACATGATGGGTTTTTGTTTAACAAAAATAAATTATGCATGCCTAAAAGTTCTTTGAGAGAGTTGTTAGTCAATAAGGCACATAAAGGAGGATTGATGGATCATTTTGGCATTAAAAAGGCCATTTTTTTACTTGTACATTTAATTTGGCCTCATATGCTTCATGATGTTGAAAGAATTTGTGCTAATTGCATTACATGTAGACAAGTTAAGTTTATGATTATGCCACATAGTTTATATACTCCTTTCACCAGTCACTAGTGAACCTTAGGTTGATACTTCTATAGATTTTATTTTAGGTTTGTCTAGATATAAAGCAAATAAAGATGACACATTTTCTTGCATATGTTAAATTGATGATATAACCCATATAGCCTATTGGTTCTCTAAGGAGATAGTACGACTCTATAATATTCCTGAGAGTATTGTATCTGACAGAGATGTTAAATTCCTTAGCTAATTTTGAAAGGTTTTATAGGAAAATTTAGGAATTAATTTTTTATTTTCAACTACTTGTTATCCTCAAGTGAATGGTCAAACTGAGGTAGTAAAGAGGATTTTAATTATTTTATTACATGCTATAATTTAAAAGAATTTCAAAACTTGAAAATATTATTTTTCAATCATTTAATTTACATAAAATATAGCTGTTCATAATGCTACTGGTCATTCACCTTTTGAGATTGTTTATGGATTTAACCCACCAACTTTATTGAATTTGGTTTCTTTATCAATTCATAAGGGGAGGAGCTTAGATGGTAAATAGAAAATTAAAATGGCAAAGCAACTACATTAAAATGTTTGGCGACATATTGAAAGGAAAAATGATGAATATATATCAAAGGCTAAAAAAGGAGAAACAAAGTTACTTTTACACCAGGTGATTAGGTTTGGTTACATATAAGAAATGAAAGGTTCCTAGATCAAACAAAATCTAAATTGTAATCAAAAGGAGATGGTCCATTTCAAGTTGTTCAATAGATCAATAATAATACTTATAAATTAGATCTTCCAGGTGAGAATAACGTGAACTTTACTTTTAATGTTTCTTATTTACTCCTTTTGATATAAGTGATGATTCAAGGACAAATCTTTTCAAAGAAGGAGGGGATGATATATAACAATCAAGTTGCCATTAATATTTTAAGTTTACCAAGCGTACCATTTACAAAAACTAGGAAGAAAAGGCTTTAAGATGCACTAAATGGTGCTGTAAGAAGAGTGGTTGCACATGTAGAATCAAGTCAAATTAAAGGATGAACATTGGTTAGATTCATTTGAGCTAAAGATGGAGATCATATGAAGGCGAACACAAGTTCCAACATGATCATATATTAACCTATGTAATTTATTACAACATTCAGTGGTTAGACATGATCTCCAACATGGGTATATCCCGATTTGTGTATAACTTTAAAAAATTACAGAAAAATTTACAATCTCCACTATAGGTATGACCCAAATCGTGTCTAACTCTGTAAAGTTGTAAGAGGATCCACGGTCTCAAACATGAGTATGACCTATTTCATGTCCAAGAGAAGAATCTGCATTCTTAGTCACGGGCATGTCCTAGACCATGTCCAATGATATTAAAATGTTCAGAACCAATACAAAACTGTGTCCCAGGCTATGTCTAATTGAAACCTTAGATTTTTATTTAATTTTTCAAGCTCTACTTTTGTGTTTTAGTATTTAAGGCATGTTTTTTTAATTGGAGAAATAATTGATCATTAATACAATTATGATAATTATTTTGGTTCTTCAAAGAACTTTTCAAACTAAGTCATTTTCTTATGAAGTTCAAATCATCTTATAATATTGATTTTAAGTCTTCATAATAATGGGTCAAGATTCTTCATATACCATTGATTCGTTATTCTGTATATTGGGCAAGGTTTTATATTTATCTTTGGGACTTGAGTTTAAGAATTCATCTTTGGTTTTCGCATCAAGTGTTATTGGCCACAATAGAATTGTCAGTGGCCAGAATTTCTATTATGCATCAACTAATTAATTCCTACCTACACTGACCTACCAATTCCAGCCACCATCCATTTACCAATTTCCTCCTATATAGCCCTACTTTGATACGCCAATCTCTTCATACTTAGTGCTACTATCTTGTTATAAAGGTGGGTATTACACCTAACTTCTTATTCCATGTCAAATCTCTCGGCACTTATATTTTTATGGTAGAATTGAAACTTGTGCATGGACCTTATCACCTCATAAGATGACAAATAAGAGGGTTGTAAAGGACAAAGTGAATAATCTGATATGAAAATATAAAAAGAAGATATAGATGATTGGATGCATGATATCAATTGATGTTTGGGATTCTTAGGGATATTTTAATGTACAAAATATTCAACTGCCTTACAAATTTATAATGTCAGGATTTAAGAAGTATTGATAGGAATTCAAATATGACGACTAAGCTAAGAATATATTATGGTAAGCTTGCAATATTGATAATAAAGACATGTTGAACTATTGCTTCCCATATAACTTTACTAGAACATAGCTACGATGGTTTCTAAATCTAGATTAATCGTCTATTAAATGTTGGAGAGACCTAGTGAACCTATTCTTAACCCAATATGGATTCAACCAAGACACCACGATGAATCGTGAGGACCGCTATCATATGGATAAGATCTAATGAAAGCCTGAAAAGAGTATGAGAGAAAAGCAGCAAAAGTCCAACTATCTTTGCTAGAAAATAAAATATAGGCCTATTCGGAGAGACATTAGAAGGAAGCCATATTATGACAAGTTGCAAGAATTATCAAAGTTTTCCTTCAATGAAATGGTCAAACTAATTGGAAGTCTTGAAGAATGCAATCAAAAAAAGGAAAGATAGAGAGTATTGTCTAAGAAATCACCAAAAAACCCATCTCAAAAAAGAAGGAAGAGGAAGCAAATCAAATTGAAGCAACTATCTCGTGTTTTCATGAAAAATCTAATAATCATAGAAAGAATAATACTAAAAAAAAGAGCTCCAATCAACCTTTCACCTCCTCAATTCCTATATGTCTTATCTTAGGTGCCTCAAAAGCCAAGATCCTATGCTCCATAAGTGGTGTTTGCCTAGGGTTATCCCAATTAGTTAGGTCCTTCACTGTTTAGGCCACCTTTCATAGTACAATAACTACTCTCTCAAATTCAGCATGGATGCACTCCACTAATGAATCATGCTAAGAGGTAATAAGGGTAATAGTATCAACAACAACAACCACAGCAATAATAATAGTATAATCAACAAAAAGAGAAGAGATTAAAGAAACAAAAGACAACCTTTATTATGAATAGGGATAACCTAAAAGAACTCCACAGGCCACTTTTGAAATAAAATAAAAAAGATTATAGTAGTAATTGGTAAATAATTTTAGCCACCTTATCATCGTTGGTACAAGTTAGAGTTGACATGTAACTATCACAATAGGTTGGTGAGATATTTAATCAAAACTTGTGTAATTTTATAAGAAAAAATCATATCCTTTCTAATGTACAAGTGGCTTAAATTTGAAAAGAAAATAAAGGTAAAATTAAACACTTATTATACTACTATCATAATTCATTATTTGAAAAATGCAAAGTAAAACAAATATAACTTTCAATATTATTATCATCTAAAATACTTATTCTGTTATTATTCACAATCATTTAATGCTAACATTGGTTAGTAAAAGTAGAATAAATAGTAACAAATAAGATGAGTTTTTGTTTTAAGAACTTTCGTTCCTTAACAGAAGATTGGATAATATTTGAGAAAGACATAAAGGCCAAGGCTCTAGCCTAGACAATATATTTGATATGATATGAGCGCCTATTCTACAGCATAAACATAAATTACTCAAAGTGAGAATAAAACCCCATACAAGTACATAAATACACCCACCAACGTCATGCAAATTAGATTAGAGAGCAACCACCAAAAGGATAAATAAAACATGTATGACAACGTCCAGTGGAAAAAAAAAACGCCAGACCACCTAGAAGCAACACCTGTCTCTGCTTTAGAGTGCAGCCAGACTAATTATACATCGTGTTGCTGAAATTGATTTAAGGCTTGAGCTGATTATATTTCCATTAATGTATGGTTAAAAAATTAATTAACCAAGTATCAACATTAAGGTTAATGGGAACAGGTTTTGCTCAATTTGTGCCGGCTAGTCTTTTGATAAATGTTACTTGACAATGCCTAAAGTGGTACTTTGGATAGTTAAAAAAAAAAACCATAAATCTCATAGGTCGAGACCATTATGCACCCATCTTTGCCCAGGCATAAAACAACCATGTATCCGCAATACACCAAAATTCACCAGCTAACATCACACCCTGTTCAACAGAAAACAAGAAGACATCAACCCTTTTTGCTTGTCAATTTAAAACCCCTTAATCAGACTAGAACAGTGGCCAATTTGTAACAGTGGTGGAAACTTCACAATGTTGACCAAGACCAAAGAATATTCTTTGTCAAAACTCGGAATCCCTGGCTAAGTTTGGAGATTTCATTCCAAGACAAGTAGACCTGGTGGTTAGACAAGAACTAAATTTCTCACCTAGTGATGTGGATGAGATACCATTTGATTAGATAAAGATTACTCATCATTGTGTCGCCCCCCCCAACAGACCAATAAAACCACAAAAATTCAAGCTTCACTAAAATAAACTTGATGAGAAAAAAAAGGACAAGCCATCAAAATACTGTGAAAGAGACCTCAAACTACAAAGGAAATGGGATTAAGACCAACAAATCCAAATATTAAGCAGCCAATAAGCGTCTACAGTCAGTCCTGTCGGAAAAAAATGAAAGCTCCAATCCATTTTATTGTGATCATCATACTCCACAGTAGCTCAGAATATAATGTCAAACATTGCAAAGGTCTCAAAGTAAATCCAGTCAAAGCACCAGAATGTCATCTTAGCTATATCAATTTACAGTTCTAAGGGTTCTGATAAAACGTAAGTAATCCATTCTCAGAAACTCCACAAAAACATAAAACAAAAATGGCATCCGTGTATATGCTTTGGTTATGTTCACTTTAAAACCATGCAGCAAATCAGATTTGGACAAACTGAAACCCAAAACAAAAAGAATCTAAATCCAATAGCATTTTTGCCCTGCTTTTAATAGCAAAATCATAAGCTGACAACAAAATAAGGGTCAAAGAGTATACCACTTGTAATAGTAAGTGCCCAGTATCTTATATAAGTTGAGAAATTAAAACATCTAGCTAAGCCAAGACCAATGACCAAATAGAAGTGCAAGTGAACACGATCTTCAAAGATCAACAGCAAAAAAAAAAAAAATTCATATAATTGCGTAGAAAGATACATAGATGTGCCAGATACATACATGAGAAGGCCAGTTTCAACATCGAGAACAGCCCAAGAGCCATAGAGCACAATTGAGAATATTACGAAATAATCCCAGGCACAATCTCAAGCTGCCAACCATAAGGTTAAAACAAAACACTGAGAAATTAGCCATTGGAAAGAAATAAAATTATAACTGACAAATACAAAGAATGAGATCATTTCACCTGAAATGATGGTCAAAATGAAGATCCACATACGCTCAGGTCAAGCAAGTCTTCTAGTGACAATAACTTTCACTCAATTGGAAAGCCAATTTAGTATTTGACATATGAAAACTGGCTAGACCTGAAGGTTTAACTGTTGGGCCTATAAAACAAAGATCAGCCTTGAACATAAATAAATTAGTACATATATTTCTCAATTCATAAAGTAACAATGTTCATATTTAGCATAGAAATGAAATTACTCAGTATGCAACAGCAAGGAAAGAGAAAAGATTCCCAAAGCAGCCCTCAACATCCACCTCACTATTAACATATACTGCGGGAGAAATAAGATTCCCAAACCAGGAAGGCATAGCAGCAAGGTCTGCCTAAGCTGCATTCAACAGATTTTCATAACATTCATATTTATCCATTCCAGCTTCCAGAAGTAAACAAAGACTAAAAAAAGTACCAGTACAGAATATCTCCTACTTAGAAAGTAATATGACAAAAAGAAATCCATTACTAAACATAATAAAGTATCAGCTGTATCAAAGAGAAAACATCAATTAGTGACCAAGTCCTTTCTTTGCTTTTAGTGATTCAAGAGCCTTCTTCCGAAGCTCAATCTCAAGTTTTTTCTGCTCAGACTGTCCCTCTTCATTATCACTTGGACAAGACTCCTTCCTATCTCCATGTTCATCATCAGAAAAACTAGAATCATATCGCCCTTTCATTTTCAGCTTCTCAGCATGCCGTTTTTCCTTTCTGCGACGTTTCTCTTCACGTCGACGACGCTTTTCCTCCTTCTGCAACCTCTTTTCTTCCTTCCTCCTCCTCTTGGCCTGTTTCTCCTCAATTTCAGAGTCATTGCTGAAATCATCATTTGAAGCTGGCTCTCGCCTATGCAACTTTTTATGCTTCCGCTTTTCCTTATTGTCAGTTCTGTGTTTATCACTTGAAGCAGAACCAGATTCACAATTACCACCACCATTACCATGATTGATTTGTTCAACCAAGATGGGAATACTTTCCAATTTATCATGATCTACATCTTTAGGAGTGTTTGAGTATGAAAGGCTTCTCTCATCGAATTTCAAATTCTCAACCCTGTGCATCAAGGACTTGTTTGTCAGAAGTTTCAGAATTCAAATCTTTTACAAAGATCTTGTCATTGACAAGAATGAACCTAGAAGCTTATGATGCATGCATGCTTAACAACATACCTCCTCATCTTCTTATCTTTCTCCCTTGGTTCCACCTTATCTAGAAAAGAGTGAGATTCAGTAGGAAGATGACCTTGTAATCTTTCAAAATCATCATCATCCCTTTCGCAAGCTCTCACTAGAGAACCTTTCCGCTTATCTCCAGTGGATGGTTCAATAGATAGTTTCTGCGCAGAGCTGGATTTATAATCTCCATTGTGCCTATAACCAAAACACCAATGGGAAAAATAAATTCTAGTCCACAATCCTAACAAGGTGGAACAGTAAGATTATAAAGAGAATCATAGAAAATGTTGAAAAAAATCTAACCGTGATCGGTCAACCACTACATCTTTTCTGCTAACATCATGACTATAACGATGAGGTTTATGCTCTCGTAGTTTTGGAGGACTTGACTGGTCATCAGAATTGACTTGCCCTCTCCTTTTACCTGCAGTACTGCCATATGGACTGGATAATATTCAACAAAAGGGAAAAAAGTTAACAACTGTATAATATGATTAAAATTTATAATATGTAAGCTAAATCATATGCATTATTTTGGCCCAACAGGAAAAGCTATATACATCATTTGCATGTAGAAAAAAAGCATAATACCTTCTATCTTTGCCTGGACTCCTTTTCCGAACAAGAGGAGGAGATTCTGACAGAATTGGAGACCTCAGAGGTGAAGGTGAATAATCTGGGACTTTATGGCGGGAACTGTTTCCATCCTTTAAGCCTCTATTTGGAGACCTTAATGATCTAGAGTGTTGACGCGGAGACAGAGATAACTTTTCTTGGTCCCTGTACCAAATTATCACAATATTGTCAACAAACAACAACATAAAATACTTAAAGGTAAAGGGAAGCTGCCCCTCAAGGATATACGTGTACCTATCACTTTCCCCATGGGAATTCCCAGATAATCCCCTTTTCTCTTTTGATGATCTTCTTACTGGTGAAGGGGACCTATGATGGTCAGGAGAAGCAAAACTCGATCCATAATGTGGAGGAGACCTATGTGAAGAAGGAACCGGTGACCTCCTGCGGGCAGGAAAAAGTGACCTACCCTGAACAGGAGATGAAGATCTTGACCCAAATGGCGGAGGCCTACGACTGGATGGAGCTGGTGATCTCTTGCAAGGAGGCACAGGGGACCTACTTTGAACAGGAGATGGAGAACTTGAACCATAAGGCGAAGGGGATCTGTGATGGGAAGTAGGTGGTGACCTTCTGCGAGCAGGAACAGGGGATCTCTGTCTCAGAGGTGACAAAGATCTCAAAGGAGAAGATGGAGATCTTTGATATCTTCTAGGTAAGGGTGAAGGTGACCTAAGTCGTGGACGAGGAGGTGATCGACGACGTACTGGTGAAGGTGACCTACGGCGAATTGGTGAAGGTGACCTACGAC
Organism: Erythroxylum oxycarpum; assembly: GCA_025629785.1. Lineage (NCBI taxonomy): Eukaryota > Viridiplantae > Streptophyta > Magnoliopsida > Malpighiales > Erythroxylaceae > Erythroxylum > Erythroxylum oxycarpum. Next base: position 33,111,281 of record JAOTAZ010000008.1, on the reverse strand, counting down.
TTATAGGTGAAGGCGATCTGCGGCGTCGAGCAGGAGGGGGTGATCTGCGACGACGAGTAGGCGCAGGTGATCTGCGACGTCGAGCAGGTGAGGGTGATCTGCGACGTCGAACAGGCGAGGGTGATCTGCGACGTCGCACTGGTGAAGGCGACCTACGACGTCGCAAAGATGAAGGTGAAGGTGACCTACGACGAAAAGGAGAATGCAGTCTTCGACGCACGGGAGATGGAGATCCACGGTATGACAATGACCTAGAACTTCGCCTAGAATATGATGATCTCCTCCTTGGAGGAGAAAGGGAGATTTGGGGAGAACGTCTCCGACGTGGTGTAATAGAACGTTTTCTGGATGAATTATCCACTCCATCAGAAGAGAGGGACCTACTTCGTGCTCGAGGTGATCTAGAAAGACTCCTGGACTTCTTTCTGCCATTGAGATATAACAATTGAAGTCAGATGGGTATTTAAAAGAATAAGCAGAGAAGAACTCATAAATGGAAAAAGTATTTGCCGCGCAAGTCAATTTGAAACATATATGGGTGATTGCTCTCGTAAAATAAAAGGACAAAGAATTCCAAGCCCACTGAATGACAAGACTTTACTCCATAAGCAAAAGGCATACCCAGAGTAACTCCTTGAATTTGACAGTGACCTACTCATCCGGGAAGTTGAGCCGCTGCACATGACAGTCAAGATCTAAGTCAAGATACCTAACAAAGTTAAAAATAAGTCATTGTAAAGATAATTACCGACGGGGTGAAGGTGAACGATTAGCTGGATATGGAGATCTAGAAATCCTGAAGAAGTTACAGCAGTAAGTCCTCCATGATCCATGTTGTACAGAATTTATTGTCACTCTTGAGAAAATGGATCTCATGCATGGCAAGTAGTATTGCTAACATGTGAAGAAGTTTTGACGTGAGAAAACCCCATTGCAAACATCACAACTTAGATAGTTTAGTAAATACTTGTCAAAAAAGTAAATGATGTCACATCTTGCTCTCCACTTCAACTTCTCAATTCTTATTTACTTTGTTTTTTCACTAAAATCTACTAGAGTTGTGTTAAGGTTAGAATAGTATATTATTAGTTCCATAACAAAATAAAAAATCCAGTTTCTTAATACATTATCAGCTATCTCAACAATCAGATACTTCTTTTCATAACTGGTATAAAACACATCAGAAGAATCAAGTAACTCATTTTTTACGAAGAAACAACGATCTTGTGTCAACGGATATCAAGTTCTGCAAAGATGCTAAATGAGGTACTGAGGATATCAACAAATAACAATTCAGTTTGTCAGAAAAGCCTCAGAGTAGTACATCGTACCAGCAAACAGTAATGACTGCTTATATCCTAGCAGCGACTAAATAAACATCAAGATTATGCAACAAAATCTATTAATACAGTGATTGGAAAAGCACTGTATGTCTCAAACACAATGGGATGCCTGAAAGTACGTGAAACTGAGGTTAGTAGTGTTTCATCAAAACAACATCCTTAAATGTATATTCAAGCATGATATGTTAAATAACTCAGAAACCATAATAAGCATGCTAAAACACTTGATGATGATAAAAGGACGTACAAGTAAACAATCCAAAACAAATCAACAAAGTACTAAAGTTTACCGCCAACTAATACTTTGTTGCATGATATTATCACAGGAACTCTTAGGATGAGTACAAGTCTTAAAATATCCATATCAAAGTCAACTTTCAAGAATGATATAAAGGTAATTGAAAACGGTAAATATCAAATATGAGCACCTAACCTTCTTCCTCTCATGCCATTCTTCTTGTTCATTTCTTTTTCATCATCAGGATATCCACTTGAATCCTTCCGCAATATGTGCTTTGAAGCTGGCTCCACAGCAGTATTATTCGCCTCTCCGTCCTACAGTAGTTCGAGGTAAAGGACATGAACCCAAATAATTGCAGAAGCTAGCTGAACGCCATAGAAAGACAAGCTAAAGTTATAACCGAAGTCCCAACTCAGGGAATCTAAACCTGACATGAATAAGTTAGTATTACCATCTTCCTTGATCTCTCCTGGTCATGCTCCCGAATCTCCTTATCTTTTTTCTTCTGAATTTCATTTGTTATCCTATCCAGCTCTTCCTGTGACAGGCCATAATTCTTTTGTCATTAAGAGTAAAGAGCAATAGAAATCTAATAATTATCATAACCCAGGAAACATTTCAAACCTGTTTCTTCCTGATTTCTTCAGTTTTGGCGTCCAAAAATTGTTGTGGAACTCCACTTTCATTCTTCTGCGCACTAAGAAGAAGAGACCAAAGTTCTTTCATAAATTTTCCAGTGTTTTTCTCCATAAAACCTGTAAGTGATATTTGAACCTCCTTTCCATTCACTTCCTGCATTTCACAACACCATAGATAAAACTAAGATATGCAAACAACATTACAATGGCAAAACTACAAAATGCATAAACCCGATCAGAATTCCTGTAACATATATCAGGCAAACAAGCATCAACCCTTAGCTCATTTCGCTATCTGGATGTTCTGGGATGCCAATAAACCAGTTCCTAAGGAAAGTACGCACATGTTTCAATTAGTGAAGAACCAGAAAAAGAAAAAAAACACGGGGCCCAACATTCTACAAAGGATAACAAAAACATTCTCTATGAATCTAACAGCAAACTGAAACTCAGTGGAAGTTCTGAAGGGGTTTGGATTACCTTTCCATCAAGTAACCCATATATAAAATTGATAAGAACTTCATCTTCAAACCCTAGAAGCTCCGTCACCCTAGAAGCAATCCATGGTCTGATAACATCCATCTTCACTTTTCCCATGTCAACCTAATTAATTTTTTAAAAAAAGAGATCAACGACACCAATTAGTGAATTGAACAAAATAACTTCTTGTTCAGCGAACTCAACAAACAATTGTCCTTCCTATTTGCAAAATATAAACAAAGAAACGCAAAAATAGGAAAAGAAAAACGAACCAGATGGTCCAACTCAGGAGCAAACTTCTGGGACTTCAAAAGCTTAGCTTGCTTGTTGGAGAATCGAGTGTCTTGATCCGCAGAGGTACCCTACAAAACAAGAATCCAAAAGCAAGTAAGCTATGAAATCAAGATCCGAAAGTAACAAAAGCTAAGAGAATCGACACTCACCCTGAAAAACCCGCCCGACATTTTCTAGGGTTTAGGCCTTTGCTCACTCGAGGGAATTAGGGGAAGATATGTGCTAGACAGTAAGAGAGCTTTTGTTTACGGAATGAGCCTTGGCTGCCAGTGGATTAGCATTAGGCCACATAGCTACTAGCTTGGTTGGTTACTTAAAATACTTACGAAGGGAATCCATAAAAAGTAAAAAGCCCAAAACATGGCCTTCTTGTCTCCTAATTCTTGTTGTTGGTCTTTGCTTCTGCTGTTAATAAAGAAACTAGCCAAGTAATACCACAAAAATATTTATAAATATTTTAATACGTTGTGAAAATTTATAAATATTTAATTAATTAAGAAAATTAAAAAGTGCTAACAGCTTATATTATTTAATATTGTTTAATGTATAAATAAATATTGTGCAATTTTAAAATTTGCGATAAAATTATGAGCATTTAAATTTTTAAATGTATATTAAGAAAGGAATCATGATAGAAATATTAAAAATATATAATTTCGAATACTAAAAATGAATAATTAAAATAAGGTTGGAACATTTTAAATGTTAAAATATTAAAAAATACATAAGTGAGAACATAAAAAATGAAAAAATTTAACGCAGATTATGCATTATGAAATATTAAAAGTAAATCAAAATGTAAAAAATAAAATTAAAAAATAATAGTCACGAGTGTGACTTATTTCATTTATACTTGTGACCACAATTAGTCTTGAAAAGTCACACCATAATAGGATGAAAATTTTTTCAGTGATATAAAGTATACAATAATTAATAATAACTAACAATAATTATAAATATGGTAATATATATACAAAATATTAATATTGACAACTTAATCAAGTAACTAAGCTTTCGCAAATAAGATAATTAATTATATACTAATAATTATCGATAATAATTGAAGAAATTTATTATATTCCAACAACTATGAATTATATAAATTTTAATTATTTAATCAATGATTTAAGTATTTTCAAATAATGTGTGAGTGTGATTTTCTATTTTTGATGATTATGAAAAATGATACATTTTGATTTAACTGTGATAAGTTGAGTTGAAATGATATAGATAAGTTAAGCTAAAATGATATAGGAATGAAGAGGAAATATTGAGGAAATAAGCTAGAAGTGATAGAGTAAGCAAAAGAGATGAATTAAGATGAAAA
>JAOTAZ010000008.1:33073694-33085046 GCA_025629785.1 Erythroxylum oxycarpum | reverse complement strand
TTATAAAATAATCAATCAATTATATCTACTATTCTTATTATACTACAGGGGCATTTCTGTCATTAACACTGTTTTTGTTCTGTCCCTGGCAATTAAATATATTTCTGTACTCAGGACGAAGACAATTATCTCTGTTCTGTTCATCGCAATCAAACATCTCACTGTCTTCAATTTTTATTCTGTTTTATTCTGTCCTATTCCGTCTCGTCCCGCCTTTACGTGTTGAAAACATTAACCAATAAGGCTGTAAGTTTGAGGTCTTTAGCTGTCTTACATGTGTTTGTACCTGGTCTTAACTTATTAGGCAAAACGCAACGTATGCCTAACTTTTTTATAACACCAACAAAAGGGGCAACTGTGAAAGAAGAAACAACCGCGGAGCTGTGCAAAATGAAACGCACGCTCCCATTTCAACGTAAAAGAAATATCAGGCTCAGCGCCGGCGCGTGCCGCTCTGTCCTCGGTCCAAGGCTGTAGAGTAGACACTAGAAACAACTTTAAAAAAAACACACACACACACACACACAAAATAGATCCAGGCCAGAGAGCTGCAGATTTTGACACGTGGAGAGCCACTCCTTATAATCGGATGCAAACCTATTTATATTCCGCACTTTAGTCTCCTTTATCCGATTTCCCTTTGTCCCCGCCCGATCCGTCCATTCCCGGTATCAACCCTAGAGGTCTCCTCCTCCTCCTCCTCCTCCTCCTCTCAGAATCTCCATGATCAATATCCTTCGTATTATTCTCTCCTAGTTTCTTTTTGATACTTTCCCGTTCTTTCTCGAGAAACAAACGAGGGGACTTTTACATACAGCAGAATCAAACGGAGGGATTGGGAGGTAAGATGGCGACGTCGTCAACCACCAGCGCCGTTTACATCCATGTCATCGAGGACGTTATCAACAAGGTCCGCGAGGAGTTCCTGAACGGTGGGCCCGGCGAGAGTGTCCTCAGCGAGCTCCAAGGAGTAACATTTCTCGTCCTATTCTCACTATATTAGGGTTTCGCTTCTTGTTCGTAGATTATCGAATTGGTCTGTCTGTTTGGATCTGAAATGAGTGTGCTAGGGTTTCATATTGTTCTCTTTTTTTTTTTTAATTTTGAAATTGGGGTTTTCGTGTTTTGGATAGACTTGGGAGACGAAAATGATGCAAGCGGGAGTGATATTGGGTCCAATAGACAGGTCTTCAACTTCAAAGGCAGCAGCAGGAGGTCCCACTCCAGTTCACGACCTTAATGTACCCTACGAGGGTACTGAAGAGTACGAGACTCCAACTGCCGAGATGCTCTTCCCTCCTGTGAGTTTTACCTTCTCTTCATTGTCGTAGTTGTCATTTTCTGTCAATTGTTGACGTGGCAAGATTATAGTTTGCTTCTTCTATAAGCGACTACTTACCTGTATTTGCATCTGGAGTACACGTTGTTCGTTTGGTCTTTTGAATTTTGTGTGCTTTCTACTCTTTCCACCAAGGGGATGAATTAGAAGGCCTTTTGTATTGAGTTCACTTTCTGCTCTATGGGGTTCTGTTTGAATTCTCTATCTGTTCTTTTGCAAACTTCGATGCAGACACCGTTGCAAACTCCCTTGCAGACACCGTTACCAAGTAGTGTGCAGACACCTTTACCTGGTAATGTGCACACGCCAAATGTGCAGACGCCTTTACCCGGAAGTGTGGACAATTCCTCAATGTATAATATTCCTACTGGAACTAGTAGTGAGTATCCCACCCCTGTGAGTGGTACTGTTGGCAGCACTGAATCAAAAGCTGGAAGGCCTAGCCCATACATGGTATCACTGTTTTGCTCACTTAAAAGATGCTATTTGAAAGCTTGTTCTGAGGGAGTGAATGTGTGTGGGAAATGTGATCTCTTATCTATTGGGAAGGCTTGGGATATGGGGCATGATGGATGAGGATAAAAAGATTATTGCCAGAGTTTATCTCTGCTTATCTGTTCATTATTATGGGTGTGCGCCAATGACTATTTCACCGTGTTGTTTTCTGCAGCAGCCTCCTTCTTCCTGGATGAATCAGAGGCCTCCTCTTGATGTCAATGTTGGTAAGCATGTTGTGACATCAGTGAATCTCTTTTTCTTCCAAGATTCATTATAAGTAATGGTTTGGTTATAGCTTATGTGGAAGGGCGGGAAGAGCTGGACCGAGGAAACTCTCGCCAACCCCTTACACAGGTGACTGTTTGTTGCTTGTTATTGCTTATGTTTGTACTGCAGAATGCTGTATAACTGATAACTGAACACTTTGGGGCTTGTCAAAGTTGAAGGATTTGCCTTATTTTTCGAAATATATGGCCTTCTTCTTCTTTTCCTTATCACTAAATAAATCTAAGTTTTTCTGTGAGAATTAAGATTGATTAAACTTTCAGGACTTCTTCACAATGTCTTCTGGTAAGCGAAAGCGTGAGGATCTAGCACCACAGTATAATAATGGTGGATTCATACCCCAACAAGATGGAGCTGGTGATTCTACATTTGCGGTTTTTCAGGTTCAGTTCTTACTCTACACATATAAGTATGTCAAATTGGCTTCAATCCATCAATGATCCTGAACCCTTAGCAACTTTCTTTGGCATGCCATAGTCCCTTTGTTTATCCTGCTTTCTCTCTTCTTGATTTTGGTCCTGGTTATAGGGGGGAAGATGTTTTTGAGCTTTTCTAACTAAGAAAAGATGGTTCTGTTAGATGAATTTTCGAATCCAATGACTTGCTCTAATAGCTTATCTGTAATAAAGTCAATGGGAGTTATTCAGCTGGCTGATACTTAATATAACAAGTTTTTGTTGCAATTTGCTACCATTTAGTAATATGGAAATTGGAATTTGCCCATCTAGTTAATATTGCCTTCATCTGACAAGCTAGACGGTTTACCTAGGGGTTCTCAGCATTCAGTTGTTATATGACAGATGCTTTGATTGGTTAAATGCTGGATGTGTAGGTGAGAGATATATCTTCATTGTCGGCTTCTCACATAGAATCTTCCCAAGTGCATCAAACTTCAACAACTATGATTGCTCTTGCTCGTGTAGTTCTATAATTTCTAAGTGGGAATGATTGAGGTTGCTTAAAATAGTCATTTGAGTGATGATTATTAATGCCTACATCTAGTGCAGAAAGTATAAATATAATTTTCGGAGGTTGTCAAAACTGTTTACTAGGATTAATCACTAACAGTAGGCATTGGGTGCAGAAATTGTAGATAATTATTTCAATTAATTTTTGTGATGCCAATATATCTTTAATCCATTTCAGACACCTTTGAAACCTATTGTTGGTTTTAATTACTTTTCCTTGGAAGGCCAATTGTTGTTGTTGCATCATTGTGAATTTACACATTTCCAGCTGCTGGCAAGATGATTTATGAATGAGCTTTCAATTTATTCAAATGTGAAAACACTATCGTGTTAATATCTGTCAACTATAGTCGCTGCGGATGTATGTTGCTGTATATTCCGCATAAAGGCTGAGTGTTTATTAGGAAATTTACAAGAATTTTCTGATCTTGACAGGTAATGATATTAATTAATAGTAGAAACTGCACTTAGTATTGACAACAATAGCTGTTGTATTCTAAGGGGTTTTGAAGTTGCTATTGAATAGTTATTTCTTGAAATATGAATTCTAAGTTGGGTATCATATTAATGGAAATGAGGTGTCCAATTGAGGAGATGTTCGTGATTACTGAAGTTGAACAGCAGTCTTTCCAATATATACACCATAAGTGCAGGTGCTATATACATGCAAGTGATAATTGCCAGTAAATTTTTCTGATATAAGTATTTACTCAGAGAAATCAATTATCATAATGTAATATTATTCATTCAGGACCTCTGTTTAAGTTTAGGGTGACATAGCCTGATATGAGTATTGTTTTTGGTTCCATAATTGTCTCAAAGTTTATGCTAATTACTGTTGCTTATTCAAAATTGAAAATGTGTAATTTCTTATTCCGTTTTGTAACTTCTTGTCGTGAAATTGTAACACCTACATCATTATTAAAATTTAGAAGTGTTTTTTGGTTATTTCTTTTCAAGGAGTTGCTTAATCTTAGAAACTTGATTTTCTTTTCTCAGGTAAGCCAAGGGAATGAACAGGTAAGCCAAGGGAATGATGGTAGACGCAGCACAGTAGCTGTTGATAGAGAGAGCATGGCAGATATGGGAAGGTTATCTTTCAAAATTCCTCAAATTGATGGGCCCATGCCAGATCCTTATGACGATGTGCTTTCAACTCCTAATGTTAGCACTCCATCCCCATTTGAATTTATTAAAATACTAAAGTGCAGCTGAACATGCATTCTTTGTGTTTTCTTCAATGCTAATGAATACCCATTCCATAAGGGGAAAGTTAACCAGTGTTGCTCCTGCCAATGCAGGGTGCAGTACTCAGTAGAGGCATATTGTATAAACTTAACCTAGATTTGTACCCAGGTAGAATAAAAAAAGGTTAAAGGTCTTATAAGTAATCCATAAGTTATTTTATTCTTATTCAATGAAATGAGCAGTTACCATAGCGATGCCCTTATGGCAGTCTAATGGTTGGGGTTCATCCCACTATAAGAGTGGGGAGAGGGTTTGGGCCTTTATTGTCTCGGCAGGGTTCCTAAAAGAAAAAAAAAGAAGAGAAATATCGATCTTATGATCAATTTCAAAGGTTCACTTTGTTCTTCCTTTTGTAAGCGGACATTGATGGAGCCGTAGTTGTTGACCAATCTTTTATGACCATAAAAGATTTTTCATCCTTTTTCTTTCCTTTACTTGGCCAACAAAAAAAAGAAAATGACATGTTGGTTTACTAAGTCTTAATCAGCCATATAACTTTCAGAGACAAATTTATGTCTAGTATATATAACTTCTTAAAGAAGATCATTTTTTGAGGCAGTAATTATCTTAGTGTGTTTCTCTTCCCAATGTAATTCTGAAACAAGGGCTTGAAGCCGCATTCCCTCTTTCAGTAATAGGGTCGTACTATTTTTTACACTGGAACATTTCTCATCAGATGCCCTTCATGGTGTGAGGCTGCGCATGTTTTTTGAAGTCAACTATGTGTAGTAATGCTTTTATTTACCGATATGGTATTGATTATCTGCATTTAAACTTTAATTGCTTTTCTTTAAAGATCTACAACTATCAAGGAGTTGTCAATGAAGATTACAACGTTGCGAACACACCAGCTCCTGGTAAGTTTGGTGAAACCTGTACTAATTGTTAAATTCTCATTCCATGTGTGTTCACTAGTGTGGGTTGTGTGGGTGGTAGTTGTATCTGCTGTGCTCCTAATGATAAGTCAAGTAAAAGATATACCAAAGGGGTTAAAGACTAACACTATACGTGTGTCTTTTGTGTCTTTATGTGACATATGTATGTATGTGTAATTGCACTATTTATCATTGTATATGTTGATGTCTTTGTGTCTATTCTCTCCTTGTCTAGATTTACAGGCAAGCACACCAGCTGTTATCCCTCAAAATGATATGGGAGATGATGACGATGATGATGAGCCACTTAATGAGGATGATGACGATGATGATTTAGATGATGTGGGCCAAGGAGAGGAACTGAACACTCAACATTTGGTTTTGGCCCAATTTGATAAGGTATTAATTGCTCTTGTTTGCTGGCCTCCTCAATTTGCTGTTGATTATATATATGATGCAGTCTCAATGAGAAATCTTTAAATTTGCTTGGATAGGTGACTCGTACCAAGAGCAAGTGGAAGTGCATTCTCAAGGATGGCATTATGCATATAAACAATAAGGACATTCTCTTTAATAAGGTTGTTCTGGATAAAAACTGGATTGTTTCTTCAGGCTATGTTGGACATTTTGTTCTTAATGAAACTGAAATCTTCTATTGAATGCTGGCATTTATCTGCAGGCAAATGGAGAATTTGAGTTCTGATTTCGTTAAGAGGACACCGTCTGCTATCAAGTAGGCATTTGCCTTAAAAGAGTAAAGTGGAGGTATCGTGGGGTTTTAACTTAAATCTTTCTTCAGCGACAATTGAGTGAAGATGCCTTAATTTAGAACTTTGGGGGATGATGTTCAATTTATCCCATTTGTACATAAACGAAGAGCTTTTTTGGCCCCTATATTATGACTGGCTATTCGAGGAGTTAACTTGAATTTTTCCATTCCTATAATGGGACTTGTAATTTCGATTACGCTATAAACTTGGACATCTGTAGTTGATTGAGAACCCGCATTGTTTGTTCAGTGACGCCTCGTTGTTCATTTTTTTTCTTGTTGTACAAACAACTGTGAGATGCCACATGGTATCTATCGGGTATTGTTTAGGTAAAAATACTTAAGAGTTTATGCCTTCCTAAGTTTAGCTTGTAGATCCAGCAATGAGTATTGCCGTTTGACAGTCGGATATGCGCTTTCCGTGAACTTTTAGGTAGTGTAACAACGTATTGCGGTTAGACATTGATCTCTAGTATTGGAGTCCTTTTGCATTGAACGACAAAAGTCAGTAATGAATATGATTTCTGAATATGGGGGCGAATATCAAGAGAAACATACAACGGTGAGGATTCATCTCTGAATAGAGCGACAGGCGTAACCTTCGTATGTTACAAATGGAAGGCGGGCACCAGGCACCAAAAATGCTTGCCTTGTTCAAGAAATAAACATAGTTTAAGAAAAAAAAAACGCCCAGATAATCTGATCTGAGGTAGTTAGCCTGCTGTTACTGAAATGCTGCAAAATGCGAATCCATCCTGTCCTTATTGTGTATGATTGACAAGCACACATTTAGATTGAAAGAAACAAAACAATGATGATGGGTCCATGTATCCGGCGGACATTGCCGGATGTTGGCACTTGCCTGGCTCCGGCAACATCGTATCTTGCCCACAACAGTTCTGGAACACAAATTCTTGCTCTGCCTCCTCTTGTGGCAATGGTTGTGGGGACAAGACTAGTGGGGACAGAAGAGGAATCGGTGTACGCGAACCTGAAGCCTCGGGGACAATAGGATTGGTGGTGAGCTGATCAAGCACAAGAGATGCCGGTGCATGCTTCTGCAGTCTCGTCGGTGGCTTCCCTACTCTGCCATTGTTATTGGCCACAACATGCCTTTGTCTTTGAAAAATGTCATCGCAATCATCCTCCATTAACGCAATGCCCTTTGTTACTTTTGAGAGAGAGAATGAGAATATGTGATTTATCAATCTTTCTGGGCCTGGAGAGTAAACTCTGAAGATTGAGAGACTGACAAGAAAAGATACGAAACGATGTTGATGTATAATTATATCTTGTTCTCTTGCATAAAACACGAGATTACTCCGATGTTCTATGTCCGCCTTCCCCACTCTTGAGCTCTCTCTCGCCCGCCCTCTCTCTCTCTCTCTCTGTGTCGTATGTTAATTTTTGTCTTACATTACATGCAAACAAAGGCCGTTGGTACCATGCGATGCGATGATAAAGGAAAAACAGACTGTCTTGCGAAGCGGAAAGTCAGGGCCGGTGGTTTAGGTTGTTATTTCTTGTCCATCTATCCTTCTTATCTCATACAACAAAGTCAATCCCAAATTAAATGCTCCATGCGTCGATGGTTGGTGACTTTGCCTTGGTTGTCTTATACAGAAAGGAAGACCCAAGCTACACTTCAAAGAATGAATCTTTAATCAATAACGTTTATGCTGTGATTGGATCATTATTTTTATTATAGGAATGAGCTTTGATATTGCATCCAAGTACCGAATGCGGATGAGCTAACATGGGTATATCAAGAGATACATGTATGGTTTTCCATTCAACAACTACAAAATTTTTATTTAACTCTAAATCTGTACAAAGGGAATCGCATTCCTGCGGAATTGGAATCATCAGCGTCATGTTTCATGATCTTTTTTATGGGGTGCTGTCCGTATCAAACAACAGGATGGAAGCTCCTTTTATTTTAGACCACAGAAGTAACACATAAGATAACAAAAAGCGGGGAACGGCTCCTTCACACTTGTCTGATCTTTGCTCTTGCTCTACTATGGCTTACTCTGCATCAACTTCACACCCCTTCAAGCTCTTAAAGTATCACTACCAGTTTCACCAACCCAAGCTCAAACCAAACTCTTTCTGTTTATACGCTTTTCACGACCAAAACCCATCATTCAAAATTTCTTCTCGTCTCAATACCAAGATACCCGTTTTCTCTAATCAACCATTGCTCCCTTGTCACAGAAAACAAGTCAACCTTTTACAGGTGTAATTGAGGTTTTCATGAATTGTCAACTTTTAGTTATGTTTTCTCTTTAGTTCTTTTAGGGTTTTGTTTTCCTGTAGGTTGAGTATTCTGCCGGAGAGGAAGCAGAATCGCTTGTAAGTGATGTGAAAAATCAGGAAGGTTTTTCTTGGGCATCTGTGGTATTACCGTGAGTTCCTCGTCTTCTTCTTTTGATTCCAGAGATTCTGATTTTTGTCTGTTGTTTATGAGGAATTCAGTTTTGTTGCTTTAGATGCTGAACTATGCTGCTTGAGTGCTTGAATTATTTTTTTTGAAATGTAGATAATTTCATAAATATGAATAGTTACAGGAAAACAGCCACTCCTCAGCAAATGCAGTTGTATCGATCTTTATCAGAAGATCATTTTCAGTTCCAGTGATAAAACAACCTCCAGCATTACTAATCTAGAGATTCAACCTCATTTTAAGACCTCTTGTGACGAATTCTCCATATGAAAATGTCATAGCAGTCAACCTAAGCTTAGTGAAGTACCCCATCCAGTTGCAATCCAGAATATCCTTCGGTTCTCCAAACAATTTAGCATTCCTCATTCTCCAAATGTTGTATACTAGCATAGCATCCTGCTGTGAATAGTTTTTGATCACCTCTCTCATTACATCTCAGTCTGCTAGCCCATTTGAGAGTGCTAAACCAATTTTGGTTATTTTCTGCAAATTGAAAACTTTCAAAAACTGACTCCACAATTGATTAGCATATACACATTTGGCATACAAGTGATATGGAGTCTCCAAAAGGTTAGCACAGAGTGGACATGTGGTGTCTGGTACTTGAAATTTTAGTCTGTCTCTAGTTCCCCGCCTTTGTAGTGCTGATAACCACAGTTTAAAGGAGTGAGCTGGAGCAATGTTTGGGTCCCATATGAGTTTATGGAATTGAAAATTGATTATAGGTCTGAAAAGCAGCCCTCTACAAGATTCAATAGAGAAAGTTTTAGAGCTATGTAGCTCCCATTCTATTGAATCTGTTTGTGATTGATCAGGCTTGTAGTTTGGTAGATTATTCATGATAGTGCTGGGGACGCTGTTTGAATGGAAAGGCCACCTCCCGTTTCTATTTTGTATCAGCATCTCCACCTTGGCGCTCTTAGGAATTGATCCTCTCAGCGTTTGGTATTATTGAGTGAAGTACAATGGCCCCATGGGATGCCAATTATCAAACCTGAAAGTCGTATCCCTTTCATTTCCTATGAAGTGCTTGACATGAGGTTGCATGAATTGCCTTATGCTCAGTATCTGTTGGAATGCGTAGGATTGTGTAGATTTGCTTTGAATAGTCCATATGCTCTCTTGTTTGATGTGTAACATGTGAATTCATTTCACCCGTATACTTTCCTTTGCCACACATATTCTCCATAGTCTCTTAGCCAATAAAGCTTTTTCCATTCTACCGGCTGAGGTGATTCCAAATCCTCTATAATCCTTAGGTAGACATGTTAAGCTCCATTTAACTTTGGGGGAGGTTCCATGATTGTTGTTCTGTCCATTCCATACAAAATCTCTTATACATCTGTCAATTTTCTTCAGGATACTCTTAGGTATGTGAAAGCCAGCAGATATGTAAGTTATCGAGAATTGAGATAGCCAGTTGCAATCTGCCTCCATAGGAAAGAAATTGTTTACTCCAGCTTGATATTCTCTTTTCAATGGAGACAATAAGGGGCCTGCACTCTATTTCCTTGTGTTTTTTGGTAGAGATAGGAACTCCCAAATAGGTGAGTGGCACATGCTTGAATCAATTTTGATAAACATATGTTCCTTTTGTTAAAGCGACCAGCGAAAGTGGATTGAACAAGCTATTGGTGAAAATAACATCCTAATGGAATTTTCATTTAGAGTTCTTTGACGTCTTTTTCTTGTGCGTTCCAAGACTAAAGGCATTATCCTGAAGGCTTTAGATAAAAATGTAGCTTGTGTTGGTGAATTTTTATTGGATGTTATGTCACTTCTTCTGCTATTGTTTTTGTGAATTTGTTCACTTTATGGGTTATAGATTTCTCTTTCCAACTTTGGGAGGATTGCTGTTTGGCTATGATATTGGTGCCACTTTTGGTGCTGCCATATCATTGCAGGTGCTTCAAAAATCTAATGGCCTTTTCTCTAATTTTACTAGTTATCCTTCTTGTAACTTATCTTACAACCAATATTTCTTGAATTTGATAATTACTTTGTCAATTTATCAATTACCTGAACTTAGTGGGACAACATGGCTCAACCTTTCAGTTGTTCAGCTTGGCCTTGTGGTATGGGTTATGGGCTATACTAATTGCTCTTTCTCCATTGACTACAGAAGCATTTTTGTCTTGTTTTCTTCTTTTCTGTCAATGAATCAGTCTTTTCTGAAGACTTATGGACTTGAATGTCGGTTAGTGGTTCACTTTATGGAGCTCTCCTTACTTTATGAGCTTCTCAACTAATGTCTGCTATACATTTACTTAGTATATCATTGTCATCTTTACTGAGTATCTTGCTATACATTTACTAAGCATATCATTGTCATCTTTACTTGATTATCCGCCTATTCTGTATTTTGTGTTTCACTCTGTTTTTATGAAGTTTGGCTCATATTTAAATTCTGATCACACACTTTTGGCTACTGAATTTTTAAAGGGGACCAAGTCTTAAAAAAACTTTTAGGTCGACAATGATTTTCTTACCAAAGCTCGTCAATCAAACTAAAGAAATTACTTAATGTAGTCTATCTACACTTCAGTTGCTTGATGTGTTTGGATTTGGCACCAACAAATAAATTTACTGTAGGAATGAAATGCATCATTTGTAGCAACCTTTTCCTTTCCAAGCACTCAATTTTCAGCATTTTTTCAGGTCTATCACAACTAAGAACTTTTTGGCAGCAGTTGGCAGCTACTTGAAGAAACATGATGAAACCTCACCTATTGTTAATGGAATGTTCACGTGTACAAGACGTGATCCTATGAAAGAGTTGATTTTGAAGCTGGACTCCAAAAGAAGAATTCATTGAGTATATGTTGTAGACAATGCCGGAAACCTGGAAAGGGGTGGTCACTCTAAGGGATATCATCTCAAGGTTGGTACATGAGCCTCGTGGTTACTTTGGTGATTTCTTTGAT
>JAOTAZ010000008.1:33061320-33073594 GCA_025629785.1 Erythroxylum oxycarpum | reverse complement strand
ATGATATTCTAATGCCTTTTCCTCAGATGCCTAGGCACCTGACACTGTCAGAGGACGATATTCACAATCTATTAGTGCCCATCTCTAAAGAGGAGGTATTTGCAACTATGAACTCCATGCATTCTTATAAAGCTCCTGGTCCAGATGGCTTTCAACCTGTTTTTTATAAGAAATTTTGGCATGTCGTTGGGGATTCTGTTTATACTATGGTGAATCAAGCCTTTCTTACTGGTACCTGCCTAATGGAGCTTGCGGAAAGTTTAGTGGTTCTCATCCCTAAAGAAAATGATCCAACCTCTATGAACCAGTTCCGGCCTATCACAGAATCAGACCAATGTCGAACTCTCTTGTTAGTCCGACGCAAGGTGCTTTTATTCCTGGCAGAACAGCAGCGAAGCATATTATACTTGCTAAAGAAGTGGTGCATGCCATTCATAGAACCAAAAGGAAAGCGGGCTATTTTGCTATGAAGATTGATTTAGCCAAAGCATATGATAGAGTGGATTGGCGATTCCTGCGACAAACTCTAATTGATCTTGGCTTTCCGCAGATTTGTGTCTCCCTTATTATGTCCTGTGTTACAAACTCACGGTTGTCTATAATCTGTAATTGCTCTCGGTTACCAGCTCTCTGCCCTCAAAGGGGTCTGCGTCAGGGCAACCCACTGTCTCCATACTTATTTGTGCTTTGTATGGAAAAGTTGTCCTTGTTAATATACAGTAAAGTGTTGTCTAATGACTGGCGGCCTATTAGGATTTCGGGAACGAGTCCGCCTATATCCCACATACTCTTCACCGATGATGTTCTCTTATTTTCTTATGCTACTAGAAGAGACTATCGGATTGCTCTAACCATTATGCAACAATTATGTTCTTATTCTGGAATGGCAATTAATGCACAGAAGTCTAGGAATTTCTTATCGCTTAGTGTCCCTCGCGGATATAAGGACTGTCTTCGTCGGCAGTTTAACCTCAAATTCACTAAGGATTTGGGGCCATATCTTGGAGTTCCTTTGCATGGTGGTAAGACAAACCGTGATTTTCAACATGTCCTGGATAAAACCCAAGGTCGTCTTCAAGGCTAGAAAGCTGAGTTACTTAATAAAGCTGATCGGCACACTCTTGTTCAATCCACTCTCTCAACCATCCCTCTCTACTCGATACAGACATGTTGGATGCCTTCAGGTGTTTGCCATTCTATTGATAAGGCATGTCATTCTTTCCTATGGAGTTCTTCGAGAAATGGCAAGGGGCTTCATCTTCTTAATTGGGAATCAGTTTGTAGCCCCAAGGCTCTGGGGGGTTTGGGCCTTCGGATGGCTCGAGGTAATAACATTGTCATGCTTGGTAAGCTTATTTGGTCCTTATTGCAAAATGATAATAAGTTGTGGGTTAAAGTTTTACAGGACAAATATCTATGATCCCAAACACTTTTGGCGACTAACTTACCCTCTAATGCCTCATCTTGCTGGAAAACGATTCATCGTGCTATCCCTTTCTTGAAAGATGGGTTTCCATGGCATGTGGGAGATGGTTGTACTATCTCCTTTTGGTTTGATAGATGGGTTGGTGAGGCTCCTCTCCAACGTTTGCTTCATAATATTCCCGTACAATCGTGATCTTACAGTCCAGGATTTACTCTCTTTAGATAGTGAATGGGATTTTTCTTCTATTAGTACCCCCTTGGACCTTGAAGTTCGAAAGCGAATCTTCTCCACTCCTGTGGCTTGTTATCGTACTTGTCCTGATGTTTTGATCTGGGGAGAAACTTCCACAGGGTCTTACATGGTTAATTCTAGCCCTGAGTTCCTCACCCGTGTACCATATCCTCCTGACCCTCATAAAAATTGGTGCCGAATTTGGAAGCTATGTCTACCCCAGAAATTTTGTTTTTTTTGTTTGGCAAATAAGGCGGCAATGTTTGCCAACTAATTTCCTTTGCTATTGTTGTGGTTTTATACAATCCCCACTGTGTTGTCGAGGTGGACAAAGTAATGAAACCACTCTTCATGCCATTAGAGATTGTCTTTGGGCAAAGTATTTTTGACACCAAATTCTTGGAAACACTCTAGGTTGCTTTTCCTCATCTTCTATTGATGACTGGATTAACATGCATATCTTTGACCCAGTTTACCTTACACCTATGTCTTGAATATTGTGACTGGCGCTTGGGTTATGTGGTGGGCTAGAAATAAAGATGTTCTTCAACACGAAGCGATTCCCACCTTTGCTCAACATCAATGACATAACATGGTGATCAAAAACTGTAGCTTGGCCTTTTCTCATCCTACTTCAGTTCCTGCTCACACTACCAATATGTGAATCTCTTGGCATTGCCCTCCGTTGGGTTTTGTTAAATTAAATGTGGATGGTATTGCTCTTGGCAATCCAGGTGATGTTGGATTTGGAGGTCTGATTCATGATGAACATGGACGCTGGCTTATTGGTTTCTCGGGATATATTGGTCATGCTTCTATTATTATAGCCGAATTGCAGGCACTTAGGCATGGGATCGTGGCTACCGAAGGGTTGTTGTTGAGTCTGATTCCTAAGTTGTGGTGACTCTGGTACTGCATTCTTGCCCCCATTCTCACCCTATGTTTCCTCTGGTTGAGGACATTAAGACATTAATTGCAAGAGATTGGTGTTGCTCTCTTTAGCATATTTTTCGTGAAGCTAATCACTGTGCAGACCTCCTTGCTAAGCAACGTTCTTTAACTATGACTCGATGGCCTCTTTGGGAGAACCCAGCCCCAGGACTACATTTTTTGCTCCATAAAGATCAGAGATTAGTGGCATTCTTGAGGCGTTAGCCCTCGCTAGTTTCCTTTATCCACTTAAACCAAAAAAAAATCTTCTCGTCTCAGTACCAAGATACCCATTTTCTCTAATCAACCAATGCTTCCTTGTCACCGAAAACAAGTAAACCTTTTATAGGTGTTATTGAGGTTTTCATGAATTATCGACTTTTATTTATGTTCTCTCTTTAGTTCTTTTATGGATTTTGTTTTCCTGTAGGTTGAGTATTCTGCTGGAGAGGAAGCAGAACCGCTTGTAAGTGATGTGAAAAATCAAGAAGGTTTTTCGTGGGCATCTGTGGTATTACCGTGAGTTCCTCGTCTTCTTCTTTTGATTCCAGAAATTCTAAGAAACTTTTTGGACCTTAATCTTCCAAAAGTCAAGGAAGGTAAGAAGACAAAGTTCAATCTAGGAGTGGCTGAGCCTAAACTCGGGTCTCACATCTTTAAAGAGACTAAAATCCCTTGCTAAAGTAATGAATTTGTTCTTGAGCTTCTTCATGGTGCATGGCTGCATTTTCCGCACTTCATAAAGGCCCTAAAGGTTTGTAATTCTTGATTTTTATGCTGGTGTAGTACAATCTCCTTCATTGTGAGCTCTCCTTTTGTTAGAGGGATTTATTTCCTACTTGACAGATTTCCTAACCATTTGTTTCCTTCTCTATTTTACCCTATGGTCTATCACTATAGCCTGGTGACCTGGAGAAAGCACAACCTGGCTTGGGTTACAGTTATAACAGGGCAAAGGTCAAGTTCAACGTAAACCGAGTTGACAACAAGGTTATTCAAGCAATTTTCCTTCTTGATACTCTTGATAATTAAGGACGTTAACTCATTCTCAATGAGAGTCAGGTATACTATTTATAATCTTGATAGGATATTACTGTGATGTTAATACATGTAAATCTTGAATCTATATTGTTTCTTTCTATAGAGAATGGTACTCTTGGCATTTCCCTGAGCTTGTGAAGATTGTTAATGACAACTGCCTCTATGCAAAAGTTGGAAAATTTATTGAGGACAAGTCAAAATTAACTGAAGAAAAAATCCCCGAGTTAACAGAAATACTAGGATATGAAGCTAAGTCAAAATTTTTTGGTTGATATCTCTATTTATTTTTTGTGTTTGAAATATAGTTTCTTACTTGAGTGAATTGGTTGTTCATGAAACAACTCGACTCATCCAATTAAGAGGACATGAGTTTTACTACATGTTGATTTTCTCCGAAGGATTTTTCAGTTTAAGTTCCAAGAATGACGTTTTGTCTGAGGAACCGTATAGAATGGAAACACATTCTTTTGTTTGAGGAAAATGGGATCTGATTGACCATTCTATAGTAATAAATGCTCTTGTTAGATGCCTTACGATTTTTTGAGAGAAATAATTACTCTCTTATTATTGTTGCTAAAATAATCCCAATAATACCTAAAATTACCGCTATGCTTAATTGGACTTCAGTTATTAATTATTAGTTTGTTTGATTTGATAAAAGATTTCTCCTTTTTTACTCTGGTATTAACCAGTTTTTCTATTACAGACAAGCGACATCCCTGTTTCAAAAATTGCTCAGCACAGATTCTTGTTGTGCAACAATGATGCTACACAACATCTCTTTGAAGTTTCTACAGGGCTGGACTCTTTTGTTCTTGGAGAAGGTCAAATTCTTGCTCAGGTTAAACAAGTTGTCAAAGTTAGACAAGGAGTTTGTTGGCTTTGGGAGGAACATTAGCGGGCTATTTAAGCATGCTATCACTGTTGGAAAGCGGGTTAGAATAGAGACAAATAATGCTGCTGGGGCTGTTTCAGTAAGCTCTGTAGCGAAAGTCGATTGAACAAGCTATTGGTGAAAATAACATCCTAATGGCATTTTCATTTAGAGTTCTTTAACATCTTTTTCTTGTGCTCCAGGACTAAAGGCATTATCCTGAAGGCTTTAGATAAAAATGTAGCTTGTGTTAATTTTTATTGGATGTTATGTCACTTCTTCTGCTATTGTTTTTGTGAATTGGTTCACTTTATAGGTTATAGGTTTCTTTTTCCAGCTCTAGGAGGATTGTTGTTTGGCTATGACATTGGTGCCACTTCTGGTGCTACCATATCATTATAGGTGCTTCAAATATCTAGTGGCCTTTTCTCTAATTTTACTAGTTATCTTTCATGTAACTTATCTTACAATCAATATTTCTTGAATTTGATAATTACTTTGTCAATTTATCAGTCACCTGAACTTAGTGGGACAACATGGTTCAACCTTTCAGCTGTTCAGCTTGGCCTTGTGGTATGGGTTATGGGCTGTACTAATTGCTCTTCCTCCGTTGACTATAGAAGCGTTTTTGTCCTGTTTTCTTCTTTTCTGTCAATGAATCAGTCTTTTCTGAAGACTTATGGACTTGAATATAGGTTAGTGGTTCACTTTATGGAGCTCTCCTTAGTTCCCTCCTTGCCTACCCAATTGCAGATTTTCTGGGTACTTTTCTTAGCTACTCTGTTCATTATAGATACTTGGAACTTCTCAACTAACGTCTGCTATATATTTGCATGTGTTGTAAATAAAGGAAGAAGAAGGGAACTTATCACGGCATCTGTACTATATTTTCTGGGTGGACTGGTAACTGGTTATGCTCCTAGCTTTGTTATTCTCTTAGTAGGACGCCTTCTCTATGGACTTGGTATTGGTTTGGTGAGCCTCTTACCACATAAGATTACTGTACAATAAATTTTGTATGATAGAATGATGGCAGATAACTAATTCATACATCTTATACATGTTGCTACGTTACAGGCCATGCATGGTGCTCCTTTATATATTGCAGAAACTTGCCCATCACAGATTCGTGGAACTCTAGTATCTCTAAAAGAGCTATTCATAGTTCTGGGAATTTTGGTGTGACACATTATTCTCTGTCTTCTTAGTAACTTACCTTTCATAAATAGCTTAGTCCTGAAAATTTCTACAGTTAGGATATTCTGTAGGAAGCTTCCAAATTGATGCAGTTGGGGGTTGGCGTTACATGTATGGATTTGGCATCCCAGTTGCTTTGCTTATGGGACTAGGCATGTGGTCTCTCCCACCCTCTCCACGCTGGTTGCTTCTTAGGGCGGTTCAGGGGAAAGGATTCTTACAAGATTACAAAGAGAAGGCCATTTATGCCCTCAGCAAACTTAGGGGCCGGCCTCTTGGTGACAAGGAATCTGAGAAACAAATAGAAGAGACCCTTTTGTCATTGAAGTCTGCCTATTCTGAGGAGGAATCTGAGGTGAATTTCTTGGAAGTTTTCCAAGGACCAAGTTTGAAAGCCTTCATTATTGGTGGGGGATTGGTGCTCTTCCAACAGGTTCTCGTCTTTTTAATTTATTACCTGTTTTTTCATGCTATTTTGTGTGTGGTTGTAAAGAAAGAGAAGTCATATCTGGTTTGTACCGATCACCTGATTTTGACAGATAACTGGTCAACCAAGTGTTCTATATTATGCAGGTCAAATTCTACAGGTATCCAACAAAATGTTTTAATAAACTGTTCCATTTCCAATATGGAAGTATTTTCTTTTATGCCATCTACCTCAAACTATAATAAAATCTTTGTTTGTAATACAAAAGAGTGCTGGGTTCTCTGCTGCCGCAGATGCTACCAGAGTTTCAGTTGTAGTAGGTCTGTTCAAGGTACCTCTCCAAGGGTTTTTTCCAAATTTAAACTAAAACTTAGTTTTATAGCCATATCTGTTCCAATTCCTGATGCAATTAACTATTTGTCTCTGATTTATCTGCTGTAGCTACTGATGACATGGATAGCTGTCCTAAAAGTTGATGATATTGGGAGAAGACCCTTACTAATTGGAGGTGTCGGTGGGATTGTACGCACACTACCTGTTGTAATATTTTATTTTATGTCTACATTTGATAAGTGAAAAGCATCTGCTTTCTCTGTTCTTGTCTCAGGCTGTTTCATTGCTTATGCTTTCTGCTTACTATAAGTTTCTAGGAGGATTCCCTATTCTGGCTGTGGCTGCTTTGCTGCTCTATGTTGGTTGCTATCAGGCAAGTACATATGTTCCATTGGAGATTACTGAAATTTACTTCTTTGGATATGATTCGAATTTTAATTCTTCTTTGGATATGATTCTGCTATTCTGCCATAGTAATTACTGAAAACTGAAAGTTGAGATAGCAGGAGAAGAAATTAGTACACATTTAATCTTACGCTTCCTTTTCCCATTTGGGCTGGATGATTACTGATATCTGAATTTGGAAATTTTCTTTCTTTCATTTCATTTCAGGTATCATTTGGGCCTATTAGTTGGCTAATGGTGTCAGAGATCTTCCCACTTCGTACAAGAGGAAGGGGAATTAGTCTTGCAGTACTAACTAACTTTGCCTCCAATGCCGTAGTAACCTTTGCATTCTCACCGTTGAAGGTACTGGTTTTATCAGCTTTAATCTTTCCCTTTGTGCCTCTTTTCCTTTTCGATCATATTTTAATAATCTAAATTTCTTTCTTCTCATTGGTATCCTTTGTCCTTCACTGGCGCAGAAGTTAACTTCTTCAATATCTGTTCATTCTGCAGGAAATGCTTGGAACTGACAATCTCTTCCTTCTCTTTGGGGCTATTGCTCTGTTGTCGCTTTTCTTCACAGTTTTTGTTGTTCCAGAGACTAAAGGTTTGAGCTTGGAAGAAATTGAATCTAAAATCTTGAAGTGAAAACTTAAAAAAACTTAACCGGGTAGTGTAACAGAAGGTCATATGTTTGCATCCTCATCACTAGAATGCTTTCTGTACCTATTTACTGATGATTTTCTACCAGATTCAAAATTGGTCCTGATTTGCCAAGCAAAGGTGTAGAGTTCATTATTATTTCTCTCGAATTTAGAGAATTCGATGTAAATAAAATTGAACTCAGGAATGGTATCCATTAATACGCTGTTTAAGTATTTTGACTGAGGAATAAGAAATGCTTGAAAAATGCATGATGGGCTGAACATCACCCCGTTTCTATAAAGCTCGACTTAAATTTGCATTTCTCCCAGAAGCACTATGATAGGACTGAATTCAAGAATCAATAGGTTAGGGTATTAGGGTTTTGTTAATGGAGTAGTCAATGACATCCCATGCAACTTGTATATAGTTGATGGAAACGTGAGCCACTTTAAATTCTGAATAGGGATGATCTAAAGGTAAAAAATGTAACCAATCTCCTGTAATAAGATGCTTTGTTGAGAAACCATCAAGTTGTACAGCTCCCAATCCTATTGCCACTTGCATATGCTTCAATCACAAATTCCATACAAAAGTCAGCCAAAGCTAAAACTAGAGAAGATACTAGTGCCTCCTTAAGTGTATTGAAAGCACCCTCAACCTCTCGATGCCACATAAAGGCATGTAATTACTTTTCTTCGCACCAGAAGCACAATCGTTTATCTTTTCGTTAAGCAAACTCTTAGTTACTGCTTATTGCTCTAGTCCCTTTTGTTTCCTCAATTGGCTTAAGATGTACTTGTTGGGAATTTAGACATTCCAAAATTCATAACTAAGGATATTTAATAGACAAAAATATCAGAAAATAATAACACAAGAAAATTTACGTGGAAACTCCCAAACCGGAAAAAAACCACGGGAACAAGAAAATCCGTTATGTGAAAAATTCTTACAATCACACAATTTTTTCTCTCACCCAATCCCCTAATATATCAATACACTCACAAAGAAATACCCAAGACAAACTCTCTAACTTTCACCTCAAAAGAGGAATTTAACTAGAGTCAAATTTATCATACAAATCTTTGGCTTTGTTTGGTGCATTAAACAAGGAGGTAGTAACCTCCTTATATAAATAACAACCTTGTCTCAATTGTTGTCCCCAACCAATATGAGATAACAAAGGAGCCAAACTCAACAGTACTATAGATTGGGGTTTCAGAAAAATGCCTTGTTCCATATATGCATTCCTTACTACTAATTTCTCCAACTTGTTTTATACGAATTGAAATGGTGCTGAAAGACCAGCAGCTCCTACATTCCTTTGACCGTATAAACCACTTTTTTATGATTGCAAAATGATCTCCTTCATCTCCCTTTTAGTCTTTTGATACCTTGCTTCCGTTTCTTTCCTCTTATGTATTTATACTTTCGTCCAACCACTTGACACCTCATTCCTTTTACCATATTATTGCATTCAGTATTGTTTCCATAGCTACTAATTATATTTGGTAGTAAAACACCACCATTAATCGACCAACATCCTTTTACCTCATACATCGTCCAATTCCTTGATACCATATAAAATACTTCTTTCCAGCTAAGTCTAATATCAAAGCTTTAAGACACAACACAATGCAAGTAAAATAGATAACTCCAAGTAAGTAAGAGCTTGGTCTGGTAGATTACGATATAATGTATAGTAATAAGCAAAATTGTGCATAAAATTTAATATACTTCTTTTTTGAAAAATAATATTCTTTGAATAGTTTCATGAATTGATTTTTAGAGCATGATATCTATATTGGCATACATATTATAAGTATTAAATATAATACAAAGAGATAAGCGTTCTAACCTGTTATAAGAAAAGACTTAATTTTTATGTTATATGCTATTGATGAAACGTGGAGCACTTTTTAAACGAAAAAGATGACTAAAGAAAAAATAAATGTAATGGGAGAATCACTTATCTAATTAAAAATAAAGGAAAACCTAAAGAAAAAAAACTGGCATTGACTAGAAAAAGGAACTTGGGAGTCGAATTATAGAGTGAGGAAGGTTTTAGGTATCTTGTCTTATATACCTAAATGCCATCACCCGCTTACAGATATTGTCCGTTTTAGACCTTAGTCCAGTTAAGTTCTCACGGTTTTGTTTTTCATGAGCCCTTACCAGGAGGTCATCTATCTTAGAACTACTCTCATCTAAGCACATTTAACCTCGAAGTTTCGATGGAATTTGGTGCATTAGGCCATGAAAAATACGTTTGTAAGGGAGAGGTATCCGTACCCTTATAAGCCGTACTTCGTTTCCCTTTCTAATCGATGTGGGATCTCACACTCTCCACTCCTTTTAGGGCTTAACCATCTTTAAGATAACCCACAGGTTCTAGTAAGTTCTGGTGCAAGATAACCCACAGTTCCCACCACAAAGGTTGTTTGAGGACTTGCTCCATGATCATGGAATTTAGCAAGACCAAAGTCCCCTAGCCGTCCGTTGAGATCAGCATCCAACAGGATGTTGCTTGCTTTAATATCTCTATGTAGAACTACTTGTTCCCATTCGTCATGGAGGTAAAGAAGTGCAGATGCAACTCTGTTTAGGATTTGATATCGCCGACTCCAACTGAGATGGGGAGTTCCAGACCTAAACAGGAATTTGTCAAGACTTCCATTTGGCATGTACTCATCATATACCAAGAGCAGCTGGCCCTTTCGTCGGCAATAGCCTAGGAGCTGAACCAAATTCCTGTCTCTTAGCCTTCCCATACTAACAATCTCGGAAATAAATTCTTTTCTTCCTCGCGTGGAATCGTGAGAGACTTTCTTGACAGCAACTTGCACATTTGAAGAAGGTACTGTCCATGCAATTAGAGAACTAGAGACGTTTGAGGATGACTCAATCAAGTAGAAATATTTTTCAATTAAATTATTATACGTGTGAATAGCTATTAGATCCCAATCATAGTTAGGAACAATATTCTGCTTATGGTGAGAATAAACCACGAAGTTTTTGATTGAAATAGCTTCCCCTCTTAATGCACAACTCTTGAATTTAAATACAAATAAAATAACTGACTCTTCCTAAATTTACGAGACAAGATCCTCTGTCCAATTTTAAGGTGTCTTATTTTATTCCATGAATTTCAGTCATTTATTTATGCGAGTCCCACGTAGACTTCGCATAAATAAATGCGAGTTCCGCATAAATAAATTGCTGAAAGTTATGGGACAGAATAAGATACCATAAAATTGGACATAAGATCTAGACTCTAAATTTACTGCCATGTTTACTTGAAACTAGCAACGTGTAAGTCTAACAACCTGTACAACGAAAGTAGTGGGCTCTGATTCAAAGCAAAATATTACCTAATAGATTTGACTAATTTCTACTAACGCCGGAACAAAAATCCCCATGCAATCAGTCCATAAATCGTGGATTCTTCATAGGCGCACGATTTGATCTTTGTGGCTTAACAATAGCAGCATGTTACATATTCATCGTTGGTAATTTGTTGTGGACAAGAGGAGGATTTAAAGCAACAGAAAGCTTTTTTATTCAATAGATGATATAGTGGCCAAGTCAACTTTTTTATGACTTAGTTAGTGGCCAAATGATCCTGTAACACATTGATGACTCTACGGAAGCACGAAGAAGAAGATATAGTTTGCTGTCTATCCAGCCAAGTTATGAAAAAGCCACTGTTTTAGCCAAGTTTGACGTAGTAGATTTAGTATCCGGTCTTAGACCGTTTTCTTTTTCAGGAGACTTGACTGATCTTTTATTTGAAGCAATGTGCAAAAAATAAAGTTTGTGCTTATAACTCTTTTAAGAAAAAACCGTATGGTTTTCTTGGACCGTGAAGAACCGAAAATTTGAACAAATGAACAGCAAAAAAAGAGAAAATAACACTATCTTTGTTGTGGAGGTTGAAGAAAACGAAGACAGTGACGAGATAGTGAGAGGAAGAAGCTTGGAGAGTATGAGCGGCAGTCATCGCACAAAACGAATTGGGTGAACTTTTGATCATGTAATTTCCTCAGTTTTAGTATCAGTGTTCGAGGATGACAATTCCGTTTTGTGTTTGCTTTGGAAGGAAGACACAGTCGAACTCTATAGAACTTGTAAAAACAGGGAGGCAGAATTGTAGAAACTTATTGAATTTTTAATGAATTTATTGTTTTTTTCTTTTCACACAGTCTAACTAATAAATTATTTTTCAAAATTTATATTCTTTTTTATCTCTTTAATTTTAATTAATTTTTTATTTTAAATAATTATTGTTAAAAACGAATTACTATTTTTATCCTTAAAAATACTAAATTTGTTTAATCTCACTAATAAATTATATCTTTCAAATTTTAAGTTCTTTATTTATCTCTTAATAAATTAATTGAAAATTTGTAAATCATTATTTTTAAAAATGATTATTATGTTATCATGAATTTGTTTAATGAATTGAATTATTAATTAATTTATATAAGTACTTTTACTTAAGATAATTTAAGAATGTATTAAAGAATAACGTTTAAACTATAAAGAACTATGTTTAAAAAAGAACATTAAAAAATAAGTTAAAATAAAGTCATTTCTATTATCTTTCATCATCACCATCATCATCATACCCATTTTGAAGTCCCGTAGTGAAGCAGGGTCTAGAGAAGTCTGTGTTGGATCACGTACGGTCCGAGTATTCAAAATACGCAGCGGAAAAGACCGTACAAAAACATCACGTATAATCGAAAACACGAAGGATAAACGAAAATACCTTATTTGCGTCAAT
>JAOTAZ010000008.1:32990769-33005062 GCA_025629785.1 Erythroxylum oxycarpum | reverse complement strand
ATAATTAACCTATAACATTAATATCATAACTTTTATGTGCTAAATCACCTTTTAGTTTTAATTTGTAAGGTTGCCTAGGAGCCTTAAATGGGACACTAATTAAAGTTACACCTTCTAATGAAGATAAGCCCCGATATCGCACAAGAAAAGGATGTATTTCAACAAATGTTTTGGGTGTTTACTGCCCAAACATGCAATTCATATATGTATTGCCTAGTTGGAAGGGCTTTGCATACGATGGTCATGTGCTTCGAGATGCGATCTCAAGACCTCATGGTTTATAAGTCCCTCGAGGTAAATTTCTATTACAATATCCAATTTTTTTTCTCTTTGAGTTATGCTGCTCAATCATAGCGTATTGTTTAATTATGAAGGATGTTATTACTTGGTTGACTCTGGATATTGCAATGTAAATAGATTTCTTGCTCTATATCGAGAGCAACGCTATCATCTCAAAGAATTCGATGGCCATCAACCAGAGATAGCAGAGGAATACTTTAATATGAAACATTCCAAAGCAAGGAATGTTATTGAGAGATGCTTTAGATTGTTGAAAGGAAGATGGAAGATCCTTGCATCCCCTTAATTTTTCTCAATTGAAACCCAAGTTCGCATTATAATGGCTTGTTCCCTTCTGCATAACTTGATTCGCAATTTCATGAGTTTTGATCCACAAGAGTCAATCAGTGAAGATGAAGAGGAGAGTGAGGAAGCTGATAGTGAAGAAGATGATGAAATGGAATACATTACACAAATTAGTCCAACTGATGAGTGGTTGACATTTAGGAATAATATGGCAACCAATATGTATAATATATGGACAACTAGATCCAGTGATAATGATGTATATTAGTAATTTAAGATATGTTTGTTTCATATGCTTATTAGATTGTTGAAATGTTTTGATTTCGATTAATGCACTGAATGTTGAACATCTCTGTTTGTTTACTATTAGTAATATATAACTTTCAGTTAATAGATTGCTTTTGAAATGCACCCATGTGAACATCTCAGTTTGTTTGACTATGTATTCGTGACTTATTAGATTAAATATGCATGCTTTAAAATTTTCAGTAAAGTTATTTTTGTTATATGATATTTCTTTGATAACTCTTACATCGTCATTCTTTTATTAGGAATGGCTAAGGCTACCCGTAGGGGAGAAGAATAAGCAGTATTGGAAGATTCCCAATTTGGTCAACATTTTGCAAGAACTAGTTTGCGATCCTTTATGGAAACTAGATGGGGGATTTAAGAATAATTACATGGTTGAAGTGCACAAGATGTTGCTGAGCAAGATTCCCAATTTTGATAAGGATGTTGATCCCCCCATTGACTCTAAGATTAAATGGTAAAGAAACAAGTATAATCCAATTTCTGAAATGTGTATGCAAAGTGGTTGTCAGCGGGAAGATGTTGAGTATAAGATCAATTATAAGAAGCAATGGTTAGATGAATGGTGCTTTTAAGAACATCTAACTCAAAAGTTGATTGAACTCTTATTTTAGTAGTTTCTTTTCTCATAATTATATTTTCTTATTATTACATTTTAATCTTCTTTTTCTTGTAATTATTTTTAACAGAATCACAAGAATGCAATTGGAATGTGGAACTTTAAATTCCCATATTTGTAGAAACTGGACATGGTGTGGGGTAAAGATAAAGCTACAAGACTCAAAGCTGAGGATATAGCTGAAGCAAGTGCTAAGGCTAATAGCCCAAAGAATATGGCAGTGTGTTCTTCATCGGACAGTGAAGATGAACTTGTTGTGATATCTAAATACACAAGGATCCTTGGCTATTCCTTCAAGCAGTCATGGAATAAAAAGGCGAAAAAACCTGTCACCAAGAAAGGAAAGTTCTTACAAGAGAAAAAGACTAGCAACACTTCAAAGTACTATTAAGTCAAGGTTAGACACTTTCACTGTTAATTTTGAGTCTATTTGCGAACAAATGACCTCACAATATGCAGCTATTACAAATGCTTTGATTGCGGAGTCTAAATCTGATTCCCTAAATAATGAGAAGATGTAAGAGCTCATCAGTGAGCTTCTTAATATTGACATATCTCAAATGGACGTTGGTAAGGCTACTGTGTTATTTGGTAATGATTTTGCTAAAGTTCAGGTTTTGTTTACTTTGCTAAGTCATTTAAAAAAGTCTTTTGTATTTGGATTCCTCCATCCATCTTCTAGCCTACGAATCATTTGAGGAAGCATATTAATATTTTTGAAAGCATTATAAACTTATGATGCAATTGATGTTGCCTAACCAGGTTACTTTGTATTAGTTAGGTCTTTTGTAGTTGTGATGCGAACAATGTTTGTAATTTTGTACTCGGCTATTTTGCATCAGTTGAAGGCTTTGGTTAAGATATTATGTATACGACAGATATTTTACAACATTTTTATTATCAGAGGAATGTAAATTGTATTAAACTATGTTACTTGATTTTACTATAGCAATGGAATGGTAGATATTATGGTTATGTCGATAAATTGTACAATATTTTGGATTATTAAACTATATTTTAAGGATATTATGTAACTAATGATATGTTGGTGCAAGAAAATATTGGAGTATTTTTTTCTTCAATAGCTATTGGAAATGAAATACCGGAATATACTTGATTTTAAATATTCTTTCATTATAAATAGGGTGCATAAAATATAATTAATTAAAATATATTTAAAATTTGATATAAAACAAAAATTTAACAAATTTTAATTTTTCACGATTTTTAACAAAATAACCACTGTCAATGGTAATGATAATCATTCCTTCATCTTAACCAACCATCATAATTATAATGATTATATCAATTCTCATTCTTCATTATGTTCATTCCTATTCTCATTTGTTAGGATTTATTTTTTAAATATATCATATCTTTACTGTTATCTTTATTTTCGGCATTCTCAATTGGACATGGCTTGTTACTGGGCTGATGTGGACTACGTGAACTATTGGGCTTCATTATCTTGGTATGGACTGCTTAGGATATTAGCTAGGTTTTTAGTGCAAGAAATATATATTTATATATATACTGTGCAAGGGTTTTTGTGCTGTGAGGCTTGGCGGCTGCGTAAAATTTTTTATTGCTTCTTTATCTTTTTCGATTGCTGATTGCTCATTGCTGCGTTGTTTTATTTTTAATTGCTTCAATCTTCAATTGCGTCATCAACTTCTAGGCTTTGTTATTTCACTGTTGCGTCATTAACTTCTAGGCTTTGTTATTTCACTGTTGCGTCATTAACTTCTAGGCTTTGTTATTTCACTGTTGCTTTAATCTTCACTGTTGCGTTATCTTCAATTGTCTTGAGTTCACTGTTGCGTCATCCAATTGCTTCAACTCTTGCGTCGTTTTTCCATTGCTTTTTGTTGAGTTATTTTTTATTCATTACTTCAACACTGTTGCGTCACTTTTTCCATAGTGTTGAGTCATCTTCAACTGCTTTGATTTACATGCTGCTTTGATTTACATGTTGCGTTGATTTCCATCTTTGCTACCAACTGCTATGTTAATTTCTATTGTTGTCGTTAATGTTTGAGTGGCTGCTAGGAATTGGTTCTTGAAGGCTGCTTCACTTGAGTTCTGCTTTTGTGGATGCTGTGCCAACTCTGGTGATTTCCTCGTGTGAGAAATCATGTGTGGATGGTGTGTAGGTGCTGCTGCGTAATTGATCCATCTTGCTTCTTGATCGTGTGGTCGGTAGTGAAGCTCTATTGTGTGCAGCAAGTCATGACCCTGGTTTGACTATAAGCTATTATTTTTATCATGTTTTGTTGTTGATGTTATTGCTACTTATTTTATATTACTTGGTTGTTATTTGAAGAACTCTCGGATATTGTTGCTTGATTTATTAGTGTCTAGTTACAGAATTGAAATAGTTTGGAAAATCCTCTGACGAGGTTAACACAAGTCGGTTGTGTTATTGGGCGTGAAAATCTTTCCCGGGTAGTTAAGTTGTGGGCTAGTTACATAGATTGAGGGTTGGTCAATCTTGTGTAATTTTTTGTGAACTACTGCGAAAGAAGTTAATCTGGGTGAGGGCCCCGCAGACGTAGGCAAGTTGGCCGAACTGCGTTACCAAACGTTGGCGTTTTATTTTCTGGTATTGCGCGGTTGAAAGTATTAATTTATTCGTGCCGAAGAGTGTATTTTGGATATTCTGCGAATTTCTAGACGATTAAGTTATTTCAATTAATATTCTTTCCACCTCAAGCTCAAAGACTTCCTATAATACTTCCCTAACACAAGCTATTCAGGTTCTATTAGATAAATCCTGGATGGTTTGCATCCTTCATATGTTTCATGAAGGAAATCGTTGCGTTAATTGGTTAGTTTTTAATGTAGTGTCTTTTAGTTTAGGAGTTACTTATTTGCAGTCTCCTCTTTCGGGATGTTTTACTATCCTCTTTGTGGATATGTGCAGGGTTTTCACCCCAAGGGCCGTGTTTAGGCTTTCCTTTTCTCCATTATATATATATATATAAAAGAAATACTCGTTCCATTTTGACTTCCGAACTCAATAAGTAATAGAATCTGACACAGAAAAAAGGCACGCGGCCGAATGTTTAATTTTCATTTGAGGTTTAAACATAACGAAGAAGGAGACTGAAATCCTTATTGATCGAACCACAAAATTCCGTTGATTCGCACGAAACTGAAGTCGACATAAGAAAAAGAAAGCAAGAAAGGGTACGTTCTTAGTTTCACGACGGATAATCCGAAGCATCACGACATAGGTATGAGTTAGCTATTCGGACCAGACAATATTAAGTTCACCCTGGCTAGGAGGCACACCTAAGGCTTTCCAGACAGCCTTTGACGCATCCACAATGTTGGGAGGACATGGCGGTTGGAAGTCATGTTCTTTATCACACCCAACTCTCGAGTCACATTCATCAACCACCATGGCCTTCACTTTGCGTCCATTAGCACGAATAGTAATGTTGTGGAAGCACCTTTTCATGTTGTTAAACCAACCTGTAGACAGCGCAACCACCGGCTTGCTATCACTGTGGAACTTGTTGTCGCATTCCGACGGACCTCCGCCGTCTCCTCCTTTCTGAAAACTGTTAATGGTGAGAACCGCTTTGGTTCGTTTCGTGATCGGCGGTGAGCAGTCGTAGACTGTGTAAAGCTTGCCTTCTTCACAACACTCAGATAAGTTCTTTTTGTTGCATTTGTTTGGTGGAGGCTTCTTGCCTTTGATTCTGCCACTTGGCTTACAAACTTGAGCCTGAACATGCAAAGAGAAAGAAACAAGAAGAAGAAAAAGAAGAATTGAACTCGAAATCAGTAGCTTCAAACCCATTTCTTCTCTTCGATGTGTTTTTAGTTACAGTGATGTGTTGCTTAAATAGGGTTTCAAAGTGGTAGTAACCAAAGTTGGCAAGAGAATACTTAATGATGTCAACTTCGTTTCCGCCATTTTCGACAGGGTTACACAAGGAAGAGTCCATTAGTATCGTTTATATCTAAAGTTTAACCGTATACTCTTGATCAGGTTCTTTATAGGTACATCTAGATGCATGTCCAAAGGTTAAATTGTGTGAAAATACAGATTCTGACACAAGAATATCGAGCTGTATATTCTTGGAATCATAAAAACCTGTAAGATATCTGAAGTTTTGTCGGAAAGATCTTACGTTTAAGATGTCTAAACCTTACATGATAGGTAATGAATAAAATGGCATGGAGACCTTACATGATAGGTAATAACGTAAAAAGGCATGGAGTCTATGGGATTGTTGTCTCCTGCCAAATTCCAGCTGGTTTTAATATGATTTTCTCTGTTTCTCCAATCTATGGTGTAATAGTGTAAACTACCTAGTGGAGTTCCTATATTTAAGGTAACTTAGTTGCACTAAATTGTAAAAAAAGTTAATTATGATGTAAACTTATTAATGAATAATGTGAATGCAGTTTAGATTATCTAGCTATTAGCATTTAAATTAAATACTAGTTATATAATTATCAATTATTTTTTTTGAATTATAAGGAAATTACAGCAAAAGTTACCGAATTAAATGAGGAAAAGAGATCCCTGCGATATCCTCTAGGAGGATTTTAATACGGTCTGAAGGAGGGTGTTGAAAGGTGATTGTCCCAAGTGATGCAATTCCGCAAGTTCATGGGTCTTAAGGAATATAGTATAATATCGTCTCACATGGAGTAATTGTGTAAGTACTAGGCTTGAATAATTCAATTAATTGGACTAAGTAGTTGTGTAAGAATGGGGAATTAAATTAAAAAATTTAACTATAAAAAATAACAAAATTAAAGCTAAAGAAAATTGTGAATATTTCTAGGGGTTACTCTGAATAGAATGTGGTAATCTTCAAGGATGGTTTCACTTTTAGAGTTTTCTATGGACTTTACCTATATCGATTTATTAGGAGAATTTTTGGTTGATAGATGGTTGAGCCTAGAGTTTCTTAGATCCTTTTTTAAAGTATCAAAGGAGGGTTATGCAATAATCCTAATCTACTATCGTAAGCTAGCAATCAAGCATAACCCATTAAGTTCTTTGCTAACCTGGTTTTCTCTCATAAATTCAGTTTATGTCTAAATCTGAAATTTATAAGTTCCCTGTTTAGAGTTTCGTTATCAATTTTCATCTATCGATTCTTCAATTAACAACTAACGTCAAGTAATGGTCGGCCAAACACAATACTAACAAAATCAATCTCAAATTAGAGAAATCAAAACCAAAAATTCATACTTATAAATCAACCAAGATTTAATCCATAAAAATTAGCTAAAAGCTTTAACCCAACCTTGAAGCTTTGAGGAAACTACTCACTCATGATAGAATGAATACCACAGAAATTATGCTCAGCAAACAACAATAGGAGAAATTAAATAATAGAACAAAAAATGAATGAGTTTTCGTGTCTCCCTTTAATGTTGCGTCACTGTGCTCTCTGTAGCTCTCTCGGTGGTGGATCTCTCCTCACTCACTGTGTGTGTGTTGCATGCGTCCGGTGGTTGCCCTCTTCAGCTACATCAAGTCTCCTAGTGGTTTCTCCCCAGCTTTCTTCATGTGGTGGAGAGTATTTGAATGGCATGTAGCGTGAGTGCCTCTTACTACAACTGCCAACGTCTCCCTTCAGGCCACCAACTTCAACGTGTCTTCATCCTTTTATCTCAACCTACTGCTAAGATTTTAATCTCCCATCCACAAGCTGCGTACATAGGAGTCTCCACTAGGCTAATGTGTTGTCTTTCCCAGCTGCAACGTTGTAAGTGAAGAATTTGTTTTGTAAAAGTGCAACATGAATGGAGAGGAGTATACCCCCGAATGAGTGTGGTTGTGTGTATGTTTGTGGTCTTGTGGGTTCTCCTTGGCTGCCTCTCACGTACAACACTGCCAACAGTTCAACGTTTTTGTCACCAGCTCAACGTTTTCTCATTCCAGTCCAGCTGCCCACCAGCTTCAACTTCTTCCTCTCCACCAGCTAATGTGTGTCTCCAGCCAAAAACGTTTTTCTCCTCTTGCTAAGTAGCTCACGTTGTCTCCCAAAGCCACCAGCTCTTTTTTGGTTGTGAGTGAGAGTGAGAGTTTTTATGAGGGTTTCGTTGTGTCGTCCTCAAGTTTAACGTTATTCCCCTCTGTTATCTGTGTTCCTCTTCCACTATCACCAGATGTAGCTCTTCTCTTGGTGGTTTGCGTGGTCTGTGAGTTTTTTATCACTGTGGTATCCTTCAGTTCACGTTAGATGTAGTCCCCCTCAGTCTACGCACTTCCCTTGGTGGCCAACATTTTCATCCTTTTATTTTATTCGTCTCCTGTGTAGTGCATCTGGAGCTCCTCGTGGTGTGTCTCTGTTGTGGGCGTCCTTGGTGGGGTTGTTGTGATTAAACAAAAAGCACTCTAGCTTTTCTTTTTTTCTTTCCAGCTATCCTCCTACTGCTTTGGCATGGTGCGTCTGCTTTTGTGGGTTTGCTGTGTTGTTTTTTTGAACTGTAGCTTGGTGACTGCATTGGTCTCTCTTCTGCGTGCATCCTTGCTTGATGTCCCTAGCTCTACGTTATTCTTGTTGGTTTCCTCCTTGCTATCCACATCCTTTTCTGCTCCTTGTGTCTTCAATTAAAAGCTACTTTCCTTGTTTCTTTTCTTTTTCCCTGGTGGAGAACTGGAGCGTCGTTTTTTATGGGGTTCCTTGTGCCTCCCAGCAGCTCACGCTCCTCTTCTTGGAGCTGGTACGACCTTGCATATTGGTAGGTCTCTCCACCTTATAATGCGACATCCCCCTTAGTTGGTTGTTAGCATTAAGACAACATAGTTTTCGTGCCTTTTTGTGTAATTGGTGGTTGATTCAATAACTGTGCTTGAGGTCTAACTTTTAAATAGCCACAGGTTGGGTATCAATCCACAATTTCACGATCCTTTTTTTCTGCCAGCATTTAGCCTTGGACTTTCCTTCATTTACTTGTTGATGTGGTCTTTTATAACCAAAATCAAGTGCAATTCCTACAAATTAAACATGAACAACTATAAATACAAATTTTGGTAAACTAAACAATTTAGCAAAAAATATGTATAAAGCCCAATAATTAATTTAGAAATTTAGGGAAAAATGTCATTCATTCTAATGAGAAAATGCATTGAACACGAAGGTCAAAGGATTGAGCGTAGTTGGCCAGACAATCCGCACAGCAATTGGCTTCCCTGTATATGTGTCTCTGCCTTATTATCCAATCTCTAGCAAGCAGCTCCTAAATAGCCCCAATCAATGAGTAGCAGATGCCCTGTTGTTGCGCTGGCGACGATAGTATAGTGATAACCACAAAGGAATCCACCTCCACTTCTATCCTTTTGTAGCCTAAATCCTATGCAAGTGTTAGGCCTGTAAATACACTCCAAAGTTTTGCACAGATCGAGGTGGTAAACCCCACATTTTGTATAAATCCTCCGAGCTAGGTCCCGAAGTAGTCCCGAAGAACACCTCCTGCAGAAGCAGTATGGGAAATGCGTTTACAAGTGCCATCGGTATTTAAGCGAGTCCACCCAGGGGGGTATGGACCAACCAATGAGTGTCTCCATTCGCTGGGGATTATCTAAAATGACTTGAGAAAATAGTTATTTAGCCTTATAGATCCACCCAACATAATTGAGGAGTATTCCCATAGGATTAGTTGCCCAGGAAAAATTCATATAAAAAATAATTTTGTTACGCCAATACTGATTATTCTGACTTGTGAATTCTTAGTAAATAGTTCTATTTTTTAATTGGTAGGACACAAAGTCATTTTCACAAGACAAGAATTAGAAGTTGCAGTCTGTCCGAAACAGAGATCACAGACAGGACAACCCATCCATTGAAACTTTAACCATATTATCTTTTATTAGCTTTGATTCACTGTGTCCCAATAGGCTTAAGTATCTGTCAACTAGATTTAATAACAAGGAGGCTGACTTGCATATTCTTCATGTGCCTTTTTCTCTCTTTCCAACATAAAACACTCATTCTCCAGTTCATACTTATCAGTTGTAGGCCTAAGTTGTCTACTTCATGGTGTACTACACTTGCAAATGGATTGACTTGAAACCCAAGAGCAATCGATTCACTTTTTCAATGTTAGATATGACAATTGATCGAGTCAAGACCCGAACTTAAACAAATTTAGTAGGTTGAGTCGATTTAAGCTTAACAAAAAGCCATGTAGCCCCTTCAAATGATAGTATTTATGATGTTCCATCAACTATATCAATAAAACATTAACGAAAACAACTTTATAAATTGAATTATTACATCTTTTTAAAAATTACACACTTAACTAAAAATTTTAAAAAGTTAAAAAGGAAATTAAAAAATCTAAAGAAGTTCATTATTTTGTAATTCGTTATCAACGATAATGTTGTGTATGCATTACTCATATTTACATTGCATCATCTATAATTACATTTGTATCGTCCACAATTTGATATACTAATGTTTTAAAAACCGATCCGAAAGTTAAATCTATAAGATAAAATATTTAATGTTTAAAAGGTTCAACAAGTATTAAACTATCATAAAATCATTTAAACATTGAATAAAATTAAATAATTTTAAAAAATAATTGAAGAAGACTATTGTTATCAACCAATAATAGATCTGAAGTGAATCAATAATAGACTCAAACAATTCTGTCGATGGATTGAACAATGAAAAGAGTAAGCTCGTAATCCATTAAAGAAACTACGTTAAGCATCAGACTAGGCGATATCGAACTAACCCCATTGGCTAGGAGGCATGTCTAAGCCTTTCTACATGGCCTTGGATGTTGGATTTTAGAATCAGAAACTAAATAAAATAAAGTAGAATGGAAAAGATATAATTCAAGAGGGAAATCTAGATATTAGCTAAGTTAGTTATTTCATTGCTTATATATTTAGATCTTCAACGTCAATGAAAAGTGCAAACAATTCAAAAATTTAAATCTTAATAGATAATAGCTTTATCTTAATAGATAAAATTTTATCTTCTAACAAATAATAGATCTTATCTTTACTACTCTATCTTAGTACTCCTAAATTTTATCTTTAAACAAAAACCAAATTTGAATCATTCTCCAACATTCCCTCTTGATTCAAAGTTGTAAGACTTTTTGAATTTAATGATGTACTTCCCATCTTCCTTCAATGGTTAGAGCACTTCTCTCCACAGTTCTTTACTTTGGAGCACTTTTCTCCAATCTTCTTATTAGAGCACTTCTCTCTATTCTTCAATATGAGCACTTCTCTCATCACTTATTCTATAGAGCACTTCTCTCTATGATGCATCTTGGTACACTTCTCACAAACTAGAAGAGGTTGTCTTCTTCAATCACTTGCATTATATTTGCTTGTTCTTCATTGTTAAACTTGCAATCCTTTTTCATAAAGCATCGAGACTTCCCTTTATGCCATCAATTTTTCTCTTCATGACCAAACTTCTCATAATGGCTATATTGAGGAATATTTCCTTTCTTTTTTGATGACAAAACCTTTGTTAGATAGGTTCCCTCCACCATCTTTTCACTTTCTTGGTCTCTCATTGCCCTTCTTTACTCTTGAGCTTGTAAAACATTAATCACTCATAGGTCCTTTAAGATTTTTGAGAGCTCTGATACCATGTCGGATTTTAGAATCAGAAATTAAGTAAAATAAAGTAGAATGGAAAAGATATAATGTAAGAGGCAATTTATTGATGAGTTGCACTTTTCATTGACATTGAAGGCCTAAATATATAAGCAAAGAAATAACAAACTTAGCCAATATCTAGATAAAGATTAAACAAACAAATAAAAAATTTAAAAGTTTAAATCCTAATAGATAACAACTTTATCTTAACATATAAAATTTTATCTTTTAACAAATAATAGATCTTATCTTTGCTACTCTATCTTAGTACTCCTAAATTTTATCTTTAAACAAAGACCATATTTTTAACTTTGAATCATCTTCCAACATTGGAGGCATCAATAACGTTGTTAGCGCATAGTGGTTGATAATCGTGAGCCTCATTGCACCCAACTCTCGAGTCACACTCGTCCACAACCATAGCCTTCACGTTACGTCCATTGCCACGAATGGTTATATTGTGAAAACATTTGCCTTTCCCCTCCAACCAACTCATGTATAGTGCCACAATCGGTGTGTTGTCGTAGTGGTACTTCAAGTCACATTCTGATGGGCCGTCGTCGTCTCCTCCCTTCTGAAAACTGTTAAGGGATAGAACTGCTTTTGTGTGCTTGGTCACCGGCAGCAAGCAATCGAAGGTTGTATAGAGCTTACCTTGTACGCAGCATTCGAAGAAGTTCTCCGTGTTGCACTTATTTGGTGGGGGTCTTTTGCCTCTAAGTCCACCACTTGGCTTGCAATCCTGAGCCTAGACATGTGAAGAACATGTCATAACCAGGAACATAAGTGAAAAGAAAGAAATCAACTTCAATCCCATATTCAGTGCTGTCTCTCTCTCTTTTTCACTTCTCTTCCTTAGCTCTCCTTATCTGGAATTTTGAGTGCATATTTGAGTTCTTATATAGTGTCCTGAACGTCCAAGCAAGTGTACAATGCAAAAAACCAATATGATAAAACTATACCCCTTTTTTCTTTGTTATCATCATGGTGTTAGAAATTATTCATTTAAGCTCATATGTTAAAAGACAGTTGACAATTAAAAGCATTTACTAATTTAATACAAAAAATTTGGCCCTTTGGCCCTTTATGATGGAGAATTTTAAAATTGACTGACAGTTACTATAAAGACATCAAATTACTTAGTCACACTATGAAATTATGGGAGAAAATGATTGAGAAGCG
Source organism: Erythroxylum oxycarpum (assembly GCA_025629785.1). Taxonomy (NCBI): domain Eukaryota; kingdom Viridiplantae; phylum Streptophyta; class Magnoliopsida; order Malpighiales; family Erythroxylaceae; genus Erythroxylum; species Erythroxylum oxycarpum. The sequence continues at coordinate 32,992,763 of JAOTAZ010000008.1, read as the reverse complement.
GATGAGGAAGGAGGTTTCTATCTCAGAAAACCAACTTGGTTTCATGTCAGGAAGGTTTACGACAGAAGCTTTGCATCTCTTTAAGAGGTTAATGGAGTATTACAAAGAACAACAATGTAACTTACAAATAGTTTTTCTTAATTTAGAGAAGGCGTACGATAGGGTACTAAGGGAAATTATATGGAGGTGTTTAAAAGCCAAGAGGATTCCTATAACTTATATACAACTTATTAGGGATATGTATGAAGATGTAAATGCTAGAGTAAGGACGGTAGGAGGAGATACAAGGCATTTTTCTATAGATATTGGGCTACATCAAGGCTCCTCTTTGAGCCCCTTTTTGTTTGCAGTATTGATTGATGAGCTCATGAAGAATATTCAAGGGGAAATGTGTAACATCCCGACCCCAAAGGCAGGGTTCTTTTGGGAGTTGAAGGTCACTGGTATCAGTGTTAGAAGGTTGAAGGGTTTGGTGGTCGGATTGGAGGAACGACCGACCGACCAAGCCAATGACTGATCGCCCGTGCAAGTGTTGGGCGAGGGGACGACCGATCCCCTGACTAGTTTGGTTACCGAGTTTCCGAGCTTACCGACCGAACTTTATTCGTTGACTGTAGGTCGAGCCTTGTAGTGCCGACCGATATACCGAGCTTTATTACTTACTGACCGATCTTTGCTTCGTATTGTTTCCGAGCTTTATTGCTCTTACTGATCGAGCTTTGCTCGCGACTGACTTTGTATTTCTATATCGAGCCTCAACTGATTGTAGGTCGAGTACGACCGACTTAATTGTTTACTGTACCGTAGGTCGAGCTTTGCATAGCCGACCGATTCCTTGTTACTGCAGGTCGAGCTTTGCATGGCCGACCGATTCCGTTGTCTTGTTACTGAATTCCCCTAAAGTAGGTCGAGCTTTGCATAGCCGACCGATTCCACCGACTGTCTTCCTTCTTGTGACCAAAATGGCACATTGCTCGGCTAATTGGTATTGTCGATCGAGCTCTCTACTTTGATTGCTGAGCTCTTTGCTTTACCGAGCTCCATTTGACTGATCTCTTATTTGTTTGCCTGTACCGAGCTCTTCTTTGTGGTATGGTCGAGCTCTTTATTCTGTTTATACGGCTGAGCCCTTCCTTACAGGCCGAGCTCTGATTATTTCATTGCTCCGACCTTTGGTCATTTGGCCGACTGGCCTTTGCTCTTTGCTCCTTATATCTGACTGAGCTCCAACTTGTTTGATCGGACCGAGCTCCTCACTGCTTGCCGAACTCTTGGCTTGTGCTGGACTTTGTATTGGTTTATTGATTCTGAATTGTTTGTGGCCGACCTCTCCCCATTATTCGATCTGATTGTGCTTATTGTTTAATTGTTCATATAACCGAGCTCTCTTTTTCTCTCTGACTGATTGCCGAGCCCCTTGTCCGAGCTTCTGGCCGAGCTCCCTGTTACTGCCTGTCTGACCAATAGTGTAATAATGTTTTAATAGGTATTGATAGCTAGATACGTGACTACTGAGTCCCGCAAGCATTGGAAATGTTGCCTTACATTGAATGAAGATGGACAAGTGAGTAAGTGGATGCATGACACGTAAATAGAAGGGTCTAGAAGGGACAGATGGATGGCTGAGGTTAAAAGACTAAGGCAATTGAAACACGGAATTGCTAGGGAGAGAGTATAAAAGCATCATTTGAGAGTTATTGTAGAGAGCTTCCAGGAGAAGCCAACGAAGAGGAAAAAGGGAAGAAGAGCGGATGAAAAACAGAGAAGAACACCGGAACTTTCAGCAGGCGCATCCAGGCGAAGCAAAAGCTCATCTGGGAAATACTGTGAGTTACCTAAGATGGTTTTCATCTCATTGTTTGTATTATGTGCTTTGTTTCACTGTATGCATGACTGTAAATTGACTAACTGATACTGTGATACTGATACTGTGATACTGAATACTGAATTACTGAACACTGCATTGCATGCATAAATGCATGATCAGATAATGG
>JAOTAZ010000008.1:32908068-32922028 GCA_025629785.1 Erythroxylum oxycarpum | reverse complement strand
TTATATTTTGTAATTATTTTAATTAATTAATTAGCTTTTATCTTAATTAATTAAATTTATTAATTAATTATATTTTACATTTTAATTATATTTAATTAAAAATTAAAAAATTAGTGTTGGGAGGAATCAATCCCATTCTTCCCATACATGGAGGGTATGAATCATTAACTAAAACTTAGGTATGAAAACATTATTAAATCAATTATAATAATCAATCAATCATTACCATTCATATCATTCTTGTTGATTTATTCTGTATCCCTTAACCAAGCACCCTCATATTAGATACTAAAGTAAAACTAATAAAAATATTTTAAACATTGGAAATGTCGCCAACACCCAACCGATGAACCAAGCCTACTCTACTACTAAACCGAGCCGGTCGGGTCTCTACATCGAAACAAAAACCTCACTCACCAACCCAAAACCTCCAACCTGCTCTATTCACTGCTTCCATAGCTATGTCCTCCTTCGCCGCGTCCAGCAATCTCTTCACCAACGCGCCCCCCGCTCCCTCTTCGCGCCCCAAGCCACGCGCCTCCCCACGTGCATCCTCCGTCAAATGCAATCTCAACTCCTCACCTTCTTCTTCTGCGTCTTCTTTTTGTTTCCACTCATCCCCTCACGACTCTAATAAGCCCAAGAATGCTTGCATTTCACTCCTCAATTCCCTCTCCAAACCCCTAGCCGTAGCCGGCGTATCCGCCGCCACTCTCCTCCTCCGCTTCACGCTTGTCCCCTCCTCATTTGACCAAGGTCCCGGCGGTAGCAATGGGGGTGGTGGCTTTTTCGGCAGAGGAGGAGGAGGAGGAGGTGGTGGGGATGATTTCGGTGGCGGAGGGTTTTGGGAGAGGCTGTTTTCCCCTGCTTCGGCCATCGCCGACGAGTCGCAGTCTCAGGAGTGGGACTCTCACGGTTTGCCTGCGAACATCGTGGTGCAATTAAACAAGCTTAGCGGATTCAAGAAGTATAAGCTCTCGGAAATCTTGTTCTTTGATCGGCGGAGATGGACCACCGTCGGCACCGAGGACTCGTTCTTTGAGATGGTCTCGCTCCGGCCTGGAGGGATCTACACGAAGGCACAACTTCAAAAGGAGCTCGAATCGCTAGCCACTTGCGGAATGTTTGAGAAGGTTGATATGGAGGGCAAAACAAACGCTGACGGAACCTTAGGTGTTACGATCTCGTTCACCGAGAGCACTTGGCAATCGGCTGATAAGTTTAGATGCATTAACGTTGGGTTGATGGCACAATCCAAGCCTATTGAGATGGACCCCGATATGACTGATAAGGAGAAGTTGGAGTACTTTAGGAGTCAGGAGAAGGATTATAAGAGAAGGATCGAAAAGGCGAGACCTTGTTTGTTGCCGATGGCAGTACATAGGGAGGTGTTGCAGATGTTGAGAGAGCAGGGGAAGGTTAGTGCAAGGTTGCTGCAGAAGATTAGGGATAGGGTACAGAAGTGGTATCATGATGAAGGGTTTGCTTGTGCCCAGGTGGTGAATTTTGGGAATTTGAATACAAAGGAGGTAGTTTGTGAAGTTGTGGAAGGGGATATTACCCAGGTGGTTATTCAGTTCCAGGATAAGCTTGGAAATGTTGTTGAAGGCAACACTCAGGTTCCTGTCATCAAGAGAGAATTGCCTAAGCAGGTGAGTTTGAATTCTTCTTTTTTTTTTCATTGATGTATATAGCTAGTTCTCAATGTCGGTGTTTTTTTTAATCATAATAGCTGTAAGAGTACCAGAAAAAGTTAAATCATGTTGGTTGTTTTAGCTGGTGATGAACTATTTAGAATGTTAAATGGCAGAAATAGAACTTATGAAGATGATTAGTTCACATCTACGTATGTACTTAGGTGTGATTACGGATCTTGTTTGCCCAACCCTGCATCAACCAGCTGGTTCTTATGTGTTTGGTTTTCGATCTACCTTTTCTTTATTAAGTTTCAAGGTGGATGTTCTTAATTTAAGTGATCTGTCCATTTAGCATTTTCCTGCTGATTTATGGATTGGACATGAACTTGTAACATGCAGCTTCGACAAGGCCAAATCTTTAACATTGAAGCTGGGAAACAAGCTCTGAGGAACATAAACTCACTCGCCTTGTTTTCAAATATTGAAGTTAACCCAAGGCCTGATGAGAAGAATGAGGGAGGAATAGTTGTTGAGATTAAGCTGAAAGAATTGGATCAAAAATCAGCTGAAGTCAGTACAGAATGGAGTATTGTTCCTGGACGTGGAGGACGTCCTACTCTGGTTTGTTGCCCACCTATGCATTTTGATTTTATATGCAAAACATTTGAAGATGGTAAAACTAATGCCGTGTTACTGATTAAAGTTTATATCACTTGCAATGTGCAGGCTTCATTCCAGCCTGGTGGTACTGTTTCATTTGAGCATCGTAATATTAAAGGACTGAATCGCTCTTTCCTTGGTTCAATAACAACGAGTAATTTCTTCTTGCCTCAGGTAATTTGTTCCTGTCAAATATTTGGTATACAACTAGTATGTGCTGAATGTGTTACATCACCTAAGAGTCCATATCTAAACTTTCCCAGATGTATTTTTTTTTCCATATGTAATTTCCTCTCATCATGTGTTTGGTATACCTCTAGTATGTCTGGAGTGTTGTTCTGTCACTACTTAAGATTCCATATCTAAAAATTTCCATTGGCTAATTTTTTTATCAGGATGATCTTGCTTTTAAGCTCGAATATGTTCATCCATATTTGGATGGCTTGTATAATCCTCGCAACCGTACTCTTCGTACAAGTTGCTTTAACAGTCGCAAATTAAGTCCAGTTTTCACTGGTGGGCCAGGAGTTGATGAAGTGCCTCCAATATGGGTTGATCGAGTTGGCATCAAAGCTAACATCACTGAGGTGACTGACAATCTATCTTCCATATCTTTGCTGTTGCAAGAGTTTGCATTTTGTAGATTAAAATTTTCTTCCTATTATGTGCTTTCCAATGCATTCCAATAGAATTTCACCCGTCAAAGCAAATACACTTATGGACTTGTGATGGAAGAGATAACGACACGTGATGAAAGTAGTCATATTTCTGCAAATGGCCAAAGAGTGTTGCCAAGTGGAGGAATTAGCGCTGATGGACCACCAACAACCCTTAGTGGTACTGGCATTGACCGCATGGCATTTTTACAAGCAAATATCACCCGCGATAACACCAAGTTTGTGAATGGGGCTGTTGTTGGGGAAAGAAATGTATTTCAGGTTAGTTCTGTTGAATGATCAGATTAGTATATTTATTGTTGGCAGTAAACTAGTTGTATGAGTTTCTGTATACAAAAAAGTGACCAAATTTCTTTATTTTTGCTTCATGAAGTTTTCATCTGTATTGTAAATTTAGTCCAGAACGGAATTGGTCATCCTAATGTAACTGTTTTGGCACTCAATTTTTGATGCCAAAGAACTTAAAGTATATAAAAGATGGAAAATTAGCTAACCACAAGTCATAATTTGGTGGGATGAAGATCGAGAATTGAGTTAACAACAAAAGATAAGGACTGAAATTTAGATTATGTTAGAATTTCTTATTAGATAGGAAGTAGTAATAAGTTAAATATTTTATTTGACTTTACATATGTTATACTAGTTGTTTAGGACTCATAGATTACAATAGGATTTAAATTGGGATCTGTTTCCTACTACAATAATGGTTCTAAGAACTATATATATGTATGTATGTATGTATGTATATATGTATGTATGTATGTATATATCTATGGATGTATGTATGCAGCCCTTCTTCAATAATAAGCAATCTGAATTTTTTCTACAAACTTGAGTTTTCAACTAGAAAGTGTGATACTTTCTTCTAAGAGTGATTCTTAGATTCTAGGAGGGATTCCTAGTTTCCTACCTTTCATTCTTTGTATTCTTTACTAAATTCTAGCAAAGTCTACACTCTAACCATCTCAAATCCTAACTTCCAGCATATTAAACCTAGAAATCCTAAGCCTAAATTTCCAGCAATCAAACCTTGAAATTCCAGCTCTACAAAATCTGAAATTTTAGCATTACTATCTAAAATTCAACTCTAAAACTTGATGTTTCAGCAGCCAAATATCAGTCATATTTCCTTATTTTGTGATTTTAGCTACTAGTTAATAATTCTTCTATTTGTCCTATAGCAATTTGGTATCAGAGTTTTGGTTCACAATGGCGACACGTAGCGGAACAGCATATAGAGGAATATTCAGTGACTAGGATCGAGATGAGGTACTTCTAAGAGTTATAGAATGATTGGACCTTACTCCAAGAACTAGTCCAAAAAATAATATCAAACAACAAACTACACTTGATGGTGAGGATGGAGAAAGTGAAATCCAAGACGAACAGGCTGACACTAATCAACAACAAATGGGGTTAGGGAATCAACGCCTACCAAGAGATCTAAGACAAACAAATCAACCAACAACATATGGAGAGTGCATGGGGGCCTTTAGAGGCCATGATAGAGTTCAAACGCACAACGAACTTGATGAAATTACTAAGAAAGTTTGTGTTGGAGCCCTTGATTTTGTAGGAAAGATGGATCCACACCTATTCTTAGACTGCATAGCGGCAATAAAATATTTCTTGGACTGGGACCAGATGTTGATCGCAAAGATGAAGTTAATTGGACATGCTAAAATTTGGCGGAGATCGATAGAGGATAGACTTTGAAAAACAGGCCATCCACTAATTGTTGATTGGGAAGAGATGAAGCTGAAGTTATCGAAAAAAATACTTACCATTTCATTATCAAGAAGATCTTTAAGATCAGCTCACAATTCTTAAACAAAGGGTTATGTCTGTAGCTGAGTATGTGGAAATATTTGACGAACTTTCTATCCGATGTGAAGGGAAGGAGTCGGAATGACAGTTTATATCTCACTACAAAAATGGCTTAAGGGCAAAAATTCGCCAAGAGCTGATAATGCAAAGGATTTATGGCCTTGAAGATGCATATCACTTGGCTTTAAGAGCAAAACAATACTTAGGACAACAAGAAACTAAAAGGTTTCGAAGCCAAGTCGGGGAGTTCAACATGAAGAGAACTACGACAGTGCAAAACTTTAGATCAACTTCTAATGCATCAAAATCTGCACCGCAAAATAACTACAAAAGTTCTCAAGGAGCTGAATTTATAGGCAAAGTTATAGCTGAGATTGAGACAAAAGGAGACGGCAGTGACAAGAAGTGCTCCGGTGCAATGCGTGGGGCCATTTGACTTATGAATGTCCTAATAAAGGATTGCATATGATGGGAGAAGAAGAAGAGGAAGAATCTAATGAATACGTGTGTGAGAACGAAGCTAGAGAGGAGTTGGAAGGAGAATTTAGTGATGAACTAGCTAGTCCTACAAATCTTAATATAGTGGGATGCATCCGTACGACCCCTAAAGCGGAAGAACAAGAAGAAAGGCTTCATAATGTTATTTTCTTTACTCAAGTTAGCTGCGGAGATAAAGTATGCAAGCTTATCATTGATGAAAGTAGTATGAATGTAGTATTGGAGAACATCGTGAAGCGATTGAATTTACTCATGAAGAAACATCCAAATCCTGACAAGTTGCTTGGGTAGATGATAGTACTATACTAGTTGCTTGAAGGTGCTTGGTGTCTTTCAAACTAGGAATATATGAGGACTCTATTTGGTGTGATGTCATTCCTATGAAAGTATCTCACATTTTACTTGGGAGATCATGGCAAAATCAAGATGTGCAGTACTTCGGTAAAGCTAGCACCTATCAGTTTATATTTCTTGGAAATAAGATAATTTTGAAGCCTATAAAGGTAGACAAGGTAGAAAAACAAAGAGGAAGTAGCAAGATAGCCATAAATGCTAAGAAAAAGCCTCTTAATATCTTTAAGAAGAGAGAATTTGAAGATGTTAGCAAGGAAAAAGGGATTGTGTTTAAAATGGTAGTAAGGGAATTAATAGAAGCAAAACATTAAACACCCTTTATCTTACCAAAAGAAGTGGGAGAATTGTTAGCTGATTTTTGAGACCTTACATTAGATGATTTACCAAGTGAACTACCTCCTTTACAAGATATTCAACATGCTATTGACTTGGTACCTGAATCTATTCTACCAAATTTTCCATCCTATCGCTCGAATCCTATTGAGAATGAAGAGTTGAAGAGACAAGTAGAGGAGTTACTAATAAAATGATTTATCAAGAAAGTATTAGTCCGTGTGCAGTTCCAGCACTTTTGACTCCTAATAAGGATGTAAGTTGGGGAATGTATATTGATTGTCGAGTAATAAATCGGATCACAATAAGGTATAGCTTCCCAATATCTTGCCTTGATACATGTTAGGTATGTTGACTGCAGCTAATATTTGCACCAAGATAGATTTACGAAATGGGTAACATCAAATTAGAATCAGACCTGGAGATGAATGGAAAATGACTTTCAAGACTAAAGAGACACTTTATGAATGGTTGGGGATGGCATTTGGACTCAATAATGTACCTAGCACTTTTATAAGAGTGATGAATCAAGTGTTTTAACCATTTATGGGCAGATTTTTTGGTAGTATATTTTGATGATATATCAATATACAATAGACTAAGGAAGATCACCTATTACATCTACAAGTGTTGAGATTTTTGAGGTAAGAGAAGCTTTATATCAACTTAAAGATGTGTTCTTTCATGTAATCAAGTTTTGTATTTTTGGGTTTTATTATATCCTACCGTGGAGTGGTGATGGATCTCAAGAAGATTAGGGTCATTCTTGATTGGCCTATTCCAAAGGATGTGCACGAGAAAAGGAGTTTTCATAGCCTAGCAACATTCTATAGGCTAATTATATGTAATTTTAGCTCCATAATGGCACCTATTACTAATTGTATGAAGAAAGGAAAGTTTATTTGGTCAAAGGCAGGAACTAAAGCATTTGAAGAAGTTAAGAAAAAGATGATTGAATCTCCTGTTACAACTTCTAGATTTTTCTAAGGTATTTGAAGTTGCTTGTGATGCATCTAATGTGGGAATTGGAGGTATAATTGGAGGTATACTCAGCCAAGAGGGACACCCAGTTGCTAACTTCAGTGAGTAGTTAAGTGAAGAGAAGCAACGATATTCGACCTATGGCAAAGAATTTTATGCATTAGTAGGTTATCTTTACAATTGGCATCATTATCTCTCATACAAGGAGTTTATTCTATATTCGGACTATAAATCTCTTAAATACTTCAAGTTCCAGAAGAACTTGAACAAAAGGCATGTCTTATGTAGTGAATTTATGGAGCAATTTAACTTTGTTATTAAACATCAAACATGAATTGAGAATAAGGTAGCAGATGCATTGAGTAAGAAGAATCATTTGCTTAACACTTTAATGATAAAGGTCATGAGGTCAACAAAATAAAAAGAGAATATGCTTCAGATCGAGATTTTGGAATAATCTATTTTAGAAATTACAGCTGGACAAATAGACCAATACTTTCTTTTTGTGATCGACAATGACTATCTTTTCAAAGGAAGTCGACTTTGCCTACCTAATACTTATATAAGGGAGTGTGTGATTTAGGAATTACATGGAGGAGCAGTAGGACACTTTGGAATAGATAAAACCATTGCAATGGTTGAAGATTGCTTTTATTAGCCCACTTTAATGTGGGACGTGTCTAAGGTCATACGACAATGTCAAACATGTCAACTAGCTAAAGAAAGAAACAAAATTCTGGATTATACACACCATTGCCTGTGCCTCATGAACCACGGCAAGACATAAGCATGAATTTTGTTTTGCGTATTCCTAAAATTATAAGAGCTTATGATTTTATTTTTGTGGTGGTGGATAGGTTTGAGTGATTTCATTTCATATTCCAAGACTTATGATGTTGTTCATATAGCTAAACTCTTCTTCAAAGAGGTTGTATGTCTCCATGGCTTACCTTTAACTGTCGTCTCTGATCGTGATGTAAAGTTTTTGAGTTATTTTTGGAGAACACTATGGAAAATAGTGAGCACTAAACTTCAATTTTCAAGTTCTTTCCATCCCCAAACTGAGGGATAGACGGAGGTGATTAGTAGAAGCTTGGGAGACTTGTTAAGGTGTTTGGTTGGAGACAATATGAAAAATTAGGATCTAATTCTTCCTATGGCAAGACTTGCATACAATAGTTTTGTACATAGGTTTATTGGCAAAAGCTCTTTTGAGATAGTTTCAAGAGTTCAACCAAGGAAGGCTATTGATTTGATTCCTTTATCACAAACAACACGAGTTAGTGTTAAAGTTGAAGATTTTGTATAACACATGAGGGACATCTTTGATGAAATATGACGAAAGATAATAACCAGCAATTTGTCTTACAAAGAACATGTCGAATGAAGGGAATATGGTGATGGTTAGGATTTGTCTAGAGTGCTTTTAAAAAGGAAAATATAAGAAACTTCATTTACGGAGTATTGGACCTTATAAGATCATCAAGAAGATAAGTGATACTGTTTATGTTTTGGGATTTACAAGTGACATTGGAATAAGTCCTATCTTTAATGTTGCGGACTTAACCATTTATTATGGACAAGATGGGCAATCCCTTATTGCAGCTGTGCGACTTCCAACACTCCTTATCTTAAAGAGGAAATAGAGGATGTTCTTGATAAACAAATTGTAGCCACAAGACATTGTGGATGTTTACAGTTTCTTATCAAATGAAAAGAAAGACCAATTTCTGACAGTACTTGGATTCTAGAATTAGAATTTCAAAAGTTGAAACCAAACTTATATGAACAGTATTTATCACATTTTACGTCGAGGATGACTTCAAACAAGTTGGGGAGAATCGATGCAAAAGAACTTAAAAATATATAGACGAAATAAAAGAGGAAAAATTAGCGAACCACATGTCTTAATTTGGTGGGATGAAGATTGGGAATTGAGTTAACAACAAAAGATAAGGGTTGAAATTTAGATTATGTTAGGATTCATTATTAGATAAGTAGTAGTAAGTTAAATATGTTATTCTATTTTACATATGTAAATATGTTATTCTATTGTACATATGTTATCCTAATTGTTTAGGACTTATAAATTTTCTGTTACAATTGGATTTAAATTGGGAACCGTTTCCTCCTATAATAAGGGTTCTAAGAACTATATATATGTGTGTATTCAGCTCTTCATCAATAATAAGCAATGTGGAATTTTTTTTCAAGCTTGAGTTTTAAAATAGATGGTGTGATGCTTTCTTCTAAGAGTGATTCTTAGACCCTAGGAGTGATTCCTAGTTTTCTACCTTTTATTCTGTGTTCCTTGCTAATTCTTGCAAACCTAACCTACATTCTAGCCATCTCAAATCCTAGCTTCCAACATATTAAACCCAGAAATCCTAATCCTAAATTTCCAGCAATCAAATCTTAAAATTTCAGCTCTACAAATTTTGAAATTTCAGCATTCCTGGCAAAAATTCAACCCTAAAATTAGATATTTCAGCAGTCTAATATCAGTCATATTTTCTTATTTTGTGATTTTAGCTACTAGTTAATAATTCTTCTATTTGTTTTTCAACAATTTGTTTCTTTGAATGATTGACTTGCTACAGTTTATGAACACTAAGGGGAAGAATACAATAATATCATGGAAAATATTCTAAACCAAATTCCTCATTACATGATAGTTTCAGAATTGGAATTCTAATACTTGATTGTGATTTTGTTTTTTTAAATTTACTTGATTGTGACGTTGATGCACTTCTTGATCTATGATGATCGATGAAAAGCTTGGGATAGTATAGTTCATTGAATGTAAATTCTTTTCACTGTATATATTACCTGACTGTTTTAAATGGTAATGTTATATCTCAAAATTTGGATTGTTAACAAATGGGAAAGTACTAAAGAGAAAGAAAAGCATGAAGAAGACCATCTATGCTCAAATCTTAGCTATGCCAGCCAAAGTCTTCATCCGACAGGACAAACAAAAAATGTGCCTGTTATCATGATCAGAAGCGGGATACTAAAATGTATCAGCCAAAGTGTTCTCTCTCATTAACTTGCCAAAGATCTTATATATGACATTCTACTTGTCTGTGCATGTTGCAGGTGGACCAAGGCCTTGGCATTGGCAGCAAGTTTCCATTCTTCAATCGCCATCAGCTAACAATGACCCGATTTATCCAGTTGAAGCAGGTGGAGGAAGGTGCTGGTAAACCCCCACCACCTATACTAGTCATCCATGGCCATTATGGTGGTTGTGTAGGAGACCTTCCAAGTTACGATGCTTTTACTCTAGGGGGACCTTATTCTGTAAGGGGGTACAATATGGGTGAATTGGGAGCAGCTAGAAACATCCTTGAGGTAAAGATCCTACGTTGAAACATTCTCAGAGGTGGATGTTTGTTTTGAGTTCATATGAGAACCAACTTTTCTAGCTCTCATTCTCACTAGCAAGGCTACTGAATCCCCCACTTCTTTTAATTCGTTATTCTGTTGATGAATGCAGCTTGGAGCTGAGATAAGGATCCCAGTGAGAAATACACACGTGTACGCATTTGCAGAGCATGGCAATGATCTAGGAACTTCTAAAGATGTCAAGGGAAATCCAACAGAAGTCTACAGGCGAATGGGTCACGGTTCATCATATGGTTTTGGTATGAAGTTGGGTTTAGTACGAGCTGAGTATGCTGTTGATCATAATACCGGATCTGGTTCATTGTTCTTCAGGTTTGGTGAGAGATATTGAGGGGTTTAATCGTTTAGTGTAGCTTAGGAAGCTTTTCCTCCTGAAGGTTTTGGTCACTTTGAGTTGGTGTGGGATCATTGAAAACACGATGTTTTTTTAAATTAAATTTGAGACTAAATCACAATGGAATTTCAGTTATTTGTTTCTCGTTCCTCATCGATTGTCTTGTTGAATAAGCAATGCGGACAAGATTTGATAATCGAAACATTTATGAAATACTAAGGGCCATGGCCATTCTTTTCAAGTAGGATCAGTTTTTCGTTACTTCTAGAGAGAATCTTCGTAAGAAGTCCAAATCTTTTTGCATGTAGCGGTCACAGAAGAACCAGAGACTATAGTCTCGCGCGGCCCTCGCCTCACTTACCTGTGCCAGAACTTGCTGTGGGTGATATTTGGTCATCTTTTTGCTTCTGCCTGTAGTTTCTCCAGTCAAGCTATCATTTCAGCAGTATCATATAACACAGTAGGTCCATGAAATGAGTTTCTAATACGTGTTGATTGTCTAAGTAATGAATCATGTTTTCAAATATTCATCATTTACAATATGCGCGTAAAGAACAAAATGGGTAAGAATTCCCCAGTATGGTTCTCAAACATCCATGATCAATGAACTCCGAGCACAAATGTAGCTTTGATTGGACCTTCAACCCGTTCGTACAGGCTATCAATGCTCGGCAGAATTTTCCTTACTACAACCCCAGTTCCTTCTTCAACTTTGCCAGGGTAGCTTCAATGTCATCAATGTTATCCTCAATGCTGCTGCGCTTGCCTTGCTCATTATCAGCACTTCCTCTTTTTCTCGTCTTCCCCGGATAGCTGAAAGAATCGTCTTCTTGAGGTCCATTTTCGTTTACTTCAGCCTCTGCATCTGTTATGTTGAGCTCTTTCTCTAGGAATTCCACAAACTCTTCCCCAATTTCCTGATTATAGTAATTATCATAGATTCTTGCCTTAGAATCCTTTGTAATGCTGATGAGATACAATATTCAGATAAGTCTCGTGTGTTTGTGTGCAAATGTATGTACTGTTATATCAAAATCAACAGTTTCTGAAATTTAACTGTAAAAATTAACAGTGTCATACTGCCAATTCTTCCCACAGGCTTTTTGGTTTCCCATACGAAGAAGAACTAGCTTCCCAATTCTGGAATTCTTCTTGAAGGTCTCTAAATAAGTCACCTGCGACACCAATACCAAGTTAAGATAACTACAAGGAGTAAGCACCTGATTGCCATGTCAATGTGGAAATGTATAGATGTTAGACAGATTTTAGTGGAAGAAACTTCATGACCAAACAGATGTCACATCTACCTATTGTTATCTGAACGTCCCTCAAAAAGTTACCTGCAGCATAATTTTGTGAACATAAGAACATTTAAGCCTAATGAACAGCTAAAAGGACAGCAGAACAAATTTCATGAGATCATTTCTAGCCAATTTTAAGGACAACCAAACCAGGAAAGCCGCTGGAGGCAATCACCTATATAAATTCAGAGTATACAGGGTCCTAAAAATGTGAACCATAGTAACCCTAGAGTAGACAATTTGCTCCTACAAACCACACTTAGGTAATGACACAAGTACTTGGTATCATTGCCATGGACCAAGCACTGCTAATAAAAAGTAAAAGCCTAGGAAAATCACCACTTACTCTCCTTCATTATAAGCCAAGAAAAGCTGATAGTATGACATTTATGTAAGAAGTTACTGGTCCAAAATTTACCAGTTAAACATTATATACACTTCAATCAGTAAATGATCACAGTCTAATATTTCGCTACAAGTAGAATTTCCCCATTACTGCCTTGTATGAGAACCGACATAACTCCCACTCGTACTGAAGAAGGCAACAATTACGATATGAAAACATATAAAAATAATGAATTGGCCAAGCAAATAGGTGTTACACAAATACAAATGGAATTTTGGCTTTTACCAAATCCATAGAAGTCTTCATCTTGAGTATTCTTTTGACTTCTTTGACTGCTGGAGTATGAGAAACCTGACGAATTTGCAGCGCCATACTTCCTTGTAGACTCAGAATTCAGTAATGTATTATATGCATGCTTAATCTTCATAAATTTCTGCTCGGCATTTTTCTGGAACCAGACGAATTGACTTAGATAATCAGTTACAAAGAGTTATAGAATATATTAGACAAACAGTATGAGAAATAACGGATCTACGCCAGATATTATATGTTCACTTCAGCAAAAATCTTCTTTCTTTTGTTTGATGATGCTACACAGCAATCACGCTTGAGAACTAGGATACTACGTTAAAGGCAGGATTGGGTGCATGTAAACAAAAAACAAAACAATGTACAAAGGCCAATATAAACTATAGACAGTTTGATCTAAATCTCAAGGGACCAAGCTGACCTATACCTCTTTATTGACATCAGGGTGATACTTCAAAGCAAGTTTCCTGTATGCCCTTTTAATTTCATCAGGAGTTGCAGCGCGAGACACTCCTAAAACTTCATAGGGAGACTCTCTGCTATTCGCTCTCACAAGGGTACCACAAATTCTGCTCCCATTCCTGAAGATCGGAGAAAATTTTGCTTTCCTAGAAACTAAAACAAAAGTACAATTGCCTCCATACTGATGTCTGCAACTGGGTATTGACGGGTTTTCGTGATTTTGCAAAGAAAGAACCGATCTTGAAGAAAGGTGTGGAAGGCAGAGAAGGTTGTGTGGTGGTGGATGCAGACAATCCATACCCATTACCACGAGACCAGCAGTCTTGTATCGTTCTCGTGTCTAGCTTTGGGTTTCGATAAGACATGTCGTTTGGCAAGTTCGGCTAACCGTCCGAACTCCGAAGTGTATTTTGATCTTGGACATTTTTTAATTATTAGAATATAAATTAACGCTAATTTTTGAATGTTGCTAACCTTGCATTGTAGATAGCCAAAAGATCTAATTTGTCTCCTAACATTTGATAAAAAGATTTAAGATGAGCCATATTATTATTTCTAACACAGTATTTGATTATTGTCCTCGTTAGTGGGAACAAGAGATAAAACATAAAAATCTTGTCCCTTTCTTATGTTTGATTGCTGTCTCTAAATTTTTGTCCTTCGTCTGTGGATGACAAGAACAAAAGTTTTTGTTCCTCTCAAAAAGGAAGGATAAAAATTTTTGTGCTCGTCTCCGAAACAAAACACATAAGCAACTTTCAGAAATACCTCTCCTCTCACATAAGCAAATGTTTTATTTTTAATTATATTATTATTATTATTATTAATTTTGT
>JAOTAZ010000008.1:32876166-32887321 GCA_025629785.1 Erythroxylum oxycarpum | reverse complement strand
CCTTTGTTATTTCAAGTTTATATTTTCAAAGCAAAAACTGGCATAAAAATTCTTTAGCAGTAAACCAAACAAAGTAATAACTATTTTATTTTATTCCTCTCTTTTTATTATAAAGAATAATTATTATGCTTATTTATTTATGATACATGCACTAAGAAGATAGGCATCTAAGACCTATAAAAAGGGTTTTCCCATGCTATTATGATAACTAAATACCTATAAAAAGGGATTTTTTTTCCCTTAAAGAATAAAACTAATTTAAAAGAAAAGGTCTTCGAATTTATTAAAAACAAATAATTCGTAATTCTAATAAGATTTCATTTCATTTAAGACAGAAAAATGAGCCTAAACAAACGGTCTTAAATTAATGGATCTTGTTCATGGAGTCAGGTCTCCAGTCAGAGTCACTCCAATTATCCTGTCGTGTCCTCCAGGAAGAGAAGCGGTGTTGTAATTTAGCAGTAAGAAAGCAGCACACCACCCCCTATGGCCATAACATCATGCTTATCTCTATCTTCGCCATTGCTTCTCTCCATCTCCACCCGCAGTCACACATACCCTCCCTCTTCACTTACTGTCCACACCAATATAACATCCACATCCACTCTCCCCTTGCCCAGACTAACCTTCCTTTCTCAAAGTACAACTCCAACGTGGAGGGTCTCCGCCTCACCAGAAGCAGCTCCGCCTCCAGAGAGTACCCCGCTTGAGAGTGCCCAACAAGTGGTGTCTTCTGGCGATGATGGAGTTGCCACCGTTGTCTCTGCTCTCCTACTCATTGCCTTCGTCATTCTAACCTTTCTCACAATTGGGGTAACAACCAAAATTCCAATTTTTTATCTTTTCGTGATTTTCGCATTATAGATTGATCCGAACCTTGGTCAATGCCATACTCGTCTAGCTAGCAGCTTATATGACTCCATCTATATCGTTATCTTGCTATGTTATAGCATAATCAAACTCAACGCCACATTTTGGATTGCAGGTAATATACCTGGGAGTGACAGATTTCCTGGGGAAAAGAGAGAGGGAGAAGTTTGAGAAAGAAGAAACGGCAAAGCAGCAGAAGAAGAAAGGTGGGAAGAAAGTAAAGGCGAGAGCCAAGGCGGGGCCTAGAGGTTTTGGTCAGAAAGTAGAAATTGAGGGTGCTGAAGAATAAAAGACTCGCACAAGGGAGTTGCCATGTTTGTGTTGTTAGATCAAAATTGTTCTGCGATGTGTCATTTCTACTTTATTTAATGTGATTTGGTTGAGTTATGGGATTTGGAGATGATTATAAGCACATAAGAAAAATGTAGCTCTTAAGAAAATATATAGAAGTTGAATACAAAAGAAAATTCTGGCCTCTCCTAAACATTAACAGCTCTCCACATACCAACATTTTGTACAGTCTCGACATCCCATCATTTTTACACCACTTTGAACCTGTATAGTCAAACTCCTCTGCAGTGGCAGTAGGTGTATCCACATCTGAAGTGAACCTCAGCTTTGCTCAACTCTATGTATAAACCTTAAACTACACAATGTACAGTTTCCGGTACAAGCAAACACTTTTTATTTCCAATCAGCTCATACCTTGCCACTAAAACAAAGGTAGAGTCTTAGCTCCTAGATATGCGAAGAAAGAAAGATACGAAGCTCACACTAGCCTCAGTTAGCTGTACAGACAACTTTCTTTCCTAGGCCACCTAAGCAGAGTGCATAGACTGCGCTGCAATTCTCCTTTCTGCAAGTAAATTAATTACTCGAGAGTGAGCTATTTGACACACAACAAACATGTAAGAGTTCACATCTTTTTGCAAGGAAACAGTGATCATCACTAAGATAACGAGAATAAATGCTAAACAAAGAGTGGTGATCAATTATGGGTATGCTGGTACTCTGCTTCATCAATAGTTCAGGGATGCCAATAAATTAGCAATTCATCAGTCACTAACCAAGACGAATGTGCCACTATGTTTATGTTTTGCTTCCAAGTCCATGCAGGTACTAGATGTAATTTAAATTCACTCGTAAAAGGGGGGAAAAAAAAAGTGAGTACCTCCTGCAGCAACAAGTTTCTCCACACGAGCAACAATGTGCTTTCCGTAGGTGTACTTCTTCAATGCATTTAAATGAACTTTTATTCGTGTGAGGATCAGCTCACGCTGTTGGTCATCACAAGTCTCCAATACCTTTTGTACAACATAGTTTGCAAACTGATCCTTCATCATTGCCTAGAAAGAGAACACACAAAAACAACAACATATCACTCATGTCATCATATTGTTGCTGCAAACAATTAACAATCGTTGACCCTTGATAGTGATTCAGGTGTCTCTTGTCAGCTGCATAAATTACAAACCTGCAGAGGCTCATTTTCATCAGTAGTTCCTAGCATCTCATTGACCAGTAATTGGCGCTCTGTAGGGCCACCAAATGTTAAACACTTCTCCACAACGTTGGAAGCAAATTTTTGTTGACTCATCTGAACAATCCTTCCAGCTAATTCCTTGATGATAGCAGATCGCTCGTGAGGATTTCCATGCTCAAGTACATGCTGAAAAGATCAAAATCAGGGACAATTACAAATTGAAGCATTAGAACCAGCTCAAAAGATGCACACAAACAGTCTAACCTAATAGAACACTTCCAAGTCCTAACATTTGAAGTAATAAAGAACCTAAATGCAAAGAGGAACAGCAATATTCAATGCTTACCAAAGCAGTTGATTTCAATAAATGAAGCTAAAGAAACACGAATATATGCAGATTAGGAACAGACGTGTTCCATATGTATGCATTGCATAAATGAGCAAAACGCAAGTGCTTTTTGTTTTTTGTGCCACTTAATATTTTTAGGGAGCTTCTCAGTCAAAAATGCAGTTCAAATAACCACCATTTAAACTATGATTTGTATTATATTGATGATTTGTAGGAACTGTAAATTATGCAGAACCGCTAGGGACCACCTTTCGGAGCTGTTAAGGAACATCATATTAAATCCCAAGGCATTCGGGCAGGAAATTAATCTCCAAGTTTTGTCAGAATTTTGCACATAGCAAAGCAAAACTAAAATCACAACATATAAACAAAGATCAGGAAACCCAATTCCAATCCCACTTCATAATAAGCACAAAAGAATAAACAGTTCATGTTCAAACAAACACACACCATCGATTTCTTGTGTATCACTACCAAAAAACAAAAACATTAAATATATGGATACCTGCAGAGACCTTCTACAGAAAGATTTACTAACCTGAACAACATAATTTCCATACTGATCTTGTGCCAACATGCTAACAGCTCCTAGAATTTCATCCATAACTTTGCTCTGGGTCTTTGGATCCATGCAGTGTTCCAGTATCCTCTGCAGCAAAGAGAACATACATAAGTCTTCAGAATCTTAAAATAAGCCTCGTTAAAAATGGTGATTCACTTGAAGAAGAAAAGATTTATAGAAGGATTCTCAACCTGAATCACACGGCAACCATAAGGATGGGTTGAAAGGGTTACAACTTGATCAAAGAAGGTGGAGACAATAAATTGAATATTTTCTTCAGGCACACACTCAATGCACTTTTGAATGACATGGTTCCCATTCTGGTCACGTACACATCGCATGACATGACCATCAAGTTCCTCAACCATTTTAATTTTCTGATCCAAGTCAACAACCTCAATGGCCTGAACGATTCAAACAAACAAGTTAATAATGAAAACTTCAATAGGATTACCAGCATAATTGTTTTATTACGATCACTGCAGTGATTACTTGAAAGAACTAGCACTAGTATATGGCAATATCAAATTCTAAAGAAGTCCTCAGAAGAGCAATACTGTGGTGCCACAATGTGGATGCAGACAACCTCCTTTTTGTGCTTAGAATCCACCAGCCAGATACTTCAGGGTATTTTAGTTAAGGCATTTACTTCTTTTAAGTATAGCACTGTTCTTGGGTTAATCACTCAGATTTCCATATGGCAAGCCTATTTATACCTTTTGGATCACCCGACAACCATACATTTGAAGGCTGAGAGTTAAAACATGACCAAAAAGCTTCCCAGCAAGCTCTCTACGCTGTGAAGGAAGTCCATGTTCAAAAAACTGTATGAAAAAAACACAAAGTTGCATTTGTAAGCAAATGAATATCTAAAACCTCCAGCAATGTAACTATGAAAAAATATAATCGACACAGATATTGGATACCTTCTGAATTACATAATTACCAAATACATCAGTCATCAAAGCAAGAGCTTGTGGCATAATTTCTTGATAAACCATGTTCTTCTCATCCATTGTTGCCGTCTCAAGTTTTTGTTGAATGAATCGGCTCCCATACTGATCAGCACTGCTTATAAAGATACAAAATTATTTAAATAAATTCAGGCTAGTATATAATAGTTGAACTTGAAGTACTTTTTAAGCAGTAAGTACCTGAACTCAACAACATGACCAGTAATTTCAGAAAGTTCAGGACATTTTGTTTTATTGCTCTTAAATTCTTCCAGAAGAGAAGATGCAAAGCTTTCACCCACATTATCCAAATGCCATGGTCCCATGATACCACCCGTCATGTTCCTCATCCCAGAAGGATACCGCATATTTAGTTCATTGTGTCTCATGGGACTGCCAGGTCCCACTGGGGAGTTGGACATAACAGGATTTGCCAAAGGACTTCCAGGGTACGCCATGCCAACACCAAATGTAGGACTTCCATAATAGCCATGGTGATTAGAACCCCCAGATTTACCACCCAATGGAACTCCGTACTGTGATTTCTGAGGTGATAAAAGACTTCCAACATAAGCTTTTTGAAGTTCAAGCAGATTAGCATACGAGTTACCTAAGTAATTCCTATCCATCGTTGGATCATTGAGAGCTGCAAGCTGGGCAGCATATTCAGATGTCCTTAAATACTGGAGATGCATTGGATCAACAAAAGATCCTTGAAGGGCACTTCCAGACAATGGGCTCCCAACTCTTCCAAGATTATGAGATTCAGATCCCAGTGTTAAATTTGCTCCAGACCCCAAACCTCCTCCCAGAACTCTCAAGTCCATTCCAGAGGCAGCCATAGCTGATGCAGCAGCAGCATTTTCAAATAATGGTGGTAGATTACCAGTTCCAAGTTGGCTAGCCATCATGGAAGGCAAAGCTGGGTTAATGGAGTACCCACTCAATCCATAATTTGCAAGTGATGAATTAATTGAATCTAGATTCTGGTACTGAGTAGGCAAGCCACCTCCAATATTAAGAGTGGAGGTGGGTGATCCCTTCAAGTATGAATTACTAGAAGGAGTAACAGAATTCTGCAATTCAGGCTGCCTATTGACTACCATGGAGGAGCTTTTCATGTCTGACCCATTGCCATTACTATGATTTAAATCTGAGTATGAAATCTTCACTGATTGAGAAACAGAAGGCACATGAAAGTTACCAGATTCAGATTTTTGCAAGTATGTACTTTGCTTCAAATGATTGTGACCACCTGGAGGACCAAACAGATAATTCTGGTTGTCATCAACATCGCGCTCAATTTGTGAGGACAAGTGGTTCTCTTCACCTATGACACCGTTTTGTGTCAAGTTAAGACCAGATAAAGCAGCTACCAAGTCTGGAGGCTCATTGATACCAGATGAGACATCATTAAATGAGTTAGGATTCATAAGCCTTTTCTCAGATGCAGAAACTCTACCTTTTCCTATTGGAGTAGGGCAGGGACTAGGAGCCCTAGCAACAAGTTGAGGGTCAGGTGTAGTACTTCTAGACAAGGAAGCACCAAGAACAGCAGCGTAAGTAAAAGAAGTTTGACCGCTATTTTGAACAGCAGATGAGGCCTGAACATTTGCGCCAGTATGTAAAGTATCAGCAGATGAAGCTTCAGCAGAACCAACAGTCTCAACATTCTCACTAAACGCATTTCGGCTAGCTGGACGCGAAGGGTGCCCTTTCACCAGTGCTGAATGCCCCAAGTCATCCTGCACGAATAAAACATTGATAAAAGAACATAAAATTTATGACAGTTCCTGATGACAATAAAGTGCAATGAACATGCGATCAAGAAGACCAAGACTGAGACACAAGTTAGTAGCTTTCAAAGAAAAACAAATAGTAGTCTAAAGCATGTACAGAAACTAATTAATGTTTGTGACACTGGTATAGGCTTTTCCAGTAGGATTAAGAAGTCAAGTACATATCACTAAGACAAAGTATGCTTGATAAAAGTCGATCTCCAAAGGAGTTTCAAACAAAAGCCTAAGCATTAGTCTAGAATTAGGCAAATTAATTGGAAAAAGGTGTGAAATTTAAGCAACTGCTATTACAAGATGACAACAAAAGAGATCGCAGCATCCATGAAGAGTACTGAACAAGCGCAGCGGAAGAATTAATCACTGGAGCCAAGATTATAGACTGGAAAGTAAAAGAAATTAGATACTCATGGTTACACACAAACTCATACTTAACGACGGAAATACCAAGCCAGTTGCATACAAACTATAGGGCTCAGCAAAAGAGTGATAGCCATTATATTGTGAAGTAACAATCCTATCTGGTAACTGCAGGAATTCATTCCATTAACAGATACAACTAAGATTGAAGCAATAATTACAGAATTAATCACCTGAAAGATTTCTGCAAGACTTTTCTGTTTGTTGCCAAGTCCTAGTCCAGGTAAACCTATAAGTCCATCACCACCCCACTCTGTTGAGCTCTGCAACTTTTCTGACTCGATCTCAGTTTCTTGTTTCTTGGAGTCAAACCCAGGTGGCATGTACAAGGACCTCCCACTTCCATTATCAGCCCTATTCACCTTCCTTCGATCCCCAATACCGCCTAAAACTGAACTGCCTCCTTTCAATCTTTGCGCAAATTTCCAATCTTCCCTTGATATTAAAGGAGGTGGAAGCCTAGGGTTTAAATTCACATTTGAGTAGTAATATGAGGAATAAGCTGGATGAGACCTCAGCTCCTCCTCGGATAAAAACCCGTTTCCATTTCTACCACTAGCAAAGTCTGAAAGGGTAGCACCAACACCGCCGCCAACACCGCCTCCACCACCTAACAACCCGCCCACTGCACTCAATGAACCTTCGACAGTTGGTGGCGCAGACCCGCTCCTATACAAATTAAGCTCTCTCTCACGATCATCCGCTTCTTGCCTACGCTGCTCTCGCAGCAACAACCCTATTTCATTTTCTAAATCGTCTCCAAGAGATGATGCATCGCTTGCTCCTATCATCGGTCTCCTCCCCAATTCAGAAAGCATATTCAAAAACCCAACTTTATCATTAACCACTACAGCTCAACTACTGATTTAATAACCCAGTATCAATAGTGAGACCCCGTAACTAAAAAGTGTTAAAAACCAAAACTTTCTACGTAGAAACAGTCTAAAAGACTAAACCCCATTTTTACAGGCACTTTAAGCTACAAAAGATCAAAACTTTAAGACCAAATATAGTAAAAAAGAAATCAAGATTAAAAAAAAAAACTAAAACTGCGAAAAGCAACGACTATGAAGCGTAAAAATAAAAATCAAAACATGGGTTTTTTTCTGGTTTCCTCCAGAAATGGATTCCTTGAAACAGGAATTAGACAGGTTCCATGTAATAGTAACAGCAGCAGCAGCACAAGTGGTGAGGAAGAAAGAAAAAAACAGTAAGCTGTCTTAAAACGAGGAAAAGAAGATGGGGGAGAGAATTTGACGGCTAAGATCAATCTGGCGGCGATTACTTCTTACAAGAACCCTTAGGGTTTTGTTCTTTAACAAAGCGAGAGATTAAATACATGTTACAGCTGAGAGACAGCAGTAAAAAACAAACCAAAAACGAGATATTTTTCCATTTCTTTCCCTTCCAAGAGAGAAAGTAACAAAAGAAGAAACAAAAAGTTGTAAATTTTAATGCAAATTAGTTTTTTAAAACTCAAATTAAAAAAAAAGAGGCCCTAAAATTGAGGGCCATTGACCAAGTGATAACTGACTGATGTAGTCATAGGGCAACACTTAATGATGTTTGTTTTCCTCGTGTTCCAAACGAGGAACATGTCACTGACACGTACTCTCCTTTCCATTGCTTGCTCTCTCCCTCAAACTGCACTTTCTTTTTCTCAGCCATGCTCTTGCACTGTTCTGTTGTTACACTTACACATGTTTGCTAGTTTCAGTCCCAACTACTGTCGTTTTAAGAAAAGAAAACCGTGTCTCTATCTGATTAATTTGGTACATATAATTGTATTCAGAGGTTGAGCTATGCTTTTCTTTCATTAAAAACAACACATCCCTTTCTTCCGCCATATGAATGCCACTTGTTTCCAAAACACCCTTTTGTAATAAATGGGACATGTTCCACTCCTATAATGGTATAACGAACCCAAATCAATCTACCATTATGGGTAACGGGTGTCTCTCTGTCATTGAGATTATATTTCAGTAGTACAGTTAAGGCACTACGTTTAATTAAGCAACCTCCTTTGCTGCCTGTAGATACTTTGTTGGACCAACCAAATAGATTATTTAATTCAAGTTCTCTCTCTCATTTCATACACTAAAAACACATGCTTACCATATACACTACTAAGTTTTAATTCCTGATAATTGAGAAAATATCCCATGCACAAGACTTTTCTCTTTGACAAATTGAAAAAAATAGGAACTCTTGCATCGAAAATTTGAAAAAAAAGAAGATAAGGGCGTAAGAGATGTGTAAACTAATTTAGGGATTAAATTACGTCATTTTTTTGAAACGACGTCATTTCATGAATCTTTATTACTCGTGTTAATATGGATTGATGTGTATTAATAATAGTTAGGGTTTTTGGAACAAGTTGCAAGCCATATTAGTAAAGTTAACAGAGACATTAATGTCAGGCTAGAATTGAAAAAAATTAAAAATTTAAGCATTTAATAGCTACGTTTTGAAGTTCGTGCTATAATTACAAAATTGAGTAAAATTTGATATTTTTTTATAGTTAACCCTATTATTTAACAATACATGATAAAAATAATTTTAACATAAAACTAAAAATAACATTTTTTATGACTTGAAAGTTATTTTCTCTTTTGATAAATACGTAAAATAATACTAAATACTTATTTTGTCTATAGTTTTTCTTTTGATACGAACTAACAATAAGGCAAAGCAACCCTTTTATTAAGTAAAGATCGCCCTTCTTTGTCTTGTTTTACACTTCTAAATGAATTTCCAAGGCATTTGGAACTTCAACATTTTTTAAGGAGAATTATGTCGACCATTTTTACGATGCCTTTAGGGAGTACCATAGTACAATATATTTCTTTTATTGAACTATACATTACACATCATTATATTTCATATAAGGATTAAAATTATGATTTTAATTAGTACTTAAACTTATAAAACATCGAGTGATTTGGAACTATAAGTTGCTTACTCTTGTTTTAGAATCTGAATTACGTAGACCAAGTAGGTTCAAATATTATTAAATTTTAATCAAATTGAGGTTTTTAAATAGGTCAAAGTATCATAAACTCTTCATAAAATTAGTTGAATATATTTTTAATAAAGTTCTAGTCTTAGTATGGAATAACTAGTTTAAGCTTTAAACTTCAACTTTCATTAATTTACTATATATCTACCAACTTTCATAAATTCTTCATAAATTTGTTAAAATTAGTTAAATGTATTATGATTATGAGTATAATGTTAATACCAATTATAATCTTAGCAATGAATACCATTTAGTCTTGCTTAGATCTATGCCAACAATATTGGTCATAATTTTTATATGGACATATCTACAAATCATTCTTTATATAACTGCCTAACAAGCTCTTAGTCATATATATGTTAGAAATTTTTGTCCTTAGGGACAATTTTGTCCATGTTTCATTAAGTTGGACTAACATTAATTGCAATTTGGTTTTTAAATAAATTATCGGATAAGCTATGTCATTTGATCCAGATAAAGATATTAAAGTGGCCCAATAAATGATCTAGGTTAATGAGTCAAAATTAGGGTGAAAAATGAGTCCAGATTACTATGGACCGGGTCTATATCGGCCTTGTGATGAGGAAGCCCGATATGGAAGCTATATAAGGTAAGGTCTCCTACAGTTACTCTAAGGACGTTCATGAGCATAAAGATTCCTGATCCGTTAGGGAAGCTCGGAACTTGAGGAAACTATAAAAAGGCCTTGCTCGTGAGTCGGTAAACACTTTCCACTAAAGGCCCCGAGAGATTCGAAGACGTTTGGAGCTCGAAATCGACATCAGAATCAAAGATGGAACCGAATCCAAGTATTCCATATTACTTTCGTTTCTGATCCTTTCATGTAGATTCGGGGTACGTAACAAAGCTCCCATTACGTACTAACATGTGGTATTAGAGCGGTTACGTGATCGGATTGCTGGAAACAGAGGTTGTTCAATTTTTCATCTCATTTAGTTTTCCTTCGTTTTTGATTTGTTTTTCAGTTTTTTTTAAGTATATAATTGCATAAAAGTGACATACATAAGGCCAGCTACGAAAAATGGGTTGAAAACAGGCCGAACGGAGCAAAAAAGGGGTTTCGGGACGCCAAAAATTGCTTACTACATCGGATCGCCGGAATCAGTCAGGCGCGTGCACTAGGGTGTGAGGGCGAGCCTGCATAGAAGGCGCGTGCCCGGACGCGCCACGTTGCTCCATCCATTGGGTGATGTGTGTCGCGCGTGCAGCACATGCACAACTCACGGCCCGCGTGGAATGGCGGGCACGTGTTGCGCACGCGCCATCCAGGCTGTCCATGCGGCGAACACGTGGCTTCGTTGATGTGCGCCACGTGTCCGCACACGTCGCACAGTTTGCACGTGTCTCAGGCGTTGGGCACGTGCGACGCACGCGCTAGATGCTCGAAACGCGAGTTTGGATGCACGCGTGCCCATCTGCCCCGCGCACTGACGTTAGTGATGACGTCGATGGCTAACATCAGTCGTACGGACAGGGCTAAAGGACAAAAAAATCTCAAAAATTCCAGATTTCCCATAAGGTGCCCCGGGATTTTTTGGGCCAGTTTTCAAGTTCGAGAAATTTATAAAGTAACCTTTTTTCCATTTTTTTGGATTTATTACAATAGTAATAAATTAAGGTTTAACTCCAGAAAAATGAATTAAGGTATTCTGAATCCGATTTCGATTGAATTTTCATGATTC
>JAOTAZ010000008.1:32845903-32858997 GCA_025629785.1 Erythroxylum oxycarpum | reverse complement strand
GCAATGAGACTGATATGGATGTGTCAGTCAAATAAGGCTCAAAATCTCACCGGCTTTGTCTACCATTAGTCACTACTTTTCCAAAGATAATGCATATCAACCAATCACAAGAGCAAAAGTACATGTTAAAGTTGCCATGAAATTCTCCAGTCAAAACATACTCTAATCATGATGATATAATCCCAGAAGCAATAGAAAATAAGAAAATGTTTGTTTCATTTGTTTTATTCTTTCTCTCATTTTGATTGAAAACTTGAAAACAAGTAAAACAAACAAATTCAAAAGCACACATGCATATAAAAAGTAATAAGGAAATGTAAAAGAAAA
Source organism: Erythroxylum oxycarpum (assembly GCA_025629785.1). Classification (NCBI taxonomy): domain Eukaryota; kingdom Viridiplantae; phylum Streptophyta; class Magnoliopsida; order Malpighiales; family Erythroxylaceae; genus Erythroxylum; species Erythroxylum oxycarpum. The sequence continues at coordinate 32,858,670 of JAOTAZ010000008.1, read as the reverse complement.
GAAATTTACTTCCTTTAGGTTGCCTCCCAAGAAGCGTCTTTGTTTAGGGTTGCTAGCTCGACTCCTTCTTCTCCTCACGTGATAAAATTGTGATCTTTAGGTATTATAGTTAGCGCCATTTCCACGTGAGGTAGTTCCGGATAGGACCTTAGTTGTTCATCATCCTCATTCAGCATCTTCTCTATCCTCAGATTCTTAATCCTGACTCAGTCCATACACTTCGAAAATATTTCAAACGTCTCTTCTCCTTTTTCTTCATCATTTAATTCCTCCAATCTGATATGTAAGAGTAAAGAGTTAGTTTCAAAAATAATCATGGACTCAAGGGTTACATCCGAGCTAAAAGATGTGCCCCTTTCGACTTCGAACTCCTTTTTAACTTCTTCGACACAAGCAATTCGTTTAGGGTTGGCCTCAAAATTCTCAAGCTCCTCATCACTTTGTAAAGTTTCCGCACAAATGTCCATTGGGTACACCTTGGGTTGATACGGTTGCTCCTCTTTGCTTTACAATTCTAGGTGATTGAGCCTTATTGCCATCTGACCCATTTGGTATTCCATACTCTATTGGCTTGCTTTTGTCTCTTGTCGGAATTCTTGCAACTGTTGTTGCATATTTTGTTGTAATTGTTGCATATTCTGTTGAAATTGCAAATTGTTAGCAGTAAGATTCTTAACAAGTTCTTCTAAAGATGCACTTGAATCGTGTTAGCTCTTCGAATCTTGGGCGCTAAACTATGTGTTTTTTGGAAATTGTCCTCCATCCTTCTGGAATTATATAGTATTCTGCTACAATTACAAAGTATTAGCATTCACAATATTAATCAACTCTTCTAGAGATGGACCAGAGTTGTGATAAGAAGCTTCGAGTCTGTATGAGAATTGTTGTACGTCTTGCAAACTATCATGGAAGTAATTTTGATGATTATCTCATCCATAACAAAAGTTAGGTTGATCAGTCCAAACATTGTTATAGGATGAGAACATGAGTCATAAAAGAAATTACTTCCGTCCATATAAAAAAAATTCAAAAACGAAACAAAAAATGAAAAGATCACAAAATTACATAAAAGAAATCAATTACAAACAAATATATATAAAACACCAATTAAATCACAAACAAAAATTAAAACACTACAGTCTCTGGTAATGGCGCTAAAATTGACTACGTGTCATTACGTTAGTCAAAATAAAATAACTAGACCTACTACTGTAGCAGTGGTAAGTTTAGGTAGATCCTAAAGAGAATGCGTGTAAAGTTTATGAAATGAAATTAACCAGTGTTTAGGTTTAACAGGGGGGTTTTGTTTTTGAAAGAAGAAAATAAAATGAAACTAACTATTAGAAACCAATTAAAGAAAACAACAAAAAATGATAAAAGTGAGGAATTCGGTAGGGACTTAGTCTTTGGTTCAATCTCGGCCTACACTTTAATTAAGCATATTTCATTAATTTGTTGTTCTCAAACCTCTCCTAGCAACTATTAATTGTGAGTTAATAATTAACCCGAGTTTCCCTTAGGTTTTGTTTAATAACAACCTAGGATACGATCTCTAGATTTAATTAGGCAGTAGCATTACGAACTAGGAAAATTGATTAATCAAGGCACAACCACATACGATGCGTCAGTTAACTTAGGTCATATTATCCCTTGATTACGAATCATTAGTCACTATATTTGAATTTCAATATAACAATTACGGATTAAATCTAAATTTTAGCAATGAGTTTGCAATTAAATGACTCAATGAACGCATTAAAATAATCTTTACACAATACCCAATGGGTTTATACAGAAATAACCAAATAATAAAACAATCTGATTATCTATACACAATACCCAAATCAATTGACATAGGATAACACAATCAATTTTTAATGAGAGAAAGAAATAGCAAAATAATTAAAAAAAATACTTAACCCGAGTTGTCGGCGTCGATGTCACCTCCAAACCGGCATCGGAACATCTAGCCCTTCATGGGTCTCTCCCTAGAAAATGCTTCAGCCCCCATATTGTAGCTCCACTGAATACCCCTTCGGTTCTCCTTCACTGCCCTCTTAGGCAACCCTCTCTACTCTTCACTATTCATCGATGGGATAATTAAGTATGGTGGTCTAAGGCTTTATTCACTGCTCTCTCACACTCTCTTTTGCCGCTTCATCTCTCCACTGTGCCCTCCCCTTACTGGTGCTTGATGGGACAAATAAAGATTAAGGGTTTTTGGTTTCACTTATTGCTCACGCTTAAAGCCTTCACGCCAACTCTCTATCGCTATTGAACGATGCGTTAAACACAGCTGCTGTTTGCGTTGAGCAGACACGTTGTGCACAGGCGTTGCCTGTGTTTCATACACAACACAACGCATAACACATAACGTCTACGTTGTGTGCAGGCATTGCCTGCGTTTTGCCTGCTCCTTGCTTCTATGTTTTCTTCATTTGCACTGTGGTTTTGTCCCTTTTTCTAGCTGCTTGCTTTTAAATTTTTCTTCTTCTTTGCGTTTCATTTTACTTGTCTTTTAATTTTCTTCTTCTTGCTCTATGAAGACAAGTAAAAATTGATCTTCAGAAAATAACCAAAATGCAGTACTTTCAACTCACTTTAATGTATTTGCTTCCAAATTGTACCTAAATCATATATGAATTAAAGTGAGTATCTTAAGCATTTTCATGTCATTAATCACTAAGTGTAAATAATTTAATATATCAATAATTAAACACATATCAGCAGCACATAGTCTTGAGTTTTTTTTTTTAAATTTCTTCAGAGAAATCACACTCAAAGAAAAGATGGTCTCTAGTTTCTTCCTTTAGACTACGTAGAATAAATGTCTTTAAGGAGGGTAGGAATTGTAGCCTATCTAACATGTTGAGTCTGTTCAACGTTGCAAGCCAGAGACGAAAGCTAGTGCTAGGTCTAAGAACCTTGTTCCTAATCATAGAGTACCATCCCACTCCATTAAATTTTTTTAGCTTCCTTTAGCGTTATTTTTGAAAATGGAATTCCTTTCCATAAATAAGTATCCCTTTCTCCGAGACTTATAAACTATGGAATGGATAAAAGTCTCATTTCAACCATTGATTGTCACTAGCTTCCATTTGTGATTATTTCTTTGAGCTCAGTATTCTTAGGAAACCTTACCAATAGGGTTCTTACCAATTGATTTTGAAATAAAGCCCTTCCCTGTCCAATTATCATACCATAGGAAAAATCTTTCTCTAGCCCCTATTTGACAAGAAATGTTCTATTGAGCTTCATCCTTCATTTTTAGAATTTGGTTAAAGAACCAAATGTAGCTGCCTTTAGGTCTTAGAGTCCAAAAACTCCCGTCTTTTAATATGTAGATGTGAATCCATTTGATCCACATTGACTACTTATCACTTAGGAGTCTCCAACTTCTTTTATTCCTAAGAAATCTGTTCTTCTTGGTTATTGCCTCCAGTCTCAATCCCCCCTTTTCTTTTGGTTGACAGATACTCTTCCAGTTGACTTTTGCTTTCCCTGTCTCGCCATTCCTATTCCCTCATAGGAATTGCTTTATCATTTTTTCAATTGTTTTGATAAGCCCTTTAGAGAGAAATAGATAGAACACCAGTAATTTTGCATTGACGATATCACCGACTTTATGAGCTGAAGTTTCCCTCCATAGGATAGTGCTCTATTAGTCCATGAGCCCAGTTTTTTTTGAAAATTTTCAATTAAAGGAATACATTCATAAAACCTTAGTCTTATAGAAGAGATAGGAATGCCCAAATAATAGAGAGGAGGCTTTTTTTAACTCCATTCCTGTTGCTTGAGTCAAAGCATTTGAGAGGTGAGAAGCACCTTTTGAAAGCAAGAAGCAACTCTTTTGAAGATTAATTCTCAAACCCAACACCTTTTTGAAAGAATGGAGAGTGTTCATCAATAGAGACACCGAGTGGACATTTGCCTTGCTTAAGAGTATGAGGTCATCTGCAAAACATAAGCTAGTTAGTGAAATCTTCTTACATTTGGAATGATATTTGAAGCATGGGTCCTAAGAAGAGTTACACTTCAACATTTGAGTAAGAACCTCCGTGCAAATTAGGAATAGGTAAGGTGACAGAGGATCCCCTTGCCTAAGTCCTTTTAGCCTTTAAACATCTCTGTAGGCCTCCCATTTATCAAAATTCCATAGTAGGCAGTAGTAATGCATTCCCAAATCCATCTTAAGAACCTATGAGGAAATTCCATGACCTCGATAGTTTGTAGCAAAAAACTCCAGCTCACAATATCAAAAGCTTTTTGTAAGTCCACTTTGATAGTATAATCATAAGGACTCTTCCTGCTGTTATATCCTTTCAATAACTCCTGGACTAGAAGAATATTGTCCCCAATATCCCTATTGTTCATAAAAGCTCCTTAATTTTTACTGATGAGATAACGCAAAACCTCCTTTAATTTGTTTGCCCAAATCTTTGCAATAATCTTATAGAGAAATGTTTTGCAAGAAATAAGTCTGAATTCACTCTAATAGGACGAATTTGACATTTTAGGGACTAAAAAGAGGAAGGTTTTTTTAATCTCCTTTAGCAGTACCCCTCTTTGAAAGAACTTATACACTGCCTCCTTTACTAATCCCCCACAGTACTCTAAGTTTTTTAATAAAGCATTTAAGCCATCAAGACCTAGTGCTTTAGAGCCATTCATGTCAAACACCACCCTCTCTATTTCTTGGTCTGTAACAGGCCTAATTAATAAGGAAACCATATGTTCTGGAATTCTTATTGTGACAAACCTTCTAAGATCATCTTCTATGTTAAAGGGGGAATCTTCTGAGTCTAAAAGGTTCTTATAAAATTTCATTACTTCTTTAGCTATTCCTTTTTGTCCCACCACAACCTCTCTAGCTTCAGTTTTAATGGAAGTGATTCTGTTAACATTCTTCCTAGCATGCACTGAGTTAAAGAAGAATTTAGTACATCGGTCCACTTCCTTTAGCCAGTTAACTCTGGATCTTTGCTTTAATAGTGAGCATTGGTCATCCACTAGTTGTAAATACTCTTTTAGAACTTCTTTTTCATCTGAGGATATAGAAACATCTGTAGGATTTTCCGCCAATGAAGTCTGAATAGCTAACAATTTATCTCTAGCCTTATCAATTTCTTTCGAGAGATTTTGTCCTCTTTTTGAATTAAGGGATTTAAGTTCTTATTAGATAGACTTAACCTTTTGTAGGCAAATGTACTATTTTGTCCTAAAGTAATCATACTCCATTCCCTTGAATATTGTCTCATGAAAACCCTCCATGTCTTCCAAGAAATTGTTAAACTTGAAAGGATGGAGGATTCTGACTGAGTTAAGCAAGTTGTCAATCTTTATAGGAGTATGGTCAGAAATACTAGGGTCTAAGAATTTTGCTAAACTTCCTGAAAAGGAATTTAGCCAATCCACATTTACCAAAGCCTTATCCAACTTTTTCCTGATATGCCAAATTGAACTTTGTTTGTTAGACCAAGTGAATTGATGGCCTTGAAATTTCAGATCTGTGTGTTCCACCTCCTACATACAGTCATACATATATGAAGAATAATTGTGTAAGTTACAATTGCCTTATACTTCAGACCTGAATAATGTGGTGTTAAAATCACCATAAACTATCCATAGAGAATTTATCGAGACCTTTAATCTTCTTATAGAATTTCATAGTTCAATCCTTTGAAATACGAGGTTAAAACTATATACAAAAGTAGCTAAAACACTAAAGTTTTCCACTTTGAAGTGAATATTAGTGTGAATAAACTATTGATTTATTTTCGAAAACATTCACCTCCAAGAAATCCCCATCATAAGCAATACTAATCCTACCATAGGTATGACTTTGGTGGTTTGTTAAAAACTGCCATTTCCTACCCAAACAACATAGCTTGCTCAGATTTGTTTCTCTAATCTTAGTTTCCAAAAGAAAAAAAACCTGAGGCTTTTCCTTTAGGACAAAACCCCTTAACGCATTAAGCTTGAAAGGGTTATTTATTACACGTACATTCCATTCTATCACAGTCATATGAGATTGCTCTTACCTTTGGAGCCTTTCCTATTGCTCCTATTACTTTTCCTAGAAATCACTTGTTCAAATTGCTCCTCTTGAGGCCCACCATTTGGTTGATAAGCCTTTTGAAGGCTTTGTTCTTTCTGTTGGCGATCAGAAACTCCTTCATCTTGATTATTTTCACTATTTTCTAGCTCATTCACCTCCTTATCCGTTAGAGAATTATTTTGATTAACCAAAGATATCAGACCTGATCCTCCCTTTTTGTTTAAAGCTAGTCTATTTTTTCCGTGAATGCTTGCCCTAATTTTAAGAGAATCTTTCTCCAACTGAATTGATTCAGGATTTTCAGCAACTTGTTCAACCTCCTTACCATCTTTCTTTTCTTCCGAATAACTCTTTTCTATACCCATCACCTCCCAATAGTCTCCTCTAGTGAAGATTCTTCCGGTAGGTTTCCATTCTTTACCTTGAGCTTTGAGAGATGGTTTCCATTAGTAAGTTACCATAACTCTATCCTCTCTAAGAGAATGCTCATTTTCCAATCTTAATATAGGAATGCAATCTTTCATTTCTTTAGAAATGTCCATACTCACTTACAATCTGGCAAACCCGACCCTTTTCCTCAAAGTAGTATTCTCATCCATACATATAGGTTTCCCCAAATAACTAGCTAGCAAACTCAAACCTTTGGTAGTCTAATATTCTAGAGGAATATTGTGAATGTTCACCCATAAGCGAATGTTTTTCATTCTAATTTTATTTTTGATTGCCAACTTTGAAGAAATAAGGGGAGTTGATAAATGTGCCAAGGGCCTTCTTCAATCACCTTTTGTGCTTTTGATTTTGATGAGAAAGTGAAGATTATGTTATATCCTCCTCAATTAGCATTACCTCCATTAAACCTCTTCCTTTCCAATTTCTCTGAGACCAAGCTTGTATCACTGGAAAAGCAGGTCTTTTCCCCATGAAAAAACCAACTAGGGCAGACTTCCATGTCCTAGCTCCCTCCCTTAGAATATCTAGGATATGAGCCACCATTAGTTTCCCTTCAATCTCTATAGGAGGACTAAAAACCAAAGAAGAATCAGAATTATCTCCCACAACCTGTTTCAAAGTCTTCCTAGTTTCTCCAGTAGAGTTTCCTTTTGTTGGATTTGCCATCTTAGGGGGAAAATCTGAGGTTGAGGGAAGGTTATTTTTAGAGAGGTTTGGGAAGGAAAAATAGGTTGAAGAAGATTGGGAGGGGGAGGGGGGCGGCAGGTAGCATGTTTGTTAGCTGTTTTTAGAGAAGAATATAGAGGAGGAAAGTCCGTCTCCATTTTATGGAAAGGAGGAGCAAATGGAAAGGGGACAAGAGCAGGTTTTGTGGAATGGAAAAGGAAGTAGGAAAATAAAAATAAAGACTATGGTATTTAGAAGCCAGTTTGGAGTTTATGGAGTTGATATTTAGTGGGCTTCGGAGGAGGCTTGTAGGTGGTTGCAGAGGGAGGAGGGTTAAGAAGATTCTGGTATTGCTTTTGTGGATAGCAAAGGAAGCAAAGGAAAAAGAAGTAATGGCTAGGGTATTTATAAGGAGTGATAAAGGAGTTGAAAGAGGAGGACAATGTGGGGTGGGACGGCGGTGGATAGAGAGGTCGAGGCCATCAAGTAGTAATTATGATATGGATTTCCTCGAAACTCTTTTTTAACTATGTTTTCAACTATTTTCAATTTTTACATAGTTGAAAAAGAGTTTCGAGGAAATCCATATAATGATTACTAGTTCTTGTGATTTTAAAGAGCCAATTGTTCCATAATTTATCACGTAGGAAACTCTTACAAAGACTTTGCAATGAATTCTAAGTTTGCACCCAAAATGAACTAAAATTTAAGTATGATAGTTGACTTTTTGCAGTTCAACTCAATCTTATCGAATTCCTCGTGTTTAATGTTTATTCACAAAGGTTAACACAAACCAACATCATTCACTAAGCCAACAAAAGAATACGAACAACAATAAAAAGAGAAAGCTGCACAAAGCTTTTACAATAAAATTGTCAACCTTTATATTACTCGTAATATACACAAAGATTATAAAAGCTCTAACTCTCTCAATGAATGAATCCTTTGTTCAAATGATCTATTTATAGGCTTTTGGAGATTTTTTGGACAAGAATGCAAGAATGTGGGAATAAGGCCACTAAGTTACTAACTTAATTAGTGGTTGACATCCCCAACCATTTTAGACATTACTTTAGTGGGTAGTTTACATGGCTTACCACTAACTCACTTCTAAGTAAAAGATACATGTAATAAATGAAGGTAAGACACCTCATCCATGATCTTCATCATATCCTCCCACTCCTTTGATGATTCATCTCACTAACTTTGCCATATCACTAATGTTCTTCATCTAAAGATGAAAGTTAGCTAAGTTCCAAGCCAATCTACATATAGCTGATCGATGTGCACCCACGATCTAATCCGTTTGTCCATAGTCCATCATTTGAGCACCAATTCATCCTTAGTCCTAACAAGGAATTCTAAGGCGAGTCCGAATTGTCCAAGCTAAGCCAATTATTGCCCCATGGTCCAATAAAGCTAGTCAAAACTTGAATCATGTTTGATCCCACTTGGTTAAGTCACTTTGGGCCCTTTTTCATACCTTCTTCATGTCTAATCTTTGCTAAACATTGGCCAAGGTCCACCATTAGCTAGCAAAATGTTCCTACAATTTTTAAGGGCTAATAAACCACCTTATTAGATGAACCTAACGCCTTCTTTGGAACAAATCAAAGGTAATTGTTTACCTAGTCTTTGAATGTCACAAGGTAGTGTCTTTCTCCTATGTGGCCTATGATATTGGTTTATGTTTCCATTGAATCAAGAACTTGGTTCCCCAATTCTTCTTGTGTTATCCCATTGTTTGATGATCCAAAATCTTCTCAATTTGATCGTTGAATTATTTCCTTACCACTGGTGGAGCTCTTTTTACTTGAATCCTCTTTGGATTTGTTGAATCCTCGTGATATGATTTAAGAAAACTAACATAAAATATTGGATGTACCTTTAGTTGTTCTTGTAACTTGAGTTGATATGTCACATTTCTAACCGTTTTAAGGATCTCAAATGGTCCATCATTCTTTGACACTAATTTGTAATGCAACTGCTTGCTACTCATTTTCTTCCCAACATGTGGAGTGAGTTTAAGACGTACCTTATCCCTAATATCAAATTCGAGAGGTCTTCTCTATTAACCTATATTCTTCTTCATTTGCTTGGAAGGCTATCCTTTGCTTTATCCAATAACACTTGTTTTTCCCTCACAAACTGATAGCTAGTTGGGTATTTTCCTCCTGACATTTGTTGTGTTATCTTGAAAGAGGTAAAGGGATGTTTTCCTATAACAACTTCAAAGGGACTATTCTCCATAGTCAAGGATCTATGCAGATTATAACAAAACTAAGCAACATCAAGTAAATTTAACCAATTTCGTTAACTAGCACTTATTTAGTGTTACAAGTATTTCTTTAACAAACCACTTATCCTTTCTATTTGACCATCTGCTTGTGGGTGATTTGTAGTATAAAACTTTAATTCACAACCATCATGTTGAAGTGAGACATCTAAAATTGGCTAATAAATTGGGCGTCTCGATTGCTTACAATGTCCATTGGAACTCCAAAGTGCTTCACCACACTTTTGTAGAAAAACTCCATATTAACATCCAAAGGACATAAAGCTAGAGTTGGCACAAAGAATATATACTTGGATAACCTATTAACCACCATCATGATTGAGGCTATGTCGTCCAGCTTTGGAAACTTGCTAATGAAATCCATTGAAACTAACTTCCATAATGTTTTCAACACGGGCAAAGGTTGCAACAATCATGCCCCCTTCTTCCTTTCGGCTTATCTAATAGAAAAATAAGGCAAGTTTTGATTTATACGTTTATGTCATTCTCTATCTTTGGCTAACAGTAAGAATGGGAAAGAAGCGTGAACGTCCATTAAACTTCAGGGTGACTAGTCTATCATGAGTTATGCGTCTCCTTTATCAATTATTTTTGCAAGGCCCCAAAACTTGACACGCACAACTGCCTATTCTTTTTCATCAACATCCTATCACATCAAACCAAAATCTCCACACTGACACCATCCTTCACTTGTTAAACAATTTGCCTATAGGTGTTATCAAAGGAGTTGCAAAGACTTCTTTACAATTCAATGCATTTGTCATATTATTATGCCTCCCTAGTTTATGCTCTCATACAAAGTCATAGTCAACAAGAAAACCTAGCTACCGAGCTTGCCTTACAAACAAATTCTTTTGGGTCATAAAAAGGTGCTAGGAATATTATTCGTTTGAACAACGAACTTTGTTCCTAATAGGTAAAATTGCCAAACTTCTAGGAAATGAACCACTACCAATATATTCTTCTTGTGGGTCATGTATTGTTGCTTAACACTATTGAGCTTGTAACTTTCAAAAGCAATTAGATAACCTTTTTGCACTAAGAGTCCACTAATGGCTTTATCCAAAGCATTCATATACACCTCAAAAGGGAGATCAAAATCGAGCAACTTTAGCACATGTTTGGTTGAAATAACAACTTTAACTTCTTGAAGGCTTCTTGGCATCCTTCTGAGTAGTACCACTCTTGTCTCTTCTTTAACAAATCTATTAAAGGCGTTGCTTTCTTCAAGTATCCTATAATGAAGTGACAATAGTAATATACTAAACCAAATAAGCTCTGAAGCTCTTTTACTGATTTTGGAACTTTCCATTCAATAATTGCTTGTACCTTTTTTTGCTCCATTTGTACTTACTCTTGCTCACTAAGTTTCCCAAAAATTTAATTTCTAATTAGGAAATGTCACACTTCTCCATATTTACAAAAAAAAGCTTATGATACTGTAATTGCTCAAACACCTTTTTCTAATGTTGTTCATAAAAGCTTATGATACTGTAATTGCTCAAACACCTTTTTCTAATGTTGTTCATGTTATATCATATTGGTATTATAGATCATAATATCATCTCAATATTCCACCATGAAGACATTGAAAAATTCATATAATTAGATGCATTGCTCAATCAATTAGATGAATTTTAAGGCAAACTTAATGCTTCTAAAGAAAGTTTTATGCATCATGTGTTAGGAAATATATTTTTACTGCATAATTCATGACGAAATTCTTTCTTTGATATCCTTTTAAAGAATTTCTAGTCTTACAATGTGAGTAATTTTAAGTCAATATTCTCTTATTTTATCCTTATCTTGCTAACTTCTTCCTTTTTGGTATCTGTTAACTCCATATGTCGTAAGCAAACTTCCTTTATTATGGAGAATCATGGGCAAGTGAAAGTTAAGAAGAGAAGCATACATGGTGTGATTTGTGTCAAGGAAGCCTAGGACATGACTTATATGGGCATGAGCTTGCAAAAGGAGGCTTAGGAGTTGAAATTAGATCAAATTTGAAGTTTTAATATGCAAGGCAAGTGGCTGAACGAAATTCCCATATCAAAGGCCCAACACTCAAGTCTAATGTTCCTAAAGATCCATTACAAGATGTTGAAGGCCCAATGATAAGAGTTAGGGCCAAAGCAATGAAGTAAGCATTGAATTGTTTGATCCAAGACCTTTAAGAGATAAAGCCTATGTTGTTGAGTTAGATTTCATCTCATAAAGGTTCAAGAGGCATTGTCTTACTCCTTGAAGCCCAACATGAAGTGTCCAAAGGCCCACTTGGAGTCCAATTAGGAAAACTCACTTAAAATACCATGTGCCACTTAAAAATAAGGAGAAAGACGTGATCTATAAGATCTAATATGTTCAAATCATATTTTAATTAGTTTCCGTTTTTGTTTTCCTTGAAATAAGGTCATCTAGTCAACCCCTTTCGAAGTTTATTTTGTTTCCTCTTAGGGGTTGATTTGCTTCCTAAAAAGTATTTTGTTCCTTTTAGGGGTTGATTTGTTTCCTTTTTTTTTAGTTTCTTCCTTTGGACATTAATTTAGGAAGTTTTTCCTATAAGTAGGCACCCTTTATGTACTTTGAAAGAGATTTTTCATTTAAAAATAATATTGAGTATTATTGAGAGCATTCTTGCATTCTTTGTATTCTTTGGGAATACTTGACTTATCGAAGGAGTGGTCTTTCTTTGTGGCGTCCCAAGGTTAGAGTTCTAAGAGACAAGTTCTCTTAGGGTTCTTTCTATTGACCAACATTCTTACTAAGGTTCTAAGAGGCAATTTCTCTTGGGGTTCTTTCCATTGATCAACATTCTTCTAACCCCCTTTTCTCTTTGTGTTATATTTCTATCTTTTCAATTTTGTTTCTTGTGCTTCCGTGTGTGTTTGATTCTAGCCGTTCCCAGGCATAGCTCCATCTTGTTGAAGGATCTCTAGGACAAGTTCCTATTAGGCCTCGCATCACTTTACCTATACTTTTCTATTTAGCACTATATTCTTATTATGAAACAATGTAAAGCACCCTCTATCTTGATTATCGCCATCTTCTTTCAAAATGTTAAATAAGAACTTCGGAAGAGAAGCAATTCGAGGTAGTTGAAGCAGCAAATCTCCAAGTGTAATAAAAACGTCACCTTCACGTGACTGACTGCAATACTTGAGCAAAATGAACTTCTAACATTGCAAGAAGGGCTGAGGTTGTCGAAAAAATGATATCAAAGTGAAGAGCTTGTTGATATTGTACGCTATAATTCCAGAGTATCTTGGGGAGTTCAAAGGCTGAGGGCATTGGCTGCAG